>CM022955.1:18877634-19418391 GCA_012931725.1 Litsea cubeba | reverse complement strand
GTACAATCCAACCTCTCCATTCTAGGGTATTCAACATCCGATCTTAGGCCGTAAAAGGGCCCGCCTAGCCACAGACACAGTTCAGTGTTCACCCAATCCAATCGCCAGGTCACCTCTAAGTAGTCCTAGATTCATGTCATCTGTTTTCCATTTAATTAAGTGACAATAATAGCATAAATGAGATAAATCTCCAAGTATATAAATCAACAGGAGATATCAACAGTCTAAGACTAGGTATTAGTCCACTTTCAAGTTCAGGTCCATCTCAGGAAATTTGATCTCTAAATGAAGTCTCATATGCCAATGGATACTGTGTTTGGTGCTCTAGAAGTTACAGGCATCATTAATGATGTTTAAGAATAGAATCATCTTAGAATACATAATCTAAACCTTAATTAGTGGACCCCACATGTCAAGGTTGAGCCACACCATTGACTCGTGCTTGGCACACCAATAGAAGTCCATTTGGATGGTCAATCGGCCCACGAATGATCAAATATTAGAAATTGAAATCTGGAAAAAGTCACTGAACATAGTGTGCTCGGTCGACCCCCTGGCCTGGGCGGTCGACCCCACACACTGGGATCAGAGGCTACACACCCTTCAGACCAAAGCCTGATCTTCCACAATTTTTTGCATTCTCGGTCGACCTCTTGGCCTGCTCGGTCGATCGGGAACACTAAAAATCATGGCTAGAGGATGTTCAGGTTTCAATCTCTTTTTCTCTGGAACTCCTATCTTCTCGGTCGACCTGGCACAGGGCTCGGTCGACCGAGTACACTGGTTTCTGGGTCAAAAATGAAAATCCAGTTCCCAGTCAATTTTCTAAAATTACTGTGTGCTCGGTCGACCTGGGGCAGAGCTCGGTCGACCGCGCACACAGGGCTATAAGCCTGAGGAGAATTTAACTGAAACCTGGTTTTTCCCAGGTGGTGCGGTCGACCGAGTACACTGACCTGTGAAAATTCTAGAATTCCTGAATTTCTCCTCTTCGACTAAATTTCCATTCAAACTCCATCCAATCTCGTCCAAACTCCACAGGAACAACATGAGACACAAAATACACTTCAAAAACATCCAACCATCCTATCCATGGGCCATTGATCTTCCAACTGAGGTCAACCCATCCATCAATGGCCAAAAATCTATAAAAATAGGCTCAAAGGTAGATCTGTCATTTCTAACATCAATTGAATAGAAAATTCCAAAATCAAAGACAGTAAGCATTCATTCTATATTAATTAAGCAGATTCCACTTGCCTCTAGTCGATTGGCAAGAAGATTAGAGAGTGAAAATAGAGATCCAAGCTCCAAATATGAACATCCAAGCCCTAAGGTCTCCAATCACACAACCAGCCCAAAAAATTCTCAGATCTAATGAAATCTCTAACACCTAACCTAGATCCATAAGAGAATTGCTATAAGGAAGGAGATCTAGAGAGAGAAAGAGAGAATTCTATGGAAATTGAACTAGAAGAGGCCACTTACCTTAATTAGAAGAGGAAGAAGAGATTATCAAGATAGAGAGAGATCCTTAGTAATAGGTTACAGCTATAGTAGGTCTTCTTCTTCTTATTCTTAGTGTTCTAGAGAGAGAAAGAGAGAGATGGGAGAATTGGAGGGAATTTGAGAGAGAGTTGGAGGGAAATGAGGGAAGAAGAGAGAAAAGAGAGGAAAATGAGTTGAGAAGATGGTAGCATACGTATGGAATGGGAGGGGTTTAGTATATATAGGTTGGGGTGTGGCTAGGTACTAAAATGCCCTTATAGTTTGAATAGGATTAGGGTTAGGACCATGGGTAGTTTGGTCTTTAGGTGGAGTTTCTAGAAGATTCTCTAGTGGATACCCCCTATAATAAATACTAATATCTAGCTAGGGCCTCTAACAAACTAACTAACTCTAAGAATTATAAAAGACACCCTATTGACTCGATTAATAACACAACTAGACTAATCTAACTAAAACCTAGGAAAATACATAACTACCCTTACTAAACCCCATAATTAGTATAATTAGATACTCTTAAGCTAAAATATAGTATTCAAATTCAAATTAAGGGCCCACAAGGGGTGGGGCCTCACAAAAGGAGACTGCATAATTGTGAGTGGAAATTAGGAGGCGCCGACTACCTGGGATGGGGTATGGCGAAGTGTTCCTCGTGTCCTAGTGTAAGACCCCGATCCGAGAGACCTCAATTAGTGTTAATTAAGTTGTGTTTTAGCTATAAGTGTGTTTAGTAGATTTTGATTTAGTTTTGGGTTAGAATAGCTTTTATAATAGCTTTGGGGAGTTTTGAGAGCCTTCTTGATTTGTGGGACCCTTTGGGGATTCTTGTTACTGATTTGCGTGAGCTTGGGGGTTTAGTCATGACTTCCAAAAATTATGTTTTAATCCCATTTGACTTATCTTATTATTCTTTACAACTTTTGTGTTGACCTCGTTCTGATTCGAGGGCCCGAAACCAGACTTTTCTCAATTTGAGGGTAAAACAGTCTTTTTACCCAAAATCTAGACACTAATTTCAATGTCGCCAAAACCCATGAAACATATACTTTTTGAAAACTAGAAATTTCGCCGATCAACTTTGTCTTCTTCGTCGAAACCATTTGAGGCTCTGAAGGCCATATTTTTAGCCCGACAAGTCTTTTTAGTTGTGGGCCCCATCCCCACTTGCTATATAAGGAGAGCCCTCTTCTCCATTTTTCCTTTCCTTGCCACTTCTCTTGTGAAAGAGACTCTTGCTCCAGCCCTAGGGTTTTCCTTGCCTTCTTCTTGGTTCTTCATCTTCAATCCACCACCAAGCTATTGCTAATGGAAAAATGGAGGCCACAATATTCTTCCTCATCTTGAAGGCTCACCATTGATGCAACTTGTAGAGAAATCCACCCACTCTAGAGCACCCTTTGAGCTTGTTTTGGTTATTTGAAGCACTTCCATGTAAGTAATCCTTCCAATCTTCTAGATTCATGTTCTCCTATCCTTAGAGAAGCTTCATTTCAATTATTAGAGAATCTCTCTTTGTATTTCATGGTTTTGACAGTTTAGGGCTTGTATTTGGGGGTTTTTGTATAGGTTTTGATTTTGGCTTAAGAGGTGTTTAGAGAGCATGATTTACATTAGCTTGGACCCAAGGCAAGTGGATGAAACGATTCTTATGTGTTTAGCATGTTTTATGCAAAACTTTGATTTATTTTCATTGATAGTTTTAATGGTTTAACATGCTTAATAGTTTGATTCCAATGATTTTGGAATATACTCATGAATGAGCCTTTTCATTTATTAATCTCATAGAAATAGGGCATTGACTTATGTTATGTTTTTATGGATTTTATGTGGATTTTCTATGGACTCTTTTCTCTTATGATTTGATTGGATGGAAAGGAGTTGTTGGGGGAATGTTTTGGAGATTTGATTGAGGAAATGGAGGAGCCTTGAGCTCAATTTATTGTAAGGAAAGAGTAGTGTTGAATGGGAACTTATTGGAGAAAGAAAGGATTGAAAACCGCACCTGATGTGAAATTTCCGGAGCTGGCGGTCAGCTTATAGTCACCTGGCGGCAAACCGCATTAGGTTCGGTTACTTTTCCCGAAAGCTGCAATTTCAGTTCTGTTGGTCGGTAAGCCTCACGGTCAGCTAGCGGCTAACCGCCGAGCTCCTCGGCGGCTAACGCCAGCTAACCGGAATGCGCGGTTACAAGTCCCGAGAGCTGCAATTTCATCAGGACCCGTGGCTAGCCTCGCAGTCATCCCACGGCTAACCGCCGAACCCTTCGGCGGCTAACCGCAGGACAACCGCCAGGTAACCGAAATTCCCAGGGTTTTAGAAATAAAGAGAATGGAAAGGGGATTTCTATTCCAATCACTTGTGGACCCTTCTTGGTCGAAGTATATACTTTGGTGTCTTTAATGTCGTTTAAATATTGAGTACCATTTAATGAAGGATCGACATAGGATTTCAAAGTATATACGACTCGACGATTCTGGTCCGAAGGTATTGATGTGTGACTATACCTTGTTCAAACCCGAATTTCACTTGTACACGATAAGTTCCATGCTTTATGATTTGACTACCCCAAAAGTATTGCTTTAGCATATTGCTAACCCGTATATGCCGTCCCGATACTGATGTGTTTTTGTGCCTATGAGCACCCCGTCCCGCATATGCATCTATTTATTTTGATTTCTCAAATGTGACCTATGAGTAGGCACCACTAAGCTTGGATAGCCTTGTTAGTTTGATCCACTGACTTGGAGATCCCCTAACCATACTGCCAGTTGCAACTTGGATACCGTAGAGTTTATATACCCGGTTCGCTACCATGGTCCCGCAGAGTATTATATGTATTTATTGTATAAAATCGTTGACTCTCCTCACCTCGTGTGACTGAGGTCAACGTCGTTGAGTCTCCTCACTTCGTGTGACCGAGGTCAATGTCCCGATGAGCTCTCATTACTTTTTTGAGAGAGGATTTAGCTTTGTGTGGTTGCCATCTTGTTAGTTTTCGAATCATTGGTACCTTTACATGATTTTGTTGCATATGTATCTCTAATAAATGATATATCCTTCTTTTATGAAATTCATGATTGATACAGGCTTCAATGTTTTTCCCAAGGTATCATTGTTTTAAATTATTGTTATATCTTTTCACCCACTTGCCAGACCGTCGTGTCTGATCCATTTATTTTGGTACTCGGGTCCCGACCCCATTGCCATTGAGGAGGAGCCTGAGGAGGCGGTTGACAAACCGCAATGAGTAATCGAGTGGCAAGCGGATGATGTCATGTAGACATTCGGTCTAGCTTTGAGGACGACACTTTTTGGGTTATGATTATCATCTTTTTGGTTTATTCATTTTGGTTGTACTGGCCTTTGTTGGCCTTTATTTTTGCGGAAATTTATAGAACTGATCTTTTGTATAAATATTAACTTTACTTTTTGGGAAATATGCTAATGATCATTGCTCATTCTAATATCTTGTCATATCTATTATAAATCAGTCTTGCCTAAGGAATGGAATGGTACTAATATGATTTACTACACGCTTCCACAAATCTCGAATGAGTTTCGATATGTCTATATGTAAAGGAATGGGATGTGTAATCCTCACCGCGGAACCCTGTGGGAAATCACGTGCACGAACAAATGTTTTTCATAACTCCATGTGCAGGTTAGCCAACTAAGAGATGCACGTGGCGCGGCATCATCAGTCTGATCCCGAATTTGGTTCCCTAGCCCGGTCCGGGGTCGCGACAGACTGGTATCAGCGCGGGACATGTTTCAGGCAATTAAAAGAAACTAGAAATCTTAAGGACGTGGCGATGATTCGTTAGACTCTCATTAGAATAGAATCATGTGAGCAATGTGTGACCACCCTATGTTTAAGTCTATATGTGCTAACAATTTGTTTTGCAGCGTTATGCCACATCGCAAACGAGCAGCAAACAGTAACTACGTTGCTAGTAACAGTGAGAATACATGGCCTATTGCAGAGTGTCACACCCCGAAACTGGGCCCTGCAGTGATCCGACCTCGGGATGTGAAATTTTGAGATTAATTAAAACTTTTGCTATATTTCCCAAGATCCGCGTGAATGAGCATAAAAAAATTCCATCTCGATCAGAATATATTTTCGCAGAAGCTAATATGGTGTTGCGACCCGGAGTCCGTGGCCATGCCATCAGATTCCGTGTCGCACTCAACCAATATCATAAAGCCATCACTTAAGGAGACTGGTACAGATCATAAATCATAGAATACTGAGCTGGCAGTAACAGGACATTTTATTTCCCACATATGTTAAAGTTACAAAACACAAGTGTCTTAATTACAACTCCCATGAAAAAGGCTAACCAAGCCATACAAAAATAATATCCAACTAAATAGAAATACTACCCTCAATATTTAGATACGAACTCCGGTGCCAAACTTGACATCTAGATGATATCAATGGGCAGCCTCTTACGTTAGACCGGCGGCTCAACTGCCTCCTCCGATCAAAAACCTAAAAGCAGTGGGAGAGAAATCTGGCACCAAACAAACAGGGTCAGACACGACGGTCTGGCAAGCAAATAAACAGGTAATATGGAAAAGGGCATTTATAAAACCATATAGAATCAAATCTGATACATTTAAAGTTTGAACATATATGAATAACCAATGTAGTCAAGTAAACACTTTATGAATCATTGAAAATATAAATGAATAAAACAATGGTAAACGTATAAATCAATGGCAATCGAATAAAACACTAATCAATTAATAATTCGACGACGATCAAATAAATCAATGGCATTCGATAAAAACATTGGCAAACCACACATAGCTATATTCTCCTATTACCGAAGTAACAAGTGCAGACAGAACCGTAGCCACTACTCGTGGGACCGGAACGAACGAAGTCGTTATCAAACAGAACCGTAGCCACTACACGTGGGACCGGAAACAGAACCGTTGCCATGGTCGGTATTGTAAGATCCCGACCCCAGTTCTTTTGTTTAGTATTGTTTTAATCGTGGTTTAACTTGTTAAGTGAGATTTGATTTAGTTTGATCTTGTTTTTGAGTTTGACTAGATTTTTCCATAGCCTTTGAGATTTTGAAGACCGTTGACTTTGGTTTGACCCGGTTTATATGATTTGTATTTTTAGGAGAAATTACTTCCAATTTATAAAAATTCTGAATTTAGGGTATTTCGACTTATTTTATGAAGTTTAACAACTTTCATGTTTTGATCATTTCGATTTGATACTCAGAAATCACGTTTTTCGAGGAAAAAGGGGCAAAAATGACATTTTCACTAAATCTATCCATGAATTTCGAAAATTTCAGAAATTGGGGAAAATATACTTTTTGGAAAGTAGATATTTCGCCGATCATTTTTGTCTTCTTCGTCGTTCTCGTTCGGGACCCGCAAATGTTAGTTTCAGCCTTGTGAAGTTTGGGGCCCATGGGGCCCAGCCCATTTAGCCTTTATAAAGCCATTGGGTCTCTCTTCTCTTCTCCCATTCTCTCATTTCCTGCAACAAGAGAGGGGTTAGGGTTTCTCCCAGCCCCCTTTCTCTCTCCTCATGCATCTCTTGTCCCTTGATGCTAAAGGGAGATTTGAGCTTCCCATTTTCTTCTCCTCTCTCCAAGCTTTCCATAGATGTCTTTTGCAAGAGTTTTGAGCTAGGAGAGACCACCTTTCCATGCACTTCTTCTTGGGTTGAGCTTTTATAAGGTGAGCAATGGATTTCTTTCTCCAAATCTTTGTTTTCCAAACCATTTTGAAGGGTTTTGTCATTTATGCAATGGGTTTTCATGGAGGTTTACAATGGATTGGATTTTTAGGGTTTTTCCATGAGCTATTTGGGGGTTTTGTGATTTTGGGAGCTTGAGACCCTAGAGCATGGTTTGGAGAGCATCTTAGCCTTCACTGAGGCTTGAGGCAAGTGGATTTCCAATTAATATGATGGTTGCATGTATTTTGTTCATATCATGTTGTTTCATGCTAGGCTTTAAATCTTTTTATGCTTCATAGATTTGTTTTGGACAAATGGAGTAATGTTTTGCTTGATTTCCTCTTATGTCATTGTTTTACAATGTATTGAAAGTTTGTTTTCACTTGGATCATTTTGAAAGTTAGTTTTTATGTTAAGTGTTTGGGTTCAAAGCCAAGGAAGAAGACTTTGATTTCAAAGTAGGGTGTTTGGATTAATTGGTTTGATTGTGGTTGGTGATTTGATGAGATGAAGAGGTCAAGAAAGGGCTCAATTGATGTTGGAAATTTGTATGAAAGATTGGGAATGAAAAAGGATCAAAAAGGATGGAAAAAGATGGAAAAAAAGGGGAGAAAACCCTCCCTGCACGGGCTGGACAGAAGCCCAGCTCGCTATAGCGAGCTTGGGCTCGCTATAGCGAGCCAGGCTTCTGGAATGGGCTGTTTCTGGCCCAATTTCTGGGCTGTTTAAGGCCCTGTTTTGAGGCCTGTTTTCAGCCTGTTTAAGGCCCTGTTCCAGCATGTTTTTAGGCCAATTCCCAACCTATTTTTGGGCCATTTCAAGACCTGATATTGGGCCATTTCAGGGCCTGATATTGGACTGTTTTAAGACCTGTTTTTGGGCCTGTTCAGTTTAATTTTGGACTGTGTTTTAAAAATCAGTTTTGTGGGCCATTCGAGTTTAGTCTTGGGCTGTTTTTAAAAATTTGTTTTGTGGGCCAATAAATGTTTAGTTTTGGGGCTGTTTTAAGGTATGTTTGTGGGCCATTTAAGTTTAGCTTTGGGGCTGTTTTAAAACCTGTTGGTGGGCCTATTTCATGGTCAGTTTTGGGTTGCTTCATAACTCATTTTTGTGGGCCATTAGAGGTTTAGTTTGGGCTTGTTTTAAAACTTGTTCCTTGGACCATTCAAGGATTTGTTTTGGACCGTTTTAAAACTTGTTCTGTGGGCTTGGTTAAGGTTGGTTTTTGGATTGTTATTAAGGATTATTTTGGACTCGGATTAAGGCCAACTATGGGCCTGTTTTAAAGAAATTTTGGACTACTCGTATTACTTGGAAAGTTGTGAAATGGGAATGATGTGAGAACGAGTGTATGTGAAATTACCCGGGAACCGTTCGAGTCTTAATGCGCACTTTATCATTTAAATATTATGGATTTTCATTGGCATCAAACGCACTTTTTATTAATCAATGTTTAAAGGTTAAATGTGCATTGAGATGGTTCCTTGGTAAGTCATTAAGTCATTCTCCACTATCCATCCCATTTCAAGTCAGACTATGTATTTGTGTTTGTATTTGTATTTGTATTCTTGGGTAAACTAATTTGAATATCATCGGTGATTTGCTATAAAATCATGTGTCTTCCCATGTTCGAAAGGGTTGATCGTATGATTTTATACAAATCACTTTGATGTGTATTTGAACGGTTTATCATAGATATTCGTATGTTTTCTCCGATTCGATTTGAAAAGAGATTTGGAGTATGTTCGTCACATTCGGGATTTCTTCGATAAGACTATTGTTTTGACAACACTAGTATTTGAAAATAAAAACCTCGAGGCAAGATGGGGCCAGAGCTATGTGGTGCGAGCCCATGAGCCAAAGAGGCTATGATTCCGAAAACAAAACCCCGAGGCAAGACGGGGCCAGAGCTATGTGGTGTGAGCCCCTGAGCCAAAGGGATTAGTATTATGTTAGATTTGTATCGGTTTGAGTTTGAAAACTAAAGGCACCACTAGGCTTAGGTCACCTTGTCGGGCTGATCACCCGGCTTGGGATCTTTACTCTGTCCGCCAGCTGCAGCTTGGATTCTGTTTGTACCGACCATGGCAACGGTAATTATCTGCCGGTCCCATTTGTATGGCTACGGTTCTGATACTTTTGATCTGCCGGTCCCATTTGTATGGCTACGGTTCTGATCCTCTGTTTAGTACCACGTTCAGTGGCTACGCTCTGTCTGCTCTTATCACTTCGGTAATAGGAGGATTTAGTTATTTGTGGTCGCCTAGGTTTTATCTGCATATTACTTTAGTTTATGATTCTTGTCGGTTATGCTTTTATGCTTTGATTTGTTTAATGTTTACGATATCGATCTTTATTGTATCGTCCCTACTATTCAGTTTTAAATGTATTTCCAATTATTAAATGTTTTGCTTAGGTGGTTATCTTTTCGAGACATTTATGCTTTAGAGATTGTTCGTTTATTTGTCTTGATATTTATGTTCGGTCTTTCGATCGTTTTATCGTGATTTATTGTTATTATTGGTTAGGCTCTTTATCCAGTTTTACGATGATTTCGTCTGGTCTTATGTATGCTCCTTTGTTCGTATTATTTGTTTATTTGCTTGCCAGACCGTCGTGTCTGACCCTTTTTGTTTGGTGCCAGTTTCTTCTCTTTCTGGTTTTAGGTGTTTGATCAGAGGAGGCGGTGGGACCGCCGGTCTGACGTGAGAGGCTGCCCATTGATATCATCTAGATGTCAAGTTTGGCACCGGAGTTCGTATCAAACCTTTGAGGGTAGTATTTCTGTTTAGTTGGTTATATTTTTGTATGGCTTTGTTAGCCTTTTTCTTTGGGTTTGTAATTAAGACATCTGTTAATTGTAACTTGAATATGTGGGAAATAATAGTTGTTACTACCAGCTCAGTGTGCTCTGATGTATGATTTATGCCAGTCTGTTTATTTGATGGCTTTATGGAATTGGTTGCGTACGACACGGAACCCGATGGCCACGGATTCCGGGTCGTAACACCATGTTTAGCTTCCGCGAAAAATATACTCTGATTGTGTTGGAATGTGATTATCCTCATTCACGCGGATCTTGGGAACTATAACAAAAAGTTTCAAATTATTCCAAAATTTCGCACCCCGAGATCGGTTCGCTGCAGGTCCCGGTTTCGGGGCGTGACAGGTATAGATAGAATTCAAGCTGCAGCTGGCAGACAAATTAAAGATCCCAAGCCGAGTGATCAGCCCGACAAAGTGACCTAAGCCTAGTGGTGCGTTTAGTTTTCAAAACCTGAACCAATACAAATCCAAATAATAATCCCTTTGGCTCATGGGCTCACACTACAAAGCTCTGGCCCCATCTTGCCTCGAGGTTTTATTCTCAAATTAATAGTCCATTTGGCTCATGGGCTTGCACTACAAAGCTCTGGCCCCATCTTGCCTCGAGGTTTTATTTTCAAAATAATAGTCTTATCGATATAATTCCGAACGTAGCGAACCACTCAAATCTATTTGTCGAACCGATGCATTTTAAATCATTCCAATACATTACCAAAAATCGATAAAATCAACTACTTGGATGATTAACAAACGGACAATATCAATTAATTAAAAACAAGTAGTTTTATCGATATTTTTTTCCAATCGTGGCAAACCCCTCAATTCATTTCAAATCACCGAGGTTATCAAAGGTTGTGAAATCACATAAATCCTTTCAAATTAATTTGCCGAAGAACACATGTACATTTTCTGACTTAGAATGGAATGGAATAGTGTAGAATGACTTAATGACTTACCAAGGGGCTATCTCAATGCACACTTAACTTTTAAACATTGATTAATAAAAGAACATGTTTGATGCCAATGAAAATCCACAACATTTAAAATGATAGAGTGTGCATTCAGATTTAAAAGCTTCCCAGGTAAATTCCACATATATTCATTCTCTCATTGTTCTCATTCCATTTCACAATTTTTCAAGTATCACAATTTACCCAAATCTTTCATGGGCTTTTAGGCATTAAAAGGAGATTAATGGGCTTCAAGATGAAGAGGAAAGATGGGATGAAATGGGCCTAAAACAGGTCTATAAAAGGCCCACAAAACTGTCCAAAACAGATAAAAAAAGAACCTCAAATCTGCCTTAAACCAGGCCCTGAAAGGGGCCCAGAACTGGGCTGGGTCCACTCGAGCGACCCTGGGCTCGCTCGAGCGAGGCCCATCCAAAGCCTGGTCCGCTCGAGCGGCCCACTAGGTCGCTCGAGCGAACTGGGCTCTGTCCCAGCCCGATCCAAGTGCAGAAATGCATCCTTTTCAGCCATTTTCACATCCTTCTTTCTCCTCCTTCCTTTTCTACATCATTTCACAAATTTAATGGCCTCTCCCAACCTCCACAATCCTCATTAATCACATCCATACACTAAACTTTCAATCAAACTTAATCATTCACATAAAAACAATGTTTACTTCATTCAACAAGATACTAAATTTTTGAAGAACAAGAATTGAATCAAAGTGATAAAATAGAGAATGAAGATTTAAATTCTAACAAAACCATATCTCAAATGAAGTAACATAAACCATAGCTCAAATCATTGAAAGATTAAATCCATAAATCATAAGGAGAGTAAAACATATAATGAGTATAATAAGAAATCATTCATATTTGCCATAATCATAAAATTGACTGAATATTCACTTGCCTTGGTTAAGGTGAGAAACAAAACACCCCAAGAAGGTCTCTCCAAGGTCTCAAGCTACCAAAATCACAAAACCCCCAAAAATAGCTCCATAAGAAGCCCTAGAAAATCAATCCATTGCAAATCTCAAAGAAAGCCTTTGCATATATGAGAAAAATGCTCCAAATGGTTTGAAAAACCAAGATTTCATGAAAGGAAAACCATGGCTAACCTCTTTAGCTTGAACAAAGAAGAAGGGCTTGAAGAAGAAGGTTTCCTTGGCTCAAATCCTTTAAAAAAATGCATCCTTGGAAAGCTTGGAAGGAAGGGAAGAAAGTTTGGAGATCATTCCCCCATTTAGCACCCAAGAAGAAAGCATATATGAGGAGAGAGAGTGGCTGGAAAAGGGTTCCAGCCACAGCTGGAATAGTTGCAGGGAATGGGAGAAGAAGAAGAGGGTTCAACCACTTTTATAAAGTGGGCAAGTGGGTCCCATGGGCCCCAATCTTCAAGTGGTTAAAACTGACATTTGTGGGTCCCAAATGAGATCGACGAAGAAGACAAAATCGATCATCGTAATATTTACTTTCCAAAAAGTATATTTTCCCCAAATTCTGAAATTTTCGAAATTCAAGTACAGATTTAGTGTGAAAAGTCAATTTTGCCCTTTTTCTCGAAAAACATATTTTCTTATCATCAAATCAAAACGGTCAAAACATGAAAGTTGATAAACTTAATAAAATGAGTCAAAAGGAGTAAAAATTGGAATTTTTCAAAATAAGAATAATTTCTCGCAAAAATACAAATCATATGGACCGGGTCAAACCAAAGTCAACAGTCCTCAAATCTCCAAGGCTATGAAAAATCTAGTCAGACTCAAAGACAAAGTCAAACCAACTCTAATCTCGCTTAAAAAGCTAAACCATGATTAAAATAACACTAAACAAAAGAACTGGGGGTCGGGGTCTTACACAGAGGATACATAGGACAAAAATATGCAGAACCAATTTCAACAGATGATGCAGGCCGTGTTAGACTAGCAACGTCAGGCCAATGAGAACCAGGCAAGGTTACAGGCTCAAGCACATGAGGCACAGGCCAGATTGCAATAGCAGATGGCCAAGAAGGACGAAGACCATGCAAGGGAAATGGCTCAAATGCAGGCACAGTTATTGGGTGTATTAGAAAGGAGACCCGAGAAGATTCCAGTTGCACCACCGGGTGTGGTCAACAATAGGGCAAATGATCCAAATGTGTTGTACGAATGGTTCAGGAAGAGAGGCCCGAAGGAGTTCGTGGGAACAGAGGATCCAATGACAGCAGATGACTGACTTGAGCATACGGAGAACATCATTGAGATCTTCACGTGTACGGGCATAGA
Organism: Litsea cubeba; assembly: GCA_012931725.1. Taxonomy (NCBI): domain Eukaryota; kingdom Viridiplantae; phylum Streptophyta; class Magnoliopsida; order Laurales; family Lauraceae; genus Litsea; species Litsea cubeba. The sequence goes on along the minus strand of CM022955.1, from coordinate 19,405,127 downwards.
ACGAGTACAGCTTGCAACTTCTATGTTCACGGGCTTAGCATACATATGGTGGAAGACCATTAAGGCAGAGTACAGGACAATGGCTGATGCAGAAGCTTGGACTAACTTCAAGAAGCAGTTTGGAGAGAAATATGTACCGGCACATGTCAAGAGGCAGAAGGCAACAAAATTTTAGCAACTTGTGCAAGGGAATATGACAGTCCTTGAATACCTCACTAAATTCGAGAGATTGTCAAGATATGCTCCAGAGTTGGTAGACACAGTGGAGAAGAAGATAACTAAGTTACTAGAGGGACCTCACCCAATCATTGAGAGAGATGCTACCGGGGTTGTACCACCCGTCACATTCGAAGAAGCTGTGAAAAGGGCATACAAGTTTGAGAACTTTCACAACAAGATCATTAAGAATCAAGGAAGAAGCCAAGGCCAGCAGCATAACTATCAGCAAAGGAACAATCAGAACAAGAGACAGAGACAGGAACAAAATATACAAAATCCAGTGGTTTGCATTCATTATGGGAAAAATCATGGGAATGCCCAATGCCATACTATCACGGGGGCATGTTTTAGATGTGGTTCGATGGACCACCAGATGAGGGAATGCCTGAGGCCAGAAAGGCAGAATAGACCACAACAAGGAGTATAGCGTCAGGCACCACCTCAAAATGCACTAGTGGTCCAGAATCAGGCTAGGCCACTACAACAGCAGGCACCACAGCAACAACAGCAATAGGCCCGTCAGCAAGGGCAGAATCAGAATCAGAATCAGCGTCCTCAGCAACAGAACAGGAATGCACAGCAGGGCAGACAGCAGCAAAGACAGAATAGGCCACCACAGCTGGCACAACTCTATGCTGTCAATAGAGCAGATGCAGAGGCAGCAGGCATTGTAGTGGAAGGTACACTTCTCGTCTGTGGTTTTGATGCTAGGGTTTTGTTTGATCCTGGCTCTACTCACTCATTCCTGTCTCCAAAGTTTGCTAAGTTGATAAATATGCATGCTAGGGAGTTGAGTTTCATTTTGACTATGACTACCCCTTTAGGTAAAGAAGTTGTTTGTAGAACTTCTTACCCTAGTTGTTCAGTCATGATAGGAGAAGTAGTATTACCGGTAGATCTCATTTTATTGGAGATGCTTGATTTTGATGTCATCCTAGGGATGGATTGGTTAGCAAGATACCATGCTACTATGGATTGTTTCCATAAGACCTTAACTTTTAAGTTAGAGGAGACCCAAGCATGGGTGTTTTTTCAGGGAGAGAGGAGTAATCCTAGTGCAGGGTTTTTCAGCGTTGAAGGTTGATAGACTTCTCAGAAGTGGATGTGAGGCCTATTTGGCATTTATCACGGAGGATAAACAGTCCCAAGGGGTGGAGGAGATCATAATTGTTTGCGAATTTCCAGATGTTTTTCCGGAGGAGATACCAGGATTACCACCCATCAGAGAGATAGACTTCACTATTGAGTTGTAACCGGGGACCGCTCCGATATCTATTGCACCTTACAGAATGGCTCCGGCATAATTGGGAGAATTGAAGATACAATTGCAAGAACTTTTGGACAAAGGTTTTGTGAGGCCTAGTGTTTCACTGTGGGGAGCACCAGTGTTGTTTGTGAAGAAGAAAGATGGCTCAATGAGAATTTGCATTGACTACCAGAGATTGAACCAAGTGACCATCAAGAACAAGTATCCATTGCCAATGATAGATGAATTGTTCGATCAGTTACAAGGAGCTGCTTACTTTTCGAAGATTGACTTGAGGTCCGGTTACCAACAGCTGAGATTCAGAGATGCGGATGTACCAAAAACAGCTTTCTGGAAAAGATATGGACACTATGAGTTCCTAGTGATGCCATTTGGATTGACTAATGCACCGGCAGTATTCATGGCATTGATGAACAAGATATTTGCAGAGTATCTGGATCAGTTCACAATGGTGTTTATTGATGATATCTTAGTGTATTCCAAGACCAAAGAAGCGCATGAAGAACATTTGAGGATAGCACTTCAACTTCTGAGAGAGAATCAGTTGTTTGCAAAGCTCAGTAAGTGTGAGTTTTGGTTGGACCGAGTCACATTTTTGGGTCATATTATCTCCAAGGAAGGATTATCAGTGGACCCGTCCAAGATTGAAGCAGTTATGAATTGGGAAAGACTGAAGAATGCCTCAGAGATCAGGAGTTTTCTTGGATTGGCAGGGTATTACCGGAGGTTTGTGCAAGGATTTTCATCAATTGCGTCACCTTTAATGAAGTTGACAAGGAAAAATGCACCATATATTTGGACAGACAAGTGTGAAGCTACTTTCCAAGAGCTGAAGAAGAGATTGACTACAACTCCAGTCCTTACTTTGCCATCCGGAAGCGGTGGTTTCACCATTTTTACTGATGCTTCCAACGTTGGACTTGGATGCGTTTTGATGCAAGATGGAAAAGTGGTTGCATATGGATCCCGACAGTTGAAAGATCATGAGAAGAACTATGCAACACATGATCTGGAGTTAGCAGCGGTTGTTTTAGCATTGAAGATGTGGAGACACTACCTATATGGGGAGAAGTTTGAGGTTCACTCCGACCACCGTAGTCTATAGTACTTGTTTTCTCAGAAGGAGTTGAACATGAGGCAGAGAAGATTGATGGAATATATCAAGGACTATGACTTTCCAATCAAGTACCACCCCGGGAAAGCGAATGTAGTTGCGGATGCCTTGACCAGTGTCACGACCCCAAACCCGAGGGGCCGTGAGAATTGTTGCTGGGAGTTTAGTGATGATTTATGTTTCTCTCAAGATCCGCGTGTGTGAGGATAACACGTTCCAACACATGCTAAATATTTTTGCGGAAGCTTTCGTGGCGTTGCGACCCAAAGTCCGTGGCCATCGGATTCCGTGTCGCCCTCAACCCAAGCATATAATTATCTTATCAATGAACATATCAGACTGGAACAAACCATTATAACAAAATACAGAGCTGACAGTATCTGGATATTATATTCCCATATATATTCAAGTTACAATAACAATGTGCATTAATTACAATCCCAATAAACGGGCTAATCAAAGCCATACAAAAACAAGCTAATAATCTCTACCCCATATGTGACGTAGCTCCGATGTCAAGCTCAATGTCTACACGACATAGCCGACAAAATAACCTGCAAGCTCATGGCTCCATAGCCAACACGTACACTCTGATCGGGCTAGATATCTGAACCTGAGTACCAAAGTAGTGGGTCAGACACAACGGTCTGGCAGGTGGGTGAAAAGATAATACAAGTGCTGAAAAATAAAACATATGATAAATCATGGTATTTGACAAAATTCTGAATTCATATAAAATAAATCATGGTATTTGACAAAATTCTGAATTCATATAAAACGGGTATAAAACATGAATCTTTGACAAGACATGTATTCCTTTAAAGCATGTATAAAACATGAATATTTAGCAAAACATGTATTCATTTGAAATGGGTGTAAAACATGGATATTTGACAATTCGATAATTTATTTAAAACATGTACAAAGTATGAACATTTACAAATCGGGGATTCATTTAAAACAAGTACAAAGCATTAACATTTAACAAATCGGTATTTCATTTAAAGCATGTATGGAGCATGTATATTTAAAGCAGTAAGGGTATCAAGGATCGGGAACTGTCAAGATGGCAACCACACAAAGCTAGATCCTCTCTCACTAAAGTGAAGAGAGCACATACCCTACAGAATCATTGACCTCAGTCACACAAGGTGAGGAGGAGCAACGATAAGATACTATAATATACATATATATACTCTGCGGGACCATGGTAGCGAACCGGGTAAAAACTCTGCGGGCTCCAGACTGCAGCTGGCTATCGGGAGGGGAAGGATCTCCAAGTCGGTGGATCAAACCGACAAGGTCGTCCAAGCTCAGTGGTGCCGACTCATAGGTCAAATATGAGAAATCAATCAAATGCATAGTAAAGGAGCGGGGTGCCCATAGGCACAAATACATATTCATCTCGGGTTGACATTTACAGGTTAGCAAAAGCTAAACACATCACTTCTAATACTCTTGGAACAGTCTAGTCATATCACGTGGGTTTGAAATCCCAAAATAGGAGTTTGGTTAAAAATCGAATACGAATGGTTTCTCATACATTTCGGGCTAGACATTGAGGTTCCTAGAATTGAATCAGTGTGAATAGGGTCCCGTATGTCGGCCATGATGTAATTTGGTACTCTTTAAGAGTTAGGGACATTCCGGGTCCTTATACACATTGGCCAACCTAGAAAACCCCATGAAATCTCTATGATGAGGTTTCTCCTTCCTCCGGACTTCATACAACGCCTTACAAGTCCTTACATAGCATTGGGGCTCCAAACAATACCTCCCCAAGCCTAAAAATAATGTTTCAAGTCCTTAGGTATTAACCCATGCCAGACAGGCAGTTCGCTTGAGCGAACTGGGAGGTTCGCTCGGGCGAACTGCTCTCTGTTTGGGGTTCGCTCGAGCGGACCAAGATTCGCACGAGCGGCCGAGGTTCTGTGACAGGTTCGCTCGAGCGATGTGTCAAGGTCGCTCGAGCGAACTGTCCAGAAACTGATTTCTGTGTACAGTTCGTTCCTTCCTCTTTCTTTCCTTTCACCCTCTTTTGAGCACCCATTAATCATACATTTGAGGGTCTCTAAAACCTCATTTAAGCCCCATTCAATACACCATTAAACCCTCTAACAACCACTCCAACAATTCATAACTTCTCCATCTCTTCCACCTCATCCAATGCAAGGCAACTCCATTAATAAAAGTCCATAAATGATTATAAATGGTCTATAAACAAGACAATGATGCACATGTTTTCCAAGAGGACAATTAATAGAGAATAGCCTATCATTATGCATATTTCCAAAACCATGAAAACTCATAAAAATAATTTAGGTGAAAGCAATGAGTAAGAGTTCAAATCTTATAAACATGAAATCATGAAATTAATCCATTCATCCACTTGCCTTAGGTCCAAAGCTAAGCAAATCAACCTCTAATCACACTCCAAGCCAAGAAATCACAACCTATTCAAAAACCCCCAAAAACAAGCCCTAAAATGTCAAAACCAAGAAATACAAAGGGGAAGCTTTCAATAATGGAAATGGAGAGTCTCATGGGCTAGGAAAACACAAATCTAGGAGATGGAGAGAATCACTTACCAAGAAAGTCTTCAAATAAGCAAGGTTAGCTCAAAGAGAAATTCGAAGTTGATGAATCCTTCTAAAAATGGTACCAATTGAAAGCTCTTGACGAGGTGAACAAGATTGGTGAAGGTCTTCTCTTGATTTGAGCAAGGCTTTGAGGTGATTTGAGAGGAAGAAAACAAGGGAAGAAGAAAGGGGTGGAAAATCCCCCATTTCTTGCACAGGCACTGCTGGGACGGTTTTTGGGAGAGAAGAGGGAGAAGTGGGTACTTATAATGGGTGGGTGTGGGCCCCACCACACTTAAAACACTCAAAACTTGCAAATTGAGATTATGAGGCTTTCTAGACATCGAATCAAGAAACTTAAAACATGAAAAGTGTCCGAAATGAAATTATCTTTCCAACGAGGTTAATATTGACATACATCCGGGGTCCACAGAAAAAGTCAATTGTTTGGTCAAAGGGATCAAAACAATGGATTCAAGTATTAAGACATCGATTTATGGGCCTCGGATGCGATCGATAAAGAAGAGAGAAATGTTTCTCATAAAATCTAGTTTCCAAAAAGTATATATTTGGCAAGGTTTTGAGATCTCGAAATTTGGGTCCAGATTCAATGTGAAAAGACTGATTTTGCCCCCAGGGCTGGAAAAACTGATTTTCGGAGTTTCAAATGGGTACGGAGTGAATACGAAAGTTGTAGGGAATGGCGAGATTAGTCAAACGAAGCTTAAATGGGAATTTTCAGAAATCAAAGAGAATCTCTCCAAAATGACCACACAAAACAAGTAGGACCCTATGGTCACTGTCTAGGTTCACTGGCTTCCAAAACCAAAGAAAATATAATAAAACTCAGAAATTCGATCAAACAACCGGTAAACCCACTAAGAAAACAAATCCACGATTAAAACATGCTAAACTAGGAAATCTGGGGTAAGGTTCTCACAAGCAGGAAGTAAGTTAGCATGGCCAGTCTTCGGGGAAGTTATATTGTACAGCAGTTAGAAGAGTTGGGAGTAGATTTTCAGCCACTAAGGAAGGTTGTTATGTTAGAAAACATCTAAGTGTCAGAGCCTTCCTTCATTCAGAAGATCAAAGAGAATCAGTAGCAAGACCCAGGGTTGGCCCAAGATTTCTGAGCATATAGCAGATCGTCCAGATTTTCGTGTTGTGGATGAAGTTTTGTACTACCGAGACCGTCTATGTGTGCCTAACTTAGAGGACTTGAGGAATGATATCATGACAGAGGCTCACAATACCAAGTATTCGATACATTCGGGCAGCACGAAGATGTACTAGAACTTGAAGGGCAGATTTTGGTGGAATAACATGAAGGGAGAGATAGCGGCATTTGTCTCTTGTTGTATGACATGTCAGTTGATCAAGGCAGAACATCAGAAACCTCCAGGGTTGCTACGACCATTAGAGATTCCGGAATGAAATGGGAGCACATTACCATGGACTTCATCTCGGGATTATCGAGGACCAGCAGAGGCATTGATGCTATTTGGGTCATAGTAGACCGTCTCACCAAGTCAGCTCGTTTTCTACCAATGAAGACTGGGAAGAAGATGCATATGTTACCTTTGGCACAGTTGTTTGTTGTAAGACCCCGACCCGAGAGACCTCGTTTAGAGTTGATTAAGTTGTATTTTAGTTTAAGTGTGTTTAGTGGTTTTTGGATTAGTTGGGGATTAGAATAGCCTTTATTATAGCTTTGGAGAATTTTGAGAGCCTTGCTACTTGTGGACCCTTTGGGGGTTCTTGTTACGAACTGTGTGAGATTGGGGGTTTACCGATGATTTCCAAGAATCGTGTTTTTAACCCCATTGGACTTATCTTCTTAATCCCTACAACTTCCATGATGACATCGTTTTCATTCGAGGACCTTAAACCCGATTTTTCACTAATTGAGGACAAAATGGTCTTTTTACCCAAAATCTGGACACCGATTTCAATATCACCAAAATGTGCAAAATATATACTTTTTGGAAACTAGAAATTTTGCCGATCAACTTTGTCTTCTTCGTCGAATTCGTTTGAAGCCCCGAAAACCATGTTTTGAGCCCGAGAAGTCTTTTAAGTTGTGGGCCCCATCCTCACTTACTATATATAGAAAGCTTCTTCTCCTTTTTCCCATTTCTGGCAAAAACCCTAGAGGAGAAGAGAAATCCCAGCCCTAAGGGTTTTCCCTTACCCTTTTTCTTACTTCTTCATCTTCAATCCCCCACTAAGCTAGTGCTAATGGAAAATTAGAGGCTACAATCTTCTTCCTCATCTCAAGGGCTTCATCTTGACACAATTTTTGAAGAAAACCGCCCACTCCAAGACTTCCTTTGGACAACACCTTGTTTTTTGAAGAACTTCTTTTTAAGTGATCTTCCTAAAAGTTTTATAATCCTGTTTGTTTAGCCCTAGGGAAACTCCATTTCACTTATTGGAAAATTCCGTCTTGTTTTACTTGGATTTTGATAATCTAGGGTTTGGATTTAGGGGTTTTGTGTATAGGTGTGATTGTGGGCTTAAGAGGTGTCTAGAGCTCAATTTGATTTGCATTGGACCCAAGGCAAGTGGATGAATGGATTTATTTCTTGTTTTCTTGCTATTAAAGATTTGAACCCTCATTTATTGCTTTTACCCAAGTCATCTTTATGAGTTTTCATGATTTTGGAAACATGCATAATGTTAGGCTACTTATAGTCCTATTGGAGAACATATGTTTTACTGTCTTGCTTTTAGATCATTTATGATCATTTATAGATTTTTATCTAATGGAGATGTCTTGCACTGAATGAAGTGGAAGTGATGGAGAAATGAATGATTTATTGGAATGGTTGTTAGAAGAGTTAATGATAGATGGAAGGGGGTTAGAAGGAGGGTTTGAGACCCTTAATTGTATATGTACAAGGATGTCCAAAAGAGGATGAAAGGAGGATGAAAGGAGGAGAAAATGAAGGAACAGACTGTATTCAGAAAATGAGTTTCTGGACAGTTCGCTCGAGCGACCGTGACACATCGCTCGAGCGAACCCGTCACAGAACCTCGTTGGCTCGAGCCAACCCCTCTGATCGCTCGAGCCAACATAATCTGAACAGGTCCGCTCGAGCGAACCTTAAAGTCCGCTCGAGCGAACCCCAAACAGAGAGCTGTTCGCCCGAGCGAACCTCCCAGTTCGCTCGAGCGAACTGCCTGTCTGTCATGGGTCAATGCCTAAGGGTTTGAAACTTATTTTTTTGGCTTGGGGAGGTATCATATGGAGCCCCAATGCCATGTAAGGCGTTATATGAAGTCCGGAAGAAGGAGAAACCTCATCATGGAGATTCCATGAGGTTTTCTAGATTGACCAATGTGTATAAGGACCCGGAATGTCCCTAACTCTTAAAGAGTACCAAAATTTCATCATAACCGACATACGGGACCCTATTCGCATTGATTCAATTCTAGAAACTCTTTTGTTAGCCTGTAAAGATATTGGAAACTATTTGTATTTGATCTTCAATCAATCCCCTATTTTGAGATTTCAATCGTGATTTGTGAGTACTCTGGAACCGAGAACATTGTGTTACCATATTGTTAATTTGTTTAGACCCGTCCCGACTTTTATACGTTTTGTACCTATGGGTTCCCGCCCCGTTATGTGTAATTATTTGTTTTGATTTTCGCATGTTACCTATGAGTCGGCACCACTCAGCTTGGATAACCTTATCGGTTTGATCCACCGGTTTGGATATCCCCCTTCAGTTATGCCTGCTGCAGCATGGTTCCCGCCTCGCCCCGATATACTCGGTTCGCTACCGTGGTCCCGTAGGGTATTATATGTATTTATTATATAAAAATCGTTGATTCTCCTCACCTCGTGTGACTGAGGTCAACGTTGTTGATTCTCCTCACCTCGTGTGACTGAGGTCAATGTCCCGATGTGCTCTTATCACTTTTGTGAGAGAGGATTTAGCTTTGTGTGGTTGCCATCTTGTTAGTCCCCGAATCATTGGTACCTTTACATGATTTCATCGTATACGTATCTCTTTTACATGAGGCATCATTCTTTTATGAAAATTCATTGTTTATCTAGATTTTACTATGTTTCTAAAGGCATCATCGTTTTGAATTATAGTTATATCTTTTCATCCACCTGCCAGACCGTCGTGTCTGATCCATTTATTTTGGTACTCAGGTCCCGAGCTTATTGCCGTTGAGGAGGAGCCGGAGGAGGCGGTCGGTGAACCGCAGCGAGTGATTGAGTGGCAAGCCGATGATGTCATGTGGACATTCGGCCTTGCCTTGAGAACGATACACTTTGGGAACTTATGATATCTTTACTTTAGGTTTCATTTGGTTGTACGGTCTTTGTTGACCGTTATTTTGGGGTATTAATCAACTGATATTTTGTAAATATACTTAACTTTACTTTTGGGGAAATATGCTTATGATCATTGCTCATCCTGATATCTTGTCATGTTAACCATAAATCAGTCTTGTTTATGGATTTGAATGGTATTAGTATGGTTTGCTACACGCTTCCGCAATCTTGAGAATATATTTGATATGGTTATATGTGAGATGATGTGTAAAGATAATCCTCACCGCGGAACCCTGTGGGAAATCACATGCACGGATAAATGTTCTTTTAACTCCGTGTGCGGTTTAGCCAAAGAGATGCACGTGGCGAGGCATCACCCCCACCGTGTCCCGATCCCGGACTCGGCCTCTTTTCCCCTAGTCCCGGTCCGGGGTCGCGACAGTACTGGTATCAAAGCGGGACATGTTTCAGGCAATTAAAAGAAACTAGAAATCTTAAGCACGTGGCGAGGATTCGTTAGATAGAATCGTGTGAGCAATGTGTGACCACCCTGTACTTGATTGATATGTGCTAACAATTTGTTTTGCAGCGTTATACCACCTCGAAAAAGAACAGCAAACAGTAATCACGTTGCCAGTAACAGTGAGAATACAGAGCCTATTGCAGAGGAACCACAAGACAACAACATGCAGAACCAATTCCAACAGATGATGCAGGCTATGATTGACCAACAACGTCAGGCGAATGAGAACTAGGCTAGGCTCCAAGCACAAGCATATGAGACATAGACCAGATTGCAAGAACAGATGCTTAAGAAAGACGAGGATCATGCTAGGGAGATAGCTCAAATGCAGGCACATTTGTTAGGGATATTAGAGAGGAGACCGGAACCAATCCCAGTTGCACCACCTGGTCCGGTGAATATTAGAGGGAATGATCCTAATGTGTTGTATGAGCGGTTCAGGAAGAGAGGACCGAAAGAATTTTTGGGGACTGAGGATCCAATGGTAGCAGATGATTGGCTTGAGCACACCGAAAACATATTTGAGATATTCATATGTACCGGTGTAGAACGTGTACAGCTTGCAGCCTCTATGTTTGTGGGTTTGGCAGATATTTGGTGGAAGACCGTCAAGGCAGAATACAGGACAATGGCTGATGCAGAAGCTTGGGTTAACTTCAAGAGACAGTTTGGAGAGAAATATGTACCTGCACATGTCAAGAGACAAAAGGCAGCAGAATTTCAGCAACTTGTGCAAGGGAACATGATGGTCCTCGAATACCTTACCAAATTCGAGAGATTGTCAAGGTATGCTCCAGAATTGATAGACACAGTTGAGAAGAAGATAACCAAGTTCCTTGAGGGACTTCACCCGATTATTGAGAGGGATGCTACCGGGGTTGTACCACCCGTTACCTTTGAAGAAGCTGTCAAGAGAGCATACAAATTTGAGAACTTCCACAACAAGATCATCAAGAACCAAGGAAAGGGTCAAGGCCAGCAGTAAAACTATCAGCAAAGAAACAATCAGAACAAAAGGCCAAGGCAGGAGCAGAATGCACAGAATCCAGTGGCTTGTATCCACTGTGGGAAAAACCATGAGAGTGCCAATTGCCATTTTATTACAGGAGCGTGCTTTAGATGTGGCTCCATGAACCACCAAATGAAGGATTGTCCAAGGCCTGATAGACATAATAGGCAGCAGCAAGGAGCACAGCGTCAGGCACCACCTCAGAATGCATTAGTGGTCCAGAATCAAGCAAGACCACTACAGCAACAGGCACCTCAACAACAGTTTAGGCCACAGCAACAACAGCAACAACAGGCCCGTCAGCAGGGGCAGAATCAAAATCAGAATCAGCGTCCTCAGAATCAGAACAGGAATGCACAACAAGGCAGGCAACAGCAAGGACAAAACAGGCCACCACAGAGGGCACAACTCTATGCTGTCAATAGAGCTGATGCAGAGGCTGAAGGCAATGTAGTGGAAGGTACACTTCTCGTATGTCGTTTTGATGCTAAGGTCTTGTTTGACCCTGGCTCTACTCACTCATTCCTATCTCCAAAATTTGTTAAGTTGATTGATATGCATGCTAGAGAGTTGAGTTTCATTTTGATTGTGACTACCCCTTTAGGTAAGGAAGTTGTTTGTAGAACTTTTTACCCTAGTTGTCCAGTCATGATAGGAGAAGTAGTATTACCGGCAGATCTCATTTTGTTAGAGATGCAGGATTTTGATGTCATCCTAGGGATGGATTGGTTAGCAGGATACCATGCTACTATGGATTTTTTCCATAAGACCTTAACTTTTAAGTTAGAGGAGACCCAAGCAGGGGTGTTGTTTCAGGGAGAGAGGAGTAATTTTGGTGCAGGGTTTATTTCAGCGTTGAAGGCTGATAGGCTTCTAAAAAGTGGTTGTGAGGGTTATTTGGCGTTTATCACGGAGGATAAACGGTCCCAAGGGGTGGAGGAGATCCCAATTGTTTGTGAGTTTTCGGATGTTTTCCCGGAAGAGATACCAGGATTGCCACCCATTAGAGAGATAGACTTCACTATTGAGTTGTTACCGGTGACCGCTCCGATATCTATCGCACCTTACAGAATGGCCCCGGTAGAATTGGGAGAGTTGAAGATGCAATTGCAAGAACTTTTGGACAAAGGTTTTGTGAGACCTAGTGTGTCACCGTGGGGAGCACCAGTTTTATTTGTAAAGAAGAAGGATGGTTCCATGAGAATGTGTATTGACTATAGAAGATTGAACCAAGTGACCATCAAAAACAAATATCCATTGCCAAGGATAGATGAATTGTTCGATCAGTTGCAAGGAGCTGCTTACTTTTCGAAGATTGATTTGAGGTCAGGCTACCATCAGTTGAGAGTTAGAGATTCAGATGTACCAAAAACAGCCTTTCATACAAGATATGGACACTATGAATTTTTAGTGATGCCATTTGGTTTGACTAATGCACCGGCAGTTTTCATGGCATTGATGAACAAAATATTTGCGGAGTATTTGGATCAGTTTACAGTGGTGTTTATTGATGATATTTTAGTGTATTCCAAGACCAAAGAAGAGCATGAGGAACATTTGAGGATAGCACTCCAGCTGTTGAGGGAGAATCAATTGTTTGCAAAGCTTAGTAAGTGTGAATTTTGGTTGGACCAAGTCACATTTTTGGGTCATATCATCTCTATGGAAGGATTATCAGTGGACCCGTCCAAGATTAAGGCAGTCATGAATTGGGATAGACCGAAGAATGCATCAGAAATCAGGAGTTTTCTTGGATTGGCAGGATATTATCGGAGGTTTGTGCAAGGATTTTCGTCGATTGCGTCACCTTTGACGAAGTTGACAAGGAAGAATGCACCATATGTTTGGACAGACAAGTGTGAAACTAGTTTCCAAGAGCTGAAGAAGAGATTGACTACAGCTCCAGTCCTTACTTTGCCATCTGGGAGCGGTGGTTTTACCATTTTTACCGATGCTTCCAACGTTGGACTGGGATGCGTGTTAATGCAAGATGGGAAGGTAGTTGCATATGGGTCCCGGCAGTTGAAAGATCATGAGAAGAACTATGCAACACATGACCTCGAGTTGGCAGCAGTCGTGTTAGCCTTGAAGATGTGGAGACACTACCTCTATGGAGAAAAGTTTGAGGTTCACTCCAACCACCGTAGCCTACAGTACTTATTTTCTCAGAAGGAGTTGAACATGAGGCAGAGAAGATGGATGGAATATATCAAGGACTATGATTTTCCAATTAAGTATCACCCGGGGAAGGCGAATGTAGTTGCAGATGCCTTGAGTAGAAAGTCGGTTAGCATGGCCAGTCTTCGTGGAACTTATGTGGTACAGCAGTTAGAAGAGTTGGGTGTAGATTTTCAGCCACTAAGAGAGGGTGTCATGTTAGCAAACATGTCAGTGTCAGAGCCTTCTTTCATTCAGAAGATCAAAGAGAATCAGTTACAAGACCCAGAGTTGGCTAAGATTTTTGAGCATATAGCAGATCGTCCGGATTTTTGGGTTGTGGATGGAGTTTTGTACTATCGAGACCGTTTATGTGTGCCTAACTTGGAGGACTTGAGAAGTGATATCATGACCGAGGCTCACAATACTAAGTATTCCATACACCCGGGCAGTACGAAGATGTACCAGAACTTAAAGGGCAGATTTTGGTGGAATAACATGAAGAGAGAGATAGCAGCTTTCGTCTCTCGTTGTATGACATGTCAGTTGATCAAGGCAGAACATCAGAAGCCTCCAGGGTTACTACGGCCATTAGAGATTCCGGAATGGAAATGGGAGCACATTACTATGGATTTCATCTCGGGGTTACCGAAGACTAGTAAGGGCAATGATGCTATTTGGGTCATAGTGGACCGTCTCACCAAGTCAGCTCATTTCCTACCGATGAAGACTGGGAAGAAAATGCATATGTTACATTTGGCACAGTTGTTTGTCACAGAGATTGTCAGTCGTCATGGACAGCCAGTTTCCATCACATCCGATAGAGACAGCAGATTTGTCTCAAGATTTTAGAAGACATTGCATGAGTCTATGGGTACGAAGTTACAGTTCAGCACGGCCTATCACCCACAGACCGATGGTCAGTCAGAAAGGACAATTCAGACACTTGAGGATATGCTTCGAGCTTGTGTGTTAGATTTCAAGACTCAGTGGGATGAAGCTTTACCGTTGTGTGAGTTCGCTTACAACAACAGTTTCCACTCGAGTATCGGTATGGCACCTTTTGAGGCTTTGTATGGCAGAAGGTGTAGAACACCTGTTTGTTGGGAAGAAGTTGGTACTCGCAGTTTCCATGGACGTACCATTGTTAGTGAGACGAGTGACAAAGTCAAGTTGATCCAAGAATGTCTGAAAGTGGCTCAGAGTCGACAGAAGAGTTATGCAGACTCTCACAGAAGGGATTTACAATTTAAAGAAGGAGATAAGGTTTTCTTGAAAGTGTCACCTACTCGTGGAACTTTGAGGTTTGGACAGAAGGGCAAATTGTCTAGGAGATACATTGGACCGTACGACATTGTGAGTAGGATTGGTGATGTGGCCTACAGGTTAGCCTTACCACCTGAACTTTCCGGCGTACACAATGTTTTCCATGTGTCTATGTTGAAGAAGTATGTTCCCGACAGACTACACATACTCCGTTATGAGCCGTTGGAAATTCGAGAAGATGCGACCTATGTTGAGAAGCCTAAGCAGATCATTGACACCAAGGAACAAGAATTGAGAACTCGGACTATTCAGTGGGTCAAGGTACTTTGGGAGAATCATGGACCGGAAGAAGCAACTTGGGAATTACGGGATCAAGTTCAGAAGAAGTACCCACATCTCCTACCGGAGGTGAGTTTTAATTTCCATTTGGAGGACCAAATGTCCTAAGGGGTGGAGGATGTAAGACCCCGACCCGAGAGACCTCGTTTAGAGTTGATTAAGTTGTGTTTTAGTTTAAGTGTGTTTAGTGGTTTTTGGATTAGTTGGGGATTAGAATAGCTTTTATTATAGCTTTGGGGAATTTTGAGAGCCTTGCTACTTGTGGGACCCTTTGGGGGTTCTTGTTACGAACTATGTGAGATTGGGGGTTTACCGATGATTTCCAAGAATCATGTTTTTAACCCCATTGGACTTATCTTGTTAATCCCTACAACTTCCATGATGACATCGTTTTCATTCGAGGAACTTAAACCCGATTTTTCACTAATTGAGGACAAAATGGTCTTTTTACCCAAAATCTGGACACCGATTTCAATGTCACCAAAATGTGCAAAATATATACTTTTTGGAAACTAGAAATTTTTCCGATCAACTTTGTCTTCTTCGTCGAATTCATTTGAAGCCCCGAAAACCATGTTTTGAGCCCGAGAAGTCTTTTAAGTTGTGGGCCCCATCCTCACTTACTATATATAGAAAGCTTCTTCTCCTTTTTCCCATTTCTGGCAAAAACCCTAGAGGAGAAGAGAAATCCCAGCCCTAAGGGTTTTCCCTTACCCTTTTTCTTGCTTCTTCATCTTCAATCCCCCACTAAGCTAGTGCTAATGGAAAATTAGAGGCTACAATCTTCTTCCTCATCTCAAGGGCTTCATCTTGACACAATTTTTGAAGAAAACCGCCCACTCCAAGACTTCCTTTGGACAACACCTTGCTTTTTGAAGAACTTCTTTGTAAGTGATCTTCCTAAAAGTTTTATAATCCTGTTTGTTTAGCCCTAGGGAAACTCCATTTCACTTATTGGAAAATTCCGTCTTGTTTTACTTGGATTTTGATAATCTAGGGTTTGGATTTGGGGGTTTTGTGTATAGGTGTGATTGTGGGCTTAAGAGGTGTCTAGAGCTCAATTTGATTTGCATTGGACCCAAGGCAAGTGGATGAATGGATTTATTTCTTGTTTTCTTGCTATTAAAGATTTGAACCCTCATTTATTGCTTTTACCCAAGTCATCTTTACTGAGTTTTCATGATTTTGGAAACATGCATAATGTTAGGCTACTTATAGTCCTATTGGAGAACATATGTTTTACTGTCTTGCTTTTAGATCATTTATGATCATTTATAGATTTTTATCTAATGGAGATGTCTTGCACTGAATGAAGTGGAAGTGATGGAGAAATGAATGATTTATTGGAATGGTTGTTAGAAGAGTTAATGATAGATGGAAGGGGGTTAGAAGGAGGGTTTGAGACCTTTAATTGTATATGTACAAGGATGTCCAAAAGAGGATGAAAGGAGGATGAAAGGAGGAGAAAATGAAGGAACGGACTGTATTCAGAAAATGAGTTTCTGGACAGTTCGCTCGAGCGACCGTGACACATCGCTCGAGCGAACCCGTCACAGAACCTCATTGGCTCGAGCCAACCCCTCTGATCGCTCGAGCCAACATAATATGAACAGGTCCGCTCGAGCGAACCTTAAAGTCCGCTCGAGCGAACCCCATACAGAGAGTTGTTCGCCCGTGCGAACTGCCTGTCTGTCATGGGTCAATGCCTAAGGGTTTGAAACTTATTTTTTTGGCTTGGGGAGGTATCATATGGAGCCCCAATGCCATGTAAGGCGTTATATGAAGTCCGGAAGAAGGAGAAACATCATCATGGAGATTCCATGAGGTTTTCTAGATTGACCAATGTGTATAAGGACCCGGAATGTCCCTAACTCTTAAAGAGTACCAAAATTTCATCATAACCGACATACGGGACCCTATTCGCATTGATTCAATTCTAGAAACTCTTTTGTTAGCCTGTAAAGATATTGGAAACTATTTGTATTTGATCTTCAATCAATCCCCTATTTTGAGATTTTAATCGTGATTTGTGAGTACTCTTGAACCGAGAACATTGTGTTACCATATTGTTAATTTGTTTAGACCCGTCCCGACTTTTATATGTTTTGTACCTATGGGTTCCCGCCCCGTTATGTGTAATTATTTGTTTTGATTTTTGCATGTTACCTATGAGTCGGCACCACTCAGCTTGGATAACCTTATCGGTTTGATCCACCGGTTTGGATATCCCCCTTCAGTTATACCCACTGCAGCATGGTTCCCGCCTCGCCCCGATATACCCGGTTCGCTACCGTGGTCCCGCAGAGTATTATATGTATTTATTATATAAAAATCGTTGATTCTCCTCACCTCGTGTGACTAAGGTCAACGTCGTTGATTCTCCTCACCTCGTGTGACTGAGGTCAATGTCCCGATGTGCTCTTATCACTTTTGTGAGAGAGGATTTAGCTTTATGTGGTTGCCATCTTGTTAGTCCCCGAATCATTGGTACCTTTACATGATTTCATCGTATACGTATCTCTTTTACATGAGGCATCATTCTTTTATGAAAATTCATTGTTTATCTAGATTTTACTATGTTTCTAAAGGCATCATCGTTTTGAATTATAGTTATATCTTTTCACCCACCTGCCAGACCGTCGTGTCTGATCCATTTATTTTGGTACTCAGGTCCCGAGCTTATTGCCGTTGAGGAGGAACCGGAGGAGGCGGTCGGTGAACCGCAGCGAGTGATTGAGTGGCAAGCCGATGATGTCATGTCGACATTCGGCCTTGCCTTGAGAACGATACACTTTGGGAACTTATGATATCTTTACTTTAGGTTTCATTTGGTTGTACGGTCTTTGTTGACCGTTATTTTGGGGTATTAATCAACTGATATTTTGTAAATATACTTTACTTTACTTTTGGGGAAATATGCTTATGATCATTGCTCATCCTGATATCTTGTCATGTTAACCATAAATCAGTCTTGTTTATGGATTTGAATGGTATTAGTATGGTTTGCTACACGCTTCCGCAATCTTGAGAATATATTTGATATGGTTATATGTGAGATGATGTGTTAAGATAATCCTCACTGCGGAACCCTGTGGGAAATCACGTGCACGGATAAATGTTCTTTTAACTCCGTGTGCGGTTTAGCCAAAGAGATGCACGTGGCGCGACATCACCCCCACCGTGTCCCGATCCCGGACTCGGCCTCTTTTCCCCTAGTCCCGGTCCGGGGTCGCGACATTTGTCACAGAGATCGTTAGTTAACATGGACAACCAGTCTCCATCACGTCCGATAGAGACAGCAGATTCGTCTCGAGATTTTGGAAGACATTACATGAGTCTATGGGTACAAAGTTACAGTTCAGCACAGCCTATCACCCACAGACCGATGGTCAGTGAGAAAGGACAATTCAGACACTTGAGGACATGCTCTGAGCTTGTGTGTTAGATTTCAAAACTCAGTGGGATGAAGCCTTACCATTGTATGAGTTTGTTTATAACAAACAGTTTCCACTCGAGTATCGAAATGGCGCCCTTTGAGGCATTGTATGGCAGAAGGTGTAGGACACCTGTTTGTTGGGAAGAAGTTGGCACTCGCAGTTTCCATGGCCCGACTATTGTTAGTGAGTTAAGTGACAAGGTCAAATTAATCCAAGAACATCTGAAAGTGGCTCAGAGTAGGTAGAAGAGCTATGCCGATTCTCACAGAAGGGACTTACAGTTCAAAGAAGGAGATAAGGTTTTCTTGAAAGTGTCACCTACTCGTGGGACTTTGAGATTTGGACAGAAGGGTAAGTTATCTCGGAGGTACATTGGACCGTATGATATTGTGAGCAAGATTGGTGACGTGACTTACAGATTAGCCTTACCACCCGAACTCTCCGGCGTACACAATGTTTTTCATGTGTTTATGTTGAAGAAGTACGTCCCCGACGGATTCAATATACTCCGTTATGAGCCATTGGAGATCCGAGAAGATCGATGCTACATATGTGGAAAAGCCTAAACAGATTATTGATACCAAGGAACAAGAGTTGAGAACTCGGACTATTCAGTGGGTCAAAGTGCTTTGGGAGAATCATGGACCGGAAGAAGCAACTTGGGAATTACGGGATCAAGTTCAGAAAAAGTATCCGCATCTACTACTGGAGGTGAGTTTTAATTTCCATTTAGAGGACCAAATGTCCTACGGGGTGGAGGATGTAAGACCCCGACCCGAGAGACCTCGATTAGTGTTAATTAAGTTATGTCTTAGCTATAAGTGTGTTTAGTGGAGTTTGATTTAGTTTTGGGTTAGAATAGCTTTTATAATAGCTTTGGGGAATTTTGAGAGCCTTATTGATTTGTGGGACCCTTTAGGGGTTCTTGTTACGGATTTGCGTGAGCTTGGGGGTTTAATCATGACTTCCAAAAATTATGTTTTAATCCCGTTTGACTTATCTTATTATTCTTTACAACTTTTGTGTTGACCTCGTTCTGATTCGAGGGCCCGAAATCAGACTTTTCTTAATTTGAGGGCAAAACAGTCTTTTTACCCAAAATCTGGACACTAATCTCAATGTCGCCAAAACCCATGAAACATATACTTTTTGGAAACTAGAAATATCGCCGATCAACTTTGTCTTCTTCGTCGAAACCATTTGAGGCTCCGAAAGCCATGTTTTTAGCCCGACAAGTCTTTTAAGTTGTGGGCCCCATCTGTCAGACCCCGACCCAGGTTTGGAATATTTAATTACATTTTAATCATGATTAGTTGATAAGTGGGGTTAGTGGACTATTAGCTTATTTTCTTAAGCTAGATTAGAATGTTTGAATAGCTTTGGGAATTTTTTAGAGTCGTTGACTTAGGCTTGACGCGAGCCGGGGCGCCTGTGTGTTGTGTGTGAACCTTTGGGGTTTAACTTTGATTTTTGAAAAATCCCAATTTTGTGCATTTTGACTCATTTCATTTAGATTATCAACTTTCATGTTTTGACCATTTCGATTTAATGATCAGAAATCGCGTTTTTTGAGAAAAATGGCAAAACTGACCTTTCACACAAAATCTGTACCCAAATTTCAAAAATCTCAGAAATTGACAAAAATATACTTTTTGTATAATATATATTTCGCTGATCGTTTTTGTTTTCTTCGTCGTTTCCATTCGGGGCCCGTAAATGCCATTTTTAGCCTCGTGAAGATTGGGACCCACAAACCCATCTTATAAGAGATGAGCTCTCTTCTTCTCCTTCATTCTTCTTTTCCTGCACGGTTTGGAGCCAAGGGTTTTTCCCTCTCTTCCAGCAACTTTCTCTCTCATCTGGAACACCTATTTCTTGGAGATTTCATGGAGGATTGATCTCCTAGATTTCTTCCTCATCATTCAAGCTTTCCAAAGATGTGTTTTTCTAAGGATTTGAGCTAGGGCAAGATTCTCTTTCAAATTTCTCTTCATTGTTTGAGTTCTTCAAGGTTAGCAATAGCTTTCCAAACTTGAAATCTTGGTTTTCCTCTTCATTTAGAATGTTTTCATCACACATGCAAGAGTTTTCCCTTGAGATTTACAAATGTTGATTTTTTTTAGGGTTATTCTTTGGGAAATTTTGGGGGTTTTTGTAGATTTGGAGCTTGGGATCCTAGAGAGTTGTTTGAGGAGTGATTTCCCTCCTTTTGGCTTGAGGCAAGTAAATTTTCATATATTGAGATTGATTGATCTTCTACATTGTGAATGTTGGATTTTTCTATGCATCTCTCTTCATTTCTATTTCCCCTCTTTGATCATTAGATGGATTACTTTGCTATGCTCATGAAATAGTCTCATTTATTTACCTTGAGATGTTGTTTTCAACAATGTAAAGATTTGGATCAAATATGTTTAGCTAAATGGTGTTTAATGCTTTGTTAAAATTTGATTTGTTTGAGAGTTTAAATGAATTATTGTGATGGTTCAATGGAGTTGAATGAAGACATGAGGGACCCAAAGTGGTATGGAAGATACATATGTAAGAGAAGGAAGAAGAAAGAAGTGAAAAAGAATCAGAAAAGGAGGCAGAAAACCAACCCCTGACGGGCTGGACAGAGGATGGGCTCGTTATAGCGAGCTAGTCGTCTGCCTGGCGAGTGTCAGGCAGAAGCCCAACTCGCTATAGCGAGCTTGGGCCCACTATAGCGAGCCAGGCCTCTAGAATGGGTTCTGTTTAGCCCATTTTTTGGGCTGTTTACCCAGATGTTTAAGGCCCTGTTTGAGGCCCGTTTTAGCCTGTTTTAAGGCCCTGTTAGGGACTGTTTTTAAGCCCTGTTGGGGGGCTGTTTCATGGGCCTGATGAGACCAGATTTAAGACCTGTTTTGAGGCCTGGTTTGGCCTGATTCAAGGCCTGCCTTAAGGCCTGTTTCAGCCTGTTTAAAGGCCCCGTTCGAGGCCTGGTTATAGCTGGTTTAGGGCCCATGTTCCCTACCCATCTGAGGCTCATTAACAGTCTTCTCTTTGGACCTTGTCTTCCCATGGTTTGGAGCCCAATTCAATCCTCATTTGACATATAAAAGCCCGGAAAGGATACTTTGGTTTGAACTACTATGTATAATGAAAATTTATTGAGAAGGTGATGAAACTTCTTGATGTTTAAATTACCTGGGAAGTTATTCAAGTCTTTACATACACTTTATCTCCTAAATTGTTAATGATCTTCAGTGGCACCAAATTCCTTAATTAATAGCGACATTAGGAGACTAAGTGTGTGTTGAGACAAACCATGGTAAGCCTTTGAACCATTACACACTAAATTCATTTCACGTTAGAAAACTTTGCCGAGTCTATTTATAAATCAATTTAAATGTTTTGAGTGCTTTACCACATTTATGGACATTGATAAGACTACTCATCTATTTTGCTCGGATTCGTCGATATGTGAGATATGTATTTTGTTCGGGGTAGTTTTCTTATCGATTTTGGAAATGTACTTTATGAACGGATTTGTATTACTTCGAGGTTTCGAACTTTTACTCTAATGGCACCACTAAGCTTAGGTTACCTTGTCGGACTGATCATCCGGCTTGGAATCTTTAAATTATCGGCCAACTGCAGTTTGGATTCTGTCTGTACCGACCATGGCAATGGTTTATATCCGGTCCCACGTGTAGTCGCTACGGTTCTGTTTGATAACGACTATGTTCGTTCCGGTCCCACGAGTAGTGGCTACGGTTCTGTCTGCTCCTGTTACTTCGGTAACAGGAGAATTTAGCTACACGTGGTTTGCCAATGTTTTATACGTTTAATGTTTTATCTTATGGTTCTTATTTACTTCACTTATCATAGCAATGGAATTCATTAATATTTTAAGATGTCTATCTTTTATCTTGTCACTTATGTTATTTAGGATTTTAATCGTAGCTCTCGTTTAATTAATGTTTTACTCTTTTCATCATCCTATTATATGTTATATTTGCTTGCCAGACCGTCGTGTCTGACCCTTTTTGCTTGGTGCCAGATGTCGAGCCCCTCGCTGTTGAGGTGCACTTCGAGGCGGAACTATAGTTCTTGTGGAAGGCTAGTGGCAGCCCGATGATGTCGTCCCCGATGATGTCGTTTAGACGTCGGGTTGTTTTTGGGAGCTTCGATCACATTTTGGAGTAGATACTATTCTTTTTGGGATTTTGTTACAGCCATTGTTGGCTTATTCTTTTTGGGAAAAATTGTAATTATTGGCTAACTTTACTTTTGTATTAAACTTGAAACTAACTTTGGGGCCTATCTATACAATGTTTCTCTTTTTTATGCTAGTCTTGTGCATTCTCATTATACTCATATGATATGGACTTTTATGTTTGCTACAATGCTTCCGCGTAATTTATTCGTATGAATGTGATTCCTAATAATCACTGTTGGATCGGATTTCGAGGATCCTTACCGCGGAAACCTGTGGGAAACTAGCGTGTGCGGGCGGAATTTTTCGGCCCGTCGCGCCACGACCCCGGATTAAGGTCTTGTTTAACGGGTCCTCGGTCCGGGGGCGTGACACCATCCCCACTTGCTATATAAGGAGAGCCCTCTTCTCCATTTTTCCTTTCCTTGCCACTTCTCTTGTGAAAGAGACTCTTGCTCCAGCCCTATGGTTTTCCTTGCCTTCTTCTTGCTTCTTCATCTTCAATCCACCACCAAGCTATTGCTAACGGAAAAATGGAGGCCACAATATTCTTCCTCATCTTGAAGGCTCACCATTGATGCAACTTGTAGAGAAATCCACCCACTCTAGAGCACCCTTTGAGCTAGTTTTGGTTATTTGAAGCACTTCCAAGTAAGTAATCTTTCCAATCTTCTAGATTCATGTTCTCCTAGCCCTAGAGAAGCTTCATTTCAATTATTAGAGAATCTCTCTTTGTATTTCATGGTTTTGACATTTTAGGGCTTGTATTTGGGGGTTTTTGTATAGGTTTTGATTTTGGCTTAAGAGGTGTTTAGAGAGCTTGATTTACATTAGCTTGTGATGTGATCTTTATCAATCATAAAATACCGCAAGTGCACGGGTGTCTAGATGAGACAGTGGCAAGAACGGGTCGGACCCACAGGGAGCTAATTAAAGAAACTTTTAGATTAAGAAAACTAATTAACTAACAATTAAGAAAAGTTTTGAGTATTTAGAAATAAAAGAAAGCAACTAATTTAGAAATATGAAAACTACCAATTAATGAAAGTGATTAGAGCATAGGAATCCAATAAGCATCCACCAATTATTTATCAAGTAATCCTAACTTATTCCAATTTTTACTTCAAATCAAAGACAAATCAATGTTTTTAATTTGGAAAATCTAACTTTAAAAACCCGTTTTTAATTATAGAATCCAAAACCCAAGAATTCCTTCATCTCATAAAAGATAAAAAAACAATCTAAGCACTACCCATCAAAAATAAGTATAAACCATCAAAAAGATCTAAGTCCTAAGCATGGCCTATCAAACCTAAGCATGGATAGTCAAAAATCAATTTTTATTTTTAGAAATTAAGAATGGAGATTTGCCTAGGGCATGAAGACAAGTCTATTAATCATTAAGAACATAAAGATATGCAAACAAGTTAGAACTACTAGACAAATAAAAAGCAATCACTTATCTTCATCCATCACTCTAATCAAAACTAGCCCGCCATTGCAAAGAAGACTTCTTGATTTGTCATTAAAGATTGCATCTTTACAACTTCTCCTTCAAGTACTTGCTTGGACAAGGCCCAAAGCTACCAAAATAAAAACAACTAATGGAAAGGAAGAAAGAAAGAAGAGAATTGGAGAGAGGGTTAGAAGTGAGATGCCTCTCCATCCCCCTTTTGGGTTTGTTTTATAGTTGTTGATGCCTCCTTTTTAGCAAAGAATCTCCTCTCTTTTAGAACTTGTTTCCTTAGTTGTAGAGATTTCTTGCTTAGAACTCAAGCTAGGCTTCACACTTGGAAAGAATTTGAATTGGAGAGGATTAGTTACTAGGTGTGGTCTCTTGAGCTCTAAGTCTTGCCAAATTGAACTCCTCAAACATCTCTCATGTTGCCAATTTTAAAAACTTTTTGCAATTCCCGCATAGAATTATATCAGACAAATTTCCGAGGTCATATCTCCCTCAATATAGCTCCGATTTATGAAATCTTGGGCTTCACGGATATCTACTCGAAAAGAGCTTTCCAACGGTGGGTAGATTGCGCCAATCCGATACTCAGTTTGAAAGTTATGGCCATTTCAATTTGCTGCCCCTGAAATTTTTGAAAATAATGGCAATTAAGGAAACTTCTATGTTTAGCATGCAATGGAGTGTGTGGGACCCATGTTGGACGTTCAAGGAATGTTTGGACTCTTTCTTTGCTTGCTTATTTGATTCTCTTTCCATATTTGGCATGCTTCTTTACTTGCAACTTTGACTAATCAACTCCCCTTGCAAAGTTTCTAATTTTCTCTCTTTCTTGATTTTTGTTTCCAAATTTAGCAAGTTAACATCATCTTTCCAAATTTGAGTTTCTTCTTTCTTCTTTGAGAATTTTAAACCTTTCCAACTCCACCAAGATGTCAAGATATGTGGGCCCACCATGAAGGGTGTCCCGCCTTTGATCTCTCTCAAGTTTCACCAATGCAGGTCCCACTCTTGATTTCTCCTACATAAATAAAATTAAATAATGTCAATAATAATCAAGTGTGAGGAATCTAGATGGACTATGCATGGGATTCTACATGCCTACTTAATACACCAAAAATACTCAACTTGCCAGAAATAACACATGGTGTCAAAATTAGCAGGTATGCATTAGTAAAAAGAAAACTAATTTTGGGTGATGAATGAGATGAGGACCCTAATTTCACAAAAGTCATGCAATGTAATGAATTTTGACCAAATTTGACTAAGATTCCAACTATGATGCTTAAATGCATGAAATCATGAAATTAAGTGTAATTCAATGCAATTAGTTTAATTAAGTCCACAAATGCATATAAAATGATGAATGAAAGCTACAATTTTGTGGACTTATCAGCTTGGACCCAAGGCAACTGGATGAAACGATTCTTATGTGTTTAGCATGTTTTATGCAAAATTTTGATTTATTTCATTGATAGTTTTAATGGTTTAACATGCTTATTAGTTTGATTCTAATGATTTTGGAATATACTCATGAATGAGCCTTTTCATTTATTAATCTAATAGAAATAGGGCATTCACTTATGTTTTGTTTTTATGGATTTTATGTGGATTTTCTATGGACTCTTTTCTCTTATGATTTGATTGGATGGAAAGGAGTTGTTGGGGGAATGTTTTGGAGATTTGATTGAGGAAATGGAGGAGCCTTGAGCTCAATTTATTATAAGGAAAGAGTAGTGTTGAATGGGAACTTATTGGAGAAAGAAAGGACTGAAAACAGCACCTGACGTGAAATTTCCGGAACTGGCGGTTAGCTTACGGTCACCTGGCGGCTAGCTGCCTGGTGCCTGGCGGCAAACCACATTAGGTTCGATTACTTTTCCTAAAAGCTGCAATTTCAGTTCTGATGGTCGGTCAGCCTCGCGGTCAGCCAGCGGCTAACCGCCAAGCTCCTCGGCAGCTAACGCCAGCTAACCGAAATGTGCGATTACAATTCCCGAGAGCTGCAATTTCATCAGGACCCACAGCTAGCCTCGCGGTCATCCCACGGCTAACCGCCGAACCCTTCGGCGGCTAACCGCAGGACAACCGCCAGGTAACTGAAATTCCCAGGTTTTTTAGAAATAAAGAGAATGGAAATGGGATTTCTATTCCAATCACTTGTGGACCCTTCTTGGTCAAAGTATATACTTTGGTGTCTTTAATGTCGTTTAAATATTGAGTACCATTTAATAAACGATCGACATAGGATTTCAAAGTATATACGACTCGACGATTCTGGTCCCAAGGTATTGATGTGTGACTATACCTTGTTCAAACCCGAATTTCACTTGTACATGATAAGTTCCATGCTTTATGATTTGACTACCCCGAAAGTATTGTTTTAGCATATTGCTAACCCGTATATGCCTGTCCCGATACTGATGTGTTTTTGTGCCTATGAGCACGTCGTCCCGCATATGCATCTATTTATTTTGATTTCTCGAATGTGACCTATGAGTCGGCACCACTAAGCTTGGATAGCCTTGTCAGTCTGATCCACTGACTTGGAGATCCCCCTACCGTACCGCCAGTTGTAACTTGGATACCGCAGAGTTTATATACCCGGTTCGCTACCATGGTCCCACAGAGTATTATATGTATTTATTGTATAAAATCGTTCGCTCTCCTTACCTCGTATGACTGAGGTCAACGTCCTTGAGTCTCCTCACTTTGTGTGACTGAGGTCAATGTCCCGATGAGCTCTCATCACTTTTGTGAGAGAGGATTTAGCTTTGTGTGGTTGCCATCTTGTTAATTTCCAAATCATTGGTACCTTTACATGACTTTGTTGCATATGTATCTCTTATAAATGATATATCCTTCTTTTATGAAATTCATGATTTATACAGGCTTCAATGTATTTCCCAAGGTATCATTGTTTTAAATATTGTTATATCTTTTCACCCACCTGCCAGACCGTCGTGTCTGATCCATTTATTTTGGTACTCAGGTCTCGACCCTATTGCCATTGAGGAGGAGCCTGAGGAGGCGGTCGACGAACCGCAACGAGTAATCGAGTGGCAAGCGGATGATGTCATGTAGACATTCGATCTAGCTTTGAGGACGACACTTTTTGGGTTACGATTATCATCTTTTGGGTTTATTCATTTTGGTTGTACTGGCCTTTGTTGGCCTTTATTTTTGGGGATATTTATAGAACTTGATCTTTTGTATAAACATTAACTTTACTTTTTGGGAAAGATGCTAATGATCATTCCTCATTCTGATATCTTGTCATATCTATTATAAATTAGTCTTGCCTAAGGAATGGAATGGTACTAATATGATTTATTACACGCTTCCGCAAATCTCGAATGCGTTTCGATATGTCTATATGTAAAGGAATGGGATGTGTAATCCTCACAGCGGAACCCTATGGGAAATCACTTGCACGAACTAATGTTTTTCATAACTCCGTGTGCAGATTAGCCAACTAAGAGATGCACGTTGCGCGGCATCATCAGTCCGATCTCGGATTTGGTTCCCTAGCCCGGTCCGTGGTCGCGACACCCAGGCTCCCCAGGTCGGCCTCCCTTCTATCTCATGTCCCATCTATATTTTTTATACATATTTTTACCTGCTTTTATGTTCACCCTTTCTCTACAAATTCAAAAATCAACCTAGTCCCTAACTCTCTTCTCCGAGTCGATGACTTGAAGAAGGCACTAGCATACCGGGGACCTCCCGAGCTCAAGGGTTGGGGTCGCACTGTCCATATCTTGCTTCAGTACGAGCGCTCTTATGATAATTTCTTGATTGTTCCTGCTTGGCATGAGTCTTTTGAGTCGGATCATCGCTCATCGCGGAGGAAAGTTTCTGCCGTGAAAACTCCCCGACCACTGAAACGGAGCGGCACCTTCAGCACCCAGTCTTCTGCCTCTCCACGCTCTTCTGATCCATCTCCGGTCGCCAAGCAGTCTACCCCCAGTTCAAAGTGCACCCCTCGCACCAGGAGGTCGTTGCGGCTGTTAGAGTTTTTATTTTATTGCAATTTGATAGGATGCATTCATTTTCATAAGCTTGACCTCTCATTCATTCATGTTCTTCATCTTAGGATCTTCATGCATCTTTCTCATTCATAATCTTTGTTTTTTTATATCATATGCATGGTTTTCAAAATCTTTATGTCTCTTAAGTTCTTGAAGTTTTTAGTCCAGATTTTCTAGTCTCCAAGTGTTTAATCTCTGAGTTCAAAAATCATTTCAAGCTTTCTAATGGTTTTCAATTTAAATCCATTTTTTGATTTGAAGGTTTCATGTCTTTAAAAATTCAATTTTCATCCATTTTCAGTCATGAATCCAAGGTTGATTAATGAACCTCAAAGTCCCTTGGAAAGAAACCCTTTCACTTTCAAGATTTTGAAATTTCAGGATTTCTAGGCTTGCACCCTTGGCTCGGTCGACCGACCACACAGCAGGTCGACCGAGAAAATGAGCCGTTTGGCTTCTGCAATGGCCAGATTTATGACCGCTGAGGGCAGGTCGACCGGGCAGAGGGGCAGGTCGACCAGGGACTATCTGTTGGGAACTTTTTTCCTATAAAAAAGTGTCTTTTTCTTTAGAAAAAGTTGCTGAACTTTGGGGGACTTTTGAGGCAAAGGAAGGACAACCT
Organism: Litsea cubeba; assembly: GCA_012931725.1. Taxonomy (NCBI): domain Eukaryota; kingdom Viridiplantae; phylum Streptophyta; class Magnoliopsida; order Laurales; family Lauraceae; genus Litsea; species Litsea cubeba. The sequence continues at coordinate 19,376,628 of CM022955.1, read as the reverse complement.
TTTAAGAGAATTAGTGAAGGGATTATGGGGCTAATCCATTGATTCAACCTTTGATTCATCACAAATGGGTGTGCTCTATTTTCTCAATATATCTCATGCTTTGTCTTAAACTTTGTTTTCTTTCAAAAGCATGCTATAAGTAAATGAATGTTGTCTTCCTAACATCTTTAGAACTTTAAACTTAGTTTTCCATAGGACTACAACATATGGTTTGTAATTCTCATGAGTTTGTTTTCATGTTTCATAACTAACATGTTACATTTAAGTCACACTTGTTTAAATCAAGTTAGTTCATTTTAGAAACCATGTGTTTATCATTCTACTCTTTCTCATACATATGATTAACAACTTTGAATCATTTAGAATTTCATCTTTCTAAAAAGAGATAGAATGTTTTCTAGTACATGCATTAATCATAGACTTTGTCATTCATATGCATGCTCCTAGAAGTTAAGATTACTTTTTCAAATCAACCTATTTAGAGGTACTAAATTTCACTTAGTTGTTCTCTTATGCATGCATTCATAAGCATTTTATTTAAGAGAAAATCCTCTTATTGTAAAGGTTGGTGCTTAGCCTTGAAAAGCATAAATAGTGGTTGTAAAGGTTAATGCTAAGCCTCGAAAAGCATAGTGGTGTTTTTGTAAGGTTGGAGGTGAGCCTAAACCTTATTTTGACATAGTGAAAATCTGGTAGGGACGTCGGGAGTAGATGTAGACACGTTGGCCGAACCACTATAAATACTTGTGTTATGGTGATAGATCTTTTGCTTTCCTTATGTGATTGATGCTCTTATGTTTAATACTCTTATTGAATGAAGTTTGTGGTTGTTGGCTTCTTGTGAATGATTAATCTAGAGACTATTCTTTTTCACAAGATAATTAATCTTCAACAAAGCATAAGGGACTTAAAAGAAAAAAGAATTAAAATTGGTCTAGGTCTTTGAGCTCACCCTATTCACCCGCCCCCTAGGATTCGATCTTGGACTTTTAATTAGTATCAGAGATTAGGCGCTCTTGTTTAGGTCTAACAACATAGAGTTAGAATCCTTAGAGTGTGTTTTTCTTTTGTGGTCATAATGCATGCCCAATTAGGAGAAGGTCATGCCACTAATAGACCACCATTGTTTAATGGGTCTCATTACCGCTATTGGAAGATTAGGATGCAAGTCTTCTAAGAGTCTCAAAGTCTAGTTGTGTGGAATATCATTGAAGAAGGGTACCATGCCCCCACTATCACTGAACAAGATATAGAAGGGTATGTTATATCTATCAATCCTAAGCCTAAGAGAGAGTGGACTCAAGGAGAGAAAGATAGGGCAAATTTGAATGCTAAAGCTAAAAATGCCTTTCATTGTGCCTTGTCTCAAGAAGAGTTCAACAGGGTAGTAAACTGTAATACAGCTAAGGAAGTTTGGGATACCTTAGAGACCACTCATGAAGGGACTAATCAAGTTAAAATAGCTAAAATTCAAATGTTGACTTCAAAGTATGAAGAACTCAAAATGCAAGAGGAAGAAACCTTTGATGAGTTCTATACAAAATTTATGGAGATTGTTAATTCCCTCATAGGTCTAGGAGAAAAGATGGATGAATCCAAGGCTGTTAGAAAAATCTTAAGATCTCTCCCGAAAAGATTCAAACCCAAGATTGTTGCCATAGCTGAAAGCAAAAATGTTGATAATATCAAAATTGAAGAACTTAGAGGAAATCTTCTCACTTATGAATTAGATTTTGAAGTCCCTAATAAGAAGAAAGGTGTAGCTCTTAGCTCCCAACATAAAGAAAATGATAATGAGAGTGAGAGTGATGAAGACACATTCTTACTCACTAAGAAAGTTTAAAACTTATTTAAGAACAAAAAGAACTTCATAAGTTCTGAGGAATCAAGAAATGAAAATTTTCAGAGGAACTCTAGGGGATCTTTTATCAAGAAGGATGTGCAGTGTTACAATTGTAAAGGATTTGGTCACATCGCCCAAAACTGTTCCTCCCTTAAAGAGTCGGAAAAGAAAGATAAGAAAGGAAAGAAAGTTTAAACAAAACTTGGGATGATGATGAAGATGAATGTAGTGACAATGATGAAATTCAAAATGATGAAGATAATATAACTCCACTTCTTGGCTTTTATTTACACCTATTCAAGAAAATGAAGATCATAATGTATTAATAGAAGATACCATAGGGAAGAGGAAGTAAATTATGAAAATGATGAAGATGATATACATCAAGCCTATGATGATCTATATGAACTTTGTGAAGTCATAACCAAGAAGAATAAAAGTTTAAAAGTTGAATCTAAAAGGCTTGTGAATGATGTAAATGATTTAAAAGATCAATTAACTTTGAAAGACAATGAGATAAGAAATGTTCAATATAAGCTGACTACTTCTAATAACAATCTAGCTAAAGCTGAAAAAGAAAATCATAAATTACAATGTTTGCTAGAATCTAGTCAACAAGAAACTGAATCTCTACAAATGAAACTCAAAAAGGGGAAACATGTTGTTGATACATTGACTCTGGGAAATGACAAATTTTATCAAATGTTAGGCATGAACAAAGTTTTTGGTGGTGTAGGTTTTGAAGGCTCTTCTAGTAGCGAGAACAATAGCTTTCAACATATTACTAGGACTCATCTCAAACCTATAGATAAAAAGTTTTTTACTTTTAGATGGACTTGTCATTTTTGTAATCATATTGGTCATCTAGTTCCCAATAGTCCTTTTAAAATTAGGTTGTCTCGAAAACATCCCTCTAGAGCTCTTTTTAAGTTTGTCCCCAAAACCTCTACCTCTACATTCATTAAGGCTACTTGGATTGAAAAAGAGAAAACTGTCAAGAACCTCCTCGTTCAAACCGCTCTAAAAGTTAAGGAAAACTCTAGATGGTTTCTGGATAGTGGGTGCTCCAAACATATGACTGGAGACCATTATAGATTTATCACCTTTGAGAACTATGATGGAGGAAATGTATCATTTGGAGACAACCGGAAGGCTCAGATTATTGGAAAAGGTTGTGTTGGAGGAGATCAAATGCCTACCCTAAAAGATGTTTTCCTTGTGGATGGTTTACAGCATAATCTTTTGAGTATTAGTCAATTATGTGATAAAGGAAACAAGGTTATATTTGATAGCAAATCATGCAAAGTTCTGAATGAGAAATCCCACAAAGTTCTACTCACTAGATTACGGACTAAAAATAACATCTACACCATAGAAGAATGTTGTGAAAATGAATCCATGTGTCTAATGACAAAGGATCAAGAAAATAAGTTGTGGCATCAAAGAATGGGTCATATAAATTACAAACTAATGAAGATCTTATCCAAGAAAGAAATTGTTAGAGGAATACCCAAATTAGATGATTTTAAATCTGAATTGTGCAAAGCATGTCAAATGGGTAAGCAAATCAAGAAAAGCTTTAAAGGATTAAAAGATATATCCTCTACTCGTCCGCTTGAGCTCATTCATATGGACCTTATTGGACCTGCACCTGTGCAGAGTATTGGTGGGAGAAAGTATATCCTGGTAATAGTTGATGATTATTCTAGATTTGGATGGGTAGCCTTTCTTCATGCAAAATCTGATGCAGTAGAAAATATTATAAGGATTTGCAAGAAAATTCAAGTTGAGAAGGATTGCGAAATTAAGAAGATAAGAAGTGACCATGGATGAGAATTTGAAAATGAAAGATTTGCTGATTTCTGTGAAAGCCATGGGATTAATCATCAATTTTCTGCTCCAAAAACCCCTCAGCAAAATGGAGTGGCTGAAAGAAGAAATAGAGTTATCCAAGAAATGGCTAGGACTTAATGAGAAAAATCTTGCTCGTAACTTATGGGCTGAAGCAATCAATACTGTCTGCTATCTTATTAATTGAGTTTATCTGACAAAGAATACTATCAAAACCCCTTACGAGCTTTATTTTGTAAGAATACCAAATCTGGGATACTTAAAAGATTTTGGTAGTACGTGCTATATTTTAAGAGATAAGGAGCAGTTAGAAAAGTTTGAATCTAAATCTGATGAAGGGATCTTCTTAGGATATTCTGATAAGGGCAAGGCTTATAGAGTGTTCAGTCTCAGATCCATGACTGTTATGGAATCATCTCATGTTGTCATTGATGAGACTAATCAAAGTACGAAAGCTCTACATGATGATGAAGAAGAGACCTTTGTTGAGCGGACTACCCCATCTGGAATTGAAGATGAGATCCCCTCTACTTCTACTATGCCTACTAAGTTATTAAAGAATCACAACTTGGATAATATCATTGGAGACATCAGGAGTGGGGTCATGACAAGAAGACAAGTTCATAATCTGTGTGCTCACTATTCCTTTGTCTCACAAATTGAGCCCAAGAACTTCTCTAAAGCAGAAACAAAGTCTGAATGGATTGATGCTATGCAAGAACTTAATCAGTTTAAAAAGAATGAAGTGTGGAATCTTGTTCCTCTACCTGAAGACAAAAGTCAAATTGGCACTAAATGGATTTTTAAGAACAAGCTGGATGAATCAGGAAATGTGATAAGGAACAAAGCTAGACTTGTAGCCAAAGGATATGCTCAAGTTGAAGGAATTGATTTTGAGGAAACCTTTCCTCATGTGGCTCGTTTGGAATCTATACGAATTTTATTGGCTTATGCTAGTAGCATGAGAATTAAGTTGTTTCAAATGGATGTGAAGAGTGCCTTTTTAAATGGTGAAATAGAGGAAGATGTGTATGTTACCCAAACTAAAGGTTTTGAGGATCCTCATCACCCGGACTATGTGTTTAAATCGAAGAAAGCTCTATATGGCCTGACACAAGCTCCAAGAGCCTGGTATGAGAAGCTCACAAGTCACTTACTTGAAAATGATTATGAGTGTGGAAATGTGGACAAGACCCTCTTCATTAAAAAGGTCGATAAAGATATTCTCATTGCTCAGATATATGTTGATGACATAGTTTTTGGATCCACAACAGAACAACTAGCTCAAGGATTTTCTCAACTGATGAGCTCTACTTTTGAAATGAGTCTGGTAGGACCCTTATAATTTTTTCTAGGATTACAAGTTAGTCAGACTAATCAGGGTATCTTTCTTAGTCAATCCAAGTCTGCTATAGAAATAGTGAAAAAGTTTGGCTTAGGAGACTCTAAAGCTAGCTGCAATCCCATCGGATCTACTACTAAAATCGCCAGTGATCTTCAGGGTAAGAAAGTAGATCAGAAACTTTATAGAAGCATGATAGGGAGCCTTCTTTACCTCATAGCTAGTAGACCAGATCTATCTTTTAGTGTTGAAATTTGTGCTAGGTATCAATCTGATCCCCGAGAGTCTCATATTAAGGCTGTTAAACGTATCATAAAATACATTCATGGGACTTCTCATTATGGCATTTGGTATCCCCGTGACTCGACTCTGCAATTAATTGGATATAGTGATGCAGATTGGGCAGGATCTATTTATGATAGGAAAAGCACTAGTGGCTGCTGCTATTTCATTGGAAACTACTTAGTAGCTTAGCATAGCAAAAAGTAAAATTCTGTCCTTGTCTACTGCAAAAGCTGAATATATTGTTGCAGGTAGCTGTTGTACTCAACTGTTGTGGATGAAACAAACTTTGTTAGATTATAATGTTCCACAACAATGAATGCCTATCATGTGTGACAATTCTAGTGCCATTAGTTTCTCTAAGAATCATCTTCAGCATTCTCGCACTAAGCACATTGACATTCGTTATCATTTTCTGCTTGATCATGTTGATCAAGGCAATAATGAGTTAATTTTTGTTCCAACAGATACTCAATTGGCTGACTCATTGACTAAAACCTTTGGAAATGATCGGTTCATAAAATTGAGACATCAATTGGGCATAGGCCCATGTCCTTAATTCTAAATTTTTGTTGGTTAATCACCTGTTACAACATTTTATTTTCATATCTCTTATTAACAGGTGCTACTTACAAGGTTTTTTGTTTTTCTCGTTGATGGGCAGGCTCCTTTGCAATTAGATGTCAAAGGGGGAGAGATTTATCAAGTGTTGGCACCATTTGAGGGGGAGAAGATTCAAGAGTTATCTAGTTTAGGGGGAGGAAAGCTTCTCTTCAAGTCTTGTTAATGTTGAGGGGGAGAAGCTAAGCCTAGTGTAATATTTGAGTAGCTTCAATGTGTCGTCGCTCTCACAAGGAAAATCCAAAGCTCCAAAATACCCAAATGCTCCCGAACATCCAAAGCTCCTTAAATGTCCAAAGAAGTTGATGTTCAAGTTTCAAAGGAGATTAAGAGAGAGTTCAAGCTTCTAAGAATTGCCATCAAATTGCAAAGGGGGAGATTGTTAGAGTTTTTATTTTGTTGCAATTCGATAGGATGCATTCATTTTCATAAGCTTGACCTCTCATTCATTCATGTTCTTCATCTTAGGATCTTCATGCATATTTCTCATTCATAATCTTTGTTTTTATTATATCATATGCATGGTTTTCAAAATATTTATGTCTCTTAAGTTCTTGAAGTTTTTAGTTCAGGTTTTCTAGTCTCCAAGTGTTTAATCTTTGAGTTCAAAAATCATTTCAAGCTTTCCAATGGTTTTCACTTTAAATCCATTTTTTGATTTGAAAGTTTCATGTCTTTAAAAATTCAATTTTCAACCATTTTCAGTCATGAATCCAAGCTTGATTAATGAACCTCAAAGTCCCTTGGAAAGGAGCCCTCTCACTTTCAAGATTCTGAAATTTCAGGATTTCTAGGCTTGGACACGGTCGACCTGCTGTGTGGTAGGTCGACCGAGCCAAGGGACTCGGTCGACAGACCACACTGCAGGTCGACCGAGAAAATGAGCCGTCAGACATCTGCAACGGCCAGATTTATGACCGTTGGGTGCAGGTCGACCGGGCAGAGGGGCAGGTCGACCGAGGACTATCTGTTGGGAACTTTTTCCCTATAAAAAGTGTCGTTTTCTTTGGAAAAATTTGCTGAACTTTGGGAGACTTTTGAGGCCAAGGAAGGACAACCTTTTAAGAGAGTTAGTGAAGGGATTATGGGGCTAATCCATTGATTCAACCTTTGGTTCATCACAAATGGGTGTGCTCTCTTTTCTTAATATATCTCATGCCTTGTCTTAAGCTTTGTTTTCTTTCAAAAGCATGCTATAAGTAAATGAATGTTGTCTTCCTAACATCTTTAGAACTTTAAACTTAGTTTTCCAAAGGACTACAACATATGGTTTGTAATTCACATGAGTTTGTTTTCATGTTTCATAACTAACATGTTACATTTAAGTCACACTTGTTTAAATCAAGTTAGTTCATTTTCAAAACCATGTGTTTATCATTCTACTCTTTCTCATACATATGATTAACAACTTTGAATCATTTAGAATTTCATCTTTCTAAAAAACAATAGAATGTTTTCTAGTACATGCATTAATCATAGACTTTGTCATTCATATGGATGCTCCTAGAAGTTAAGATTACTTTTTCAAATCAACCTATTTAGAGGTACTAAATTGCACTTAGTTGTTCTCTTATCCATGCATTCATAGGCAATTTTTTTAAAGAGAAAATCCTCTTGTTGTAAAGGTTGGTGCTTAGCCTTGAAAAGCATAAAAGGTTAATGATAAGCCTTGAAAAGCATAAATAGTGGTGTTTTTGTAAGGTTAGAGGTGAACCTAAACCTTATTTTGACATAGTGAAAATCCGGTAGGGACGCCGGGAGTGGATGTAGGCATGTTGGCCGAACCGCTATAAATAATTGTGTTATGGTGATTGATCTTCTGCTTTCCTTATGTGATTGATGCTCTTATGTTTAATACTCTTATTGAATGAAGTTTGTGGTTGTTAGCTTCTTGTGAATGATTAACCTAGAGACTACTCTTTTTCACAAGACAATTAATCTTCAACAAAGCATAAGTGACTTAAAAGCAAAAAGAATTAAAATTGGTCTAGGTCTTTGAGCTCACCCTATTCACCCCCTCCATCTACGATTCGATCTTGGACTTTCTACGGCTAGGCATCTCTTCTGACGCTTCCTCCTCCTCGTACTCTAAAGATCCCCATGTCCTGAACATCTCGGACGATTCGTCCTCTTCTACATGACTCGATAGTTTTCCTCCCGCAATGACTAAGCACAAGGTGAAGAACCTCCTTGACATCCTTGGCAGTCTTCCTGCTCTTGGGGCCAGCAAGACTCCTCCCTCGAACCCATCTTTCATCCTCGGAAAAGGCCGCTTGTTAATTCCTCTTCCGGCCGTGACTCGAAGAAGGCCAAGGATAAGCTTCCGACAAAGTCTTCTGGTGATTCCGACCCACTTTCCATGTGGCTGGAGGATTCCCTGCCCCTATGCCTCTGTTGACACCATAAAAAAAATGTGTCACTTTGCTTCTTCAAAATCCAGAAAGCTACATGAAGTCGCAGCCTGCCATAAATAGGCAATGCTACTTCCAAAAATCAAATCTTGTCAGAATCAAACAAAAACTGCAAGATCCTTCAAGACAGCCAAAAGAGAAGTACACAAGAAGTTTCGGGCCATTTCAAAATCATTTGGCCTAACTTCGCTTCTCCGGCAGCTGAAAAGGAGCTCCCGCGGCGAAAGCATCGGAGACACCAAATCTTCGATCAGAGCCGATGGATGGTCTCAAAATACATCCAAAAGGCTCCACATCAAGTTCCGAGTCAAACCGACAACGTTTGACCCTACATCAACCCTCGAACAGCTAAATCAAGCCTCTCAGCGGCGAGAACCACCGAGGCCATCACTCATCAGATAGAGCACATGGACGGCTTCAAAATGCTTACAAAGGGCTACGCGTCAAATTTCAGGTCATCTCGACAACATTTGACCATACTTTGACGCTCGGAAGCCAAATCAGGCCTTTCGGGGGAGAAGCTCCCCGGGACCATGGTTTCCAAGACAGAGCCTATGGATCATCTTAAAATGACTCCAATAGGTTCCCTGTCAAATTTCAAGTCAATCGGACATCGGTTGACCGCACATCAAGCCACGACATCTTCATCGCGACAAAAACAAGTCTACTGGTGATAGGACCCCAAACGGCTTCAAAACTCAAACAAAAGCCTATGGTTTGTCTTATTTATTGCTCAGGAGGCTTCACCCCAAATTTCAGGTCATTCCGACATCGTTTGACCCAGTTTCAGCTTCTGACGGAAAATTGGCAGCTTTGCGCGGCAAAGTCTTCGGCTTTCCCAGAAAATTAGGAAACTTTGCAAAACAAAATTCAAGGATTCTCATCAGGTTTTCTATAGGGAAATCAGGCCAATAAATTATCAAAATTTTCAAAGAAAAATACAGAAGAAAAAAGAATAAAAAAACATAAAAAAACGGATACAAAATGGGACAAAAGGGGGAAAAACCCCCCCAGCCTGCGACCCTGGAGCTGGGATCTCCAGGAGGGCCCTGGAAGCCCCGTTTTTTTATCGTTTTTCACGATTCGAAGCATCCGACCCCTGGAATTTTCCAAAATTCATACTTTTGAGACACCAAATCCTTTGACATCCGTCAAAATCATGGGTCAATCATCAAGAGTATCAAAATCAACATTGATCGCCAACCGGTCAACCAAAAAAAGTGTGCTTTCTACTTGACCGATCGAGAAATCGACAGGACAGATGGCACCGACCCGCTGTTGGCAACCAATACCTGAAGTTACATGGTCATCCAATGTCGATCTACATGAAGATCCATCGATGATCATCACCAGAAGAATCCCAAAAGATGCGGCACGGCCCGCGACTCTTCAACTGCTCGGCGACCACTTAATGTGATTAATTGACTAGCTTTATTACAGTCATTTATCCATTTCTTTGGATGGCCCAATCAGAAGCAAGCATTAGGGAGTTACAAGTCAAGAGATTCATGACATTTAAAATATGAAACTCCTCCCATCATGGCGATTAAAGGCGATAATGCCCTCAATCTCCTCCGGCCAATCAGAAGCCAAGAAAAAGGAGTTACAAAATAAAGGAATTAAATCCTGTAACTCCTCCCATTATGCGGCTTAATGACAATAAAAGCCCATAAACTCTCCTAAATGGCTACCAAGAGCCTATAAATAGGAGAGCACTCCAAAGGAATCCAGATCGGAAAAAACAAGATAGATCCCAGATCAGAGAAAAGCACAGAAATCCAGAGAAAGAAAGAGAGAAAACTCTGTGGAAGTTCTACACCGACCACCGCTACAAGGTGACAAAAGTCCCTTTGGGGGGTACCCCCACCCCCCCCCCCAAGGTCCTTGCCTCCTCTTTCTGCCTCAAAATGGCTTAGACGTGGCTTTTCAGCCCGTCTAATTGGTTTTTTATTGGACATAGGACCTCCTTTTGGTCTTTTGTCCTCTAAAAACCTGAGGTTATAGCCAAGCCAAGCGAATCAAGAGCATCCTCTGTTCTCATCTGCATGGATGATGGCGAAGCCCACATATGGCTTGCGACCATCAATCTGAACGAGTCCCTCACAATCTCCTAAGAAGTTAGATCCTCCTTTTCTTGCTTTTCATTGTAGTTTGTATATTTCCAAAAGAGACAAGAATCACAACTCTTGTCTTTCATTATTGATAAGAATTATAAAATCGGCTATAAACGCCAAAAATCGGCTATAAATGCCAAAATCGGCTATAAATGCCAAAAAAATCGCCTTTCACGGCAAATTAAGAAAAATGTCTCTTTTCTTAAATATATGTGCAATGGAAAACTCGAAAGAAGTTGATTTCTGTTTTACTTGCGAAGGTTGATCTCCGTATCACCACTTGTAATTCCAAGTAAAATAGAAAATCTGGCACACCCAACCAAAAAACTGTTGATGCACTCCTCTGCCCCCCGGTTACGAAAGGGTCGGACCCAAACGGACTCCCACGTCCGCCGACCTTGGTAGAACCGAGCAGAAGCGCTGTCCATCAAGCTGGCACACCCGGTGGGACCCGTTCATTTGAGAGCACGATGCTAGAAATGAAATATTTGCATATCATATCTTTTGCTCTATGCTCATATTTCATTTCTCCATTCCTTGGCTACTTTCTAATTGGTGGCCTATGTTGGATTCCGCATCTAAAAAAAATGAGATGAGATTTTTTGAAATTTCTAATTCTTTGAGTTTATTTCCACTCTTTCTCTTTTCAAAAAAAATCAAAAAATCAAATTTCTTAGTTTGGATTCAAAATTGAGAAACTTTGATCCTTTCCTTTCGTTCGTGTGCTCGCAGAAATTGTTGAGCCTGTTCGAATTAGGATTTGGGCCATCGTTTCTCTTCGATGAGTTCATTAAAAAAATTAAAAGTAAAAAAAAACAAAAATCAGATTTTTCATTTTGGATTCAAAATTGAGAAACTTTGATCCTTTCCGTTTCGTCTCTGTGCTCGCGGAAATCGTTGAGCCGGTTCGAATTGTGGAAAGGGCCATCGTTTCTCTTCGATGAGTTCATTAAATATCTAAAAAAAAAGACATAGACCACTAAGGTTAAACCAACAGCGTTCTTTGATCACGGTTGATTCAAGAAAAGCCTTGTCCAGAGTGTGGAGACAGCTTGACTGTTCTAGGCAAGGGTCCTCCAAACGGGTTCATTAAGTAATCCTACCCTTACTTGGGGGCAATTCTATCAATCGAGATTTTATAAGACCGGGTTAGGAGGCCTATGTGTACTCTCTCGTCTTTTAAATAAAAAAATTTTCAAAAAAAAAAATAAAAAAAAATAAAAAAAATTCAAAAAAAATCTTTAAAAAATTATAATAAATAAAAATATTTTTTCAAAAAAAATCTTAAAAAAAAAAGATTTTTTTCAAAAAAAAATCTTCTAAAAAAAAAACTCGTCATTTTTTGATTCAGGTCCGAGAAATTATGGTTCATTTCCTTCTGAGTACTGACGCTCGCGGAAATCGCTGAGACCGTATTTAGATCGGAATACCATCTGCTCTCTTTGATGAATCCAATCTTGACTTTTCAAAATAGAGAATCACATATCATGGATGCGGTCTCAAAACATTTGTGTCTAGCGGTACTAGTACGCCCTTTCAGGGTCTACTGTATTCGCGACCGGCACATTTGTAACTCCAACTTTATATTCTTCTTACATCGAGCAAGCTGTGCTTCTCGATAAGTCGAATTTAAGTTCACAATTGCTTCTAGCAGTCACTGGGACGCTCATTCTGAGCTTACCATACCTGCGATCAGAACAATTGTACCCTTTATGACGTTCTGCCTTCTTCATATCGCTTGGGTCATCTCCCTCGAGCAATTTGAAAAGACAAAACCATAGAACTTCCCATTTATGATCATTATATTCTTGTGATTACTAATGGATGTGGTCTTGTTTCAGAAACTTTTTGAAAACTAACAATGGCAGCTTCACTAACCATTACCTTCGATGAGAACAAGCACCAGCTCATGCTTCAACAGAAGCAAACAACGCGCACCTACAAGCGCCCCATCAGCTGCCGAAGCGTCAACTCCCTCGGCAACTCTCTAAACTCCGGTTCGACCTCGACTCCCCAGACTATAGTCTTTGGGACGCTGGGACCATTCCCACTTCCCGATGAACAAACTGCTCCTTCCAAGAAGCAGAAGGTCGCCTCTCAATGTGTCACTACTGTGACACCAAAGGCGAGCACCAGAAGGCCCGAAGCCCGTGGCACCCCCACGAAGCCTCAACCCACAAACGACCAGGTCTATCCCAAGACTTGGTCCCCAAGACCTTCACCAAGACAAAGAAGGTCCCAAACATCCACCAAGCCAGCATTCCTGGCCCCACTCAAGGAGAACCAGTTCTACCTTCTTGCCTACATGAAAAAGGAGAGACCCATCTCCAACCTGACTCCTAAGTCAACCCAGCATGAGCCGGCTTGTTCCTACAAGCCTAAAATCAGATCATGCATCACAAGGCCTCTACAGACATCTGCTAAGGCCTACAATCCTGCAGTTCGACCCTTCATATCTATAGGGGCCGAACTTGAAAAATTCAAAGCTTCACTGCAACAGGCGAAGGACCGAGTTCGCATCCTGTCCTTGCCTAGCTACAAAGAAGATAGGCTCGGCTGCTGTGCCCAAGGGAGCACATCCATCATCGTCAAAGCCCAGCCAGAGCTTACCAAAGCTCAAATTGCTCGTCGTATACGCCGCCACACGTCGTATCGACAAAAGAGACTAGAGAAGCAAAGGACCCAGCCTCCTATACTTCAAGTCTCTCCCAAATGGGTCGAAAAAGAAAGACCCAACCAAGTTGCTGTTGTCCATACGGTTGGAAAAACCAAAAGACAAGCTCCTTCAAGCAAAGGACGACAGAGTGATCCTTTCTCAAGCTCTTCTTCAAAAAGAATGAGCCCCAGCTCAGTCACCAGGACAGTTTCCTCGTTCGAATCCCGAAGGATGAACGTCCTGGCTACAAATTCTGAGCCACCACCCCGTAATCCACCTCAAGATGATGCGATCACACGCATCCAGCTGTTGGAACAAGGCCAACAGAGGATTGAAACTCTAATGGAAAACCTTCTCCTCGCCTTCCAAAATCAGGCGAACAATGAACCTCCTCCAAATCATCAAGACGATGAGGTAAATAGAGAAGAAAATGAGTCACGCGCCCTTACCAAAAAGGATGTAGACGGTATCCTCGCAAAAGCAAAAGAAGATGATATACTCAAGGAGCATGGGATCAAGCCACCATATCCTTTATGGATGGACTCGGTCCCGTTCCCTACAAAATTCAAGCATCCTACTCTCCAAACATATACAGGGAAAGGATCAGCCAGACAGCACGTCATCCACTTCAAGATCTTGACGGGAGCTATCGCGGATCAAGATGCACTCAAGATCCGCCTCTTTGCAAGTACCCTAAAAGGTACGGCCTTCGATTGGTACTCCACTCTGCCGGAGGACTCCATCCAAAACTGGGCCATGCTACAGACACGCTTCCTGACTCACTTCAAAGGTGAGGATCATCCCGCTACTATGGCTCAGCTGTACAGCCTAAAACAGGGGGGGAATGAGTCAACATATGACTTCATTCACAAGTGAAAAGCAATGGCGTACAAATGCTCTGATGTACTACCACAAGCGTCGCTAGTCGACATCTGCCGAAACAACATGAGAGCTAGAATCCGCTCCATGATCATCGGCAACAAATCAAAAAACCTGGGAGAACTCCTGGAAGCTTCCATGGAAGCTGAAATGGTGATTAAAAACCTTAACAATCAGAAATCATCTAGAAAAGAGCCAACCGCCATTGCAACCTCTAAACCAAAGAAGAAAGAGGTCCTCAATGTGCAGACCAAGTCAGCTCCTCAGCCACCAAAGAAAGCTGAAAACAAAGCTGCTAGTAAGAGACCTGAACTCTCAGATGCCTTCAAAGAACGAGTAGAGAAGAAATACCCGTTTGATGAAGATATTGATGATATCTTCTGGGCACTTGTGGCAAACGGCAAGCTCACTTTGCCTGAACCCAAAAGACCGAGTGATGTTGGCAAAACCAACAATCCTCGGTACTGTCCATACCACCAGATGATCTCGCATCCTCTCAATCAACGCTTCGTTATGAGTGAGAAAATAAATGAGATGTGGAAAAATGGAGTCATCACCTTTGACAAAAACTATGGGTCTGCCTCCGTCAACATGGTGACATGTGGACAAACATCAAAATCACCAAAGAAGAAGATCACTACTTCCTTCAAGGTGATAAACACAATCTAACATTCAAAGAGCTGGTTCCTTACCCGACACCAGACGGACAACCCATATGGGTACACCCCGATCTCCTAGAAGATGAAAATTGAGAGGTTGTGAAAATAAAGCCTACAGCTCAACAGCGAAGGCAGGCTAGGAAACATCTCCTCAAGCTCAAACGGCAAGAGAAGACCCAGCCAAAACAAGAAGTCCAAAAAAAGGCAGAGTCCACCTCTACCGCTTCACTGGAGGCAATAAAAAAATCCCTTCCAGAGACTTCAAAGGGGGTAAGAAAATTCACTCTCAGTGATTTCATGCCACCTCAATTCAAAGAAGCGACGCAGGAGGCATCATACTCTTGCAATTCGGTAGTTGGATTCTCCATTGATGGATACGAGTCCAGCGACACCGATGATGGATTCGAATGCAACTACACAGACGAGTGGGAGGAGTCCCTTGAAACAGGAGAATATCTCTCCGATGAAGAATGGGTTCCTGAGACTCATCTTATGCCAGTAATCTGGTATAACCCCCTACAGCCACAAGAATCCTGGTCTGATGATGAAGAAGACCAAGAGGCTGTACAAGAAAATGCTGCTGACCCAGCACCTCTCATCGCTCCAGTGGAAATCAACCATGTTGAGCCACAAAGAGCTGATGAAAAAGAAGATTTGTCTCCCATGCCTGATCTTGAAGAATATGCAAGGATCTTGCAGCATCTCGCTCTAGAACAAGAGCAAGACCGCGTCAACGAGCCTCCTCGCAATCCAGAGCCGGAAGTCCCTGAAGACCATCAGGTACATCCTCCCTCAACTCCTGAAAATGGAGAAAATTGCTGGATAGACGATCCTCTTACATCCGAGGATGAGTCTGACTCCGATCAGACAACGTCTCCTATCAGAGCTTCCTGTAATGTGATAATTCGGGATTATAACTCTTCCGAAGCATCGTCTGATGAGATCACTTACACTCCGATGACTCCTAGCAATGTATCTTCTGGAGCCACCTCATCTCACGTGACTTTCACTGAGACGACACCCTCTCAGGTTTCTTCTCCTGAGACTGTGACTTCAAAGTTCACACCCTTCCTGACTGAAGAATTCCCAGCTATTGATGCTTGGGATGATGAATTGGTCAATGAAGAAGAAAGGTTGCTGGATGCTGTTCAGGACTTGATCCCGGAAAATGCTCCGTGCAACACAATCACTGAGGATGGCAACTCTGCTGCAGATACATCCTCAGTAAATGAAAAACGTCAGCCTCTTGATCCTGAAGACAATCTTCCAAATGAAGACTCTTCTCAGAGGCAACCACTTTGGCCGGGACTACCACAAAAATTACAACCAATCTTCCTTTACATATGTAAATCCTTCGGGAAAAGATGTTGTAAGCGCCCCTAGTGGCAACAATGATGAACATGCAGGTCCTCAGGAGGCTTTCAAGTATGACTTGATTGAACACTTCAAGCACATACCTGCACATCTGCACATCCTGGATTTATTGCGAATGTCTCCGCACACTCGTGATAATCTCATTTCAAAATTACAAAAGCTGAATGAGGATGTCGACAAACATGCTCCGCAAGTCCTCCAAATTGAAATGGATTACCGAGTTAAAAACTCAGAAGCTTCCTCAAAGGGAGAAAAGAAGAAAACTGAGGGATCATGCATTGAATGCCTCTCGGTTAAAAAAGCGGCCAGTGCAACCATCGCCTTCACTAAGGATGACCTCCTACTTAGCGAAACAAGGCACAACCGACCCCTGTACTTCACAGGGTACATCCAGGAAATGCCTATGCATAGAGTTCAGATCGACCCAGGTTCTGCACTCAACCTCATCTCCACTTCGGCTCTCAAAGAGTTGGGCATCCCACCCAGCAAGCTGAGCCACGCATCTGTATCTATCTTTGGATACGATGGGAGTACTCAAAGGCCTATCGGCAAAATCAGGTTCAAGTTGCAGATCGGTGATCTTATCTGTGAGGTCACTGTGTATGCAATAAAATCCCCTTCATGTTATAACATCCTTCTCGGACGCCCCTGGATCCACGAGAATGGTGTTGTCCCTTCAACTTTACATCAATGCATCAAGTTTGTTGGCGACGACGGCATGATACATCGAGTCTTTGCGGACATAAAACCCTTCAAAGGTAAAGAAGTCCACTTCGCAGACTCATAGATGTATGAAGGTGAGAAAGAAGAAGAGGAGAAGCAAACAGCACCCTTTGCCGAAAATCTCCAGAAATATAAAGGCAAGGCCCCTCAACAATCATCGGAAGAAATCAAACCATCCGGTAAATCAGAAGAGAGCATTCAAGCTCCCTTCATCATCTCCCTCAAACCTTCAAAGCCTTTGGTCATCACAACTAAAGTGAAGAAGGCAAAGCAAAAGTCTGGGGGCAAATTTAAGTCTCTTTCGTGTCTATCATGCAAGACACGGATTCGGATTCACAGCCAGAAGACTGACACATCGTCAAGCCAAGCTGACACTCAGCAAGTTCAGCCTGCTCTTACTCCAATGGAGACAACTTCTGACATAGAAGATCCTACGTCAGCTTCCTTCGTTGTTCTAGCAACTTCAGCAAAGGAAAAGCCGATCTTCTTCCATAGATCGGGTGCTTCTTCATCAAACTCTATGCTTGAACCTTTCCAAAATGAAGGTATACCTCAACTATCCTTATATAGTTCTGTGGCACAAGCTATTATGAAGAAAATGGGCTATGACGCTCAAAACCCAGTCGGTTTGGAAGAAGGACGTGGTATTCTCACGCCATTGGGGCCCATCTTAACCAAAAGCCAGCTGGAAGATTGGAGACTCTACGGCTAGGTAGAAAAATCTTCACACGGGCTAGGGTATGATCCCGACACTCCCCTGAGACAGTTGACAAAAAGGCTTAAAAGTCAATTTACTGACCAAGCCTCAACATCTCGTATCCATGAAGACATCGATCTCCCTGGATATCTCTTCGATGAACCACCTGACGAAGATCCAGGAAGCTCATCCAATTGGCACGATTTCTCTGAGAATGAAGAGGAGTTGTCCGATGGCACAGACATGTGGTCTTCTGACCCAAAAGAATCCTCATCTCCAAAAGAAGTACCCTACTTCGACCCGGTTTCAACAGGCGATTGGGATCATCTCATAGCAAACCTTGAGAAAATTGCCGATCAAGAAGACCCGTGGAAAGGAACAAAACCTTGGTCTGGAAATGCCCTTGAAACCCAGAAGGTTTCGTTGAGCTGGAAGCCTCCGAAAATATTGTGGAGGAACCACCTTCGAACCTTCCAACAGAAGATCCTGTTCAAAAGATAGACTTGGGAACACCTGATAACCCACGTCCTGTATTCATAAGCAAGAATATAAAGGATGATGAGTTACTCGAGTATATCGCCTTTCTTCGTAAGTTCGTTGATTGCTTTGCATGGTCTTATGCTGAAATGCCTGGCTTAGACCCCAAAATAGCAGTCCACAAACTCAATCTTCAAGAGGACATCAAACCTGTCAAACAGGGCCAAAGAAGATTCCGTCCAGATGTGATGGATAAAATTGAATAAGAAGTTCAAAAACTCAAAAGCGTCGGCTTCATCCGTGAGAACAACATCCTGAATGGTTGGCCAACATTGTCCCCGTGACAAAGAAAAACGGGCAGATCAGGGTCTGTATTGACTATAGAGACCTGAATGGCACATGCCCTAAAGATGAATTTCCGCTCCCCATACCAGAGGTAATGATTGATAATACCTGTGGATTCAAGCGAATGACATTATGGATGGTTTCTCTGGCTACAATCAGATAAAGATGCATCCTGAGGATGAAAAACACACATCCTTTCGGACCCCATTTGGCGTGTATTGCTACACTGTCATGCCATTTGGTCTGAAAAATGCTAGTGCCACATATCAGAGGGCTATGATGAAAATATTCCAAGATATGCAGCACAAGACGGTTGAATGTTACGTTGATGACCTCGCCGTCAAAAGCAAAAGAAAGGAAGATCATCTCGAAGACCTTCGAGAAGTCTTCCTCCGACTTCGCAAACACAAACTGCGAATTAATCCTTTGAAATGCTTCTTCGGCGTCTCCTCGGGTAAGTTCCTCGGATTCTTAGTTTGGAAAGCTGGAATAGAGCTTGACCCCATAAAAGTCAAAGCCATTCTAGAAATGCCCTCTCCAAGAACCTTGAGAGAACTCAAAGGGCTTCAAGGGAGATTGGCCTACATCAAACGGTTCATCTCCAATCTTTTGGGGAAATGCCGTCCATTCTCCCGATTGATGAAAAAAGGTGTAAACTTTGTCTGGGATGCTGACTGTGAAGCTGCGTTCCAAGATATCAAATCATACCTGACCAAACCTCCAGTGTTAGCTGCTCCTACCACTGGAAAACCATTCATTTTGTACACAAGAGCCCTTGATCACTCTCTGGGAGCTCTACTTGCAGAAGAAAATGATGAAAGAAAAGAAGCTGCTCTATACTACCTCAGCCGCATGCTAGTAGGTGCAGAGCATCGCTACTCTCCAGTCGAAAAAGAATGTCTTGTAGTGATGTTAGCCGTACAAAAGCTGCGTCACTACTTGCTTTCTAACACAGTCTACCTGGTCTCAAGGGTCAACCTCTTGAAGGTCCTTGTCACAAAAGCAGGTTCTCTCAATTCCCGACTGGCAAAATGGTCCATCCTTCTATCACAATTTGATATCAGGTATGTACCACAAAAGGCGATCAAAGGGCAAGCTCTAGCGGACTTTCTCGCAGAGCATCCATTGCCTAAAGATTCTCCACTCAGAGATGATCTCCCAGACGAACCAGTCTACAATGTGGAGACTTTCTCACAAAATGCTTCCTGGGACATGTACTTTGACGGTGCAACCAGGACAAATGAAAAAAGACAGTTGATCTCGGGAGTTGGCATCCTCTTTGTTAGCCCCGACAAATACATGATTCCATACGCTTTCTCGCTACTGGAACCATGCACAAACAATGCAGCTGAATATCAAGCTTTGATCCTAGGATTGGAACTAGCCATCGAATCCGGTATCACCGTGCTGGAAGTCTTTGGAGACTCTCAACTGATCGTCAACCAGATGAATCAGAAATTTGAAGTCAGGAAGCCTGATTTGCTGCCTTACTACAACAAGGACAATTGCTTCTGCAAAAGTTTGACATCTGTCATATCACCCACATTCGTAGAGGTGAAAACATACGTGCAGATGCCCTGGCCGGACTTGCCGCATCTATGGCAATCCAGGAAGGGGAAAACATGCAAATCGCAGTGTGCGAAAGAAGAATCCTTCCTCCTCTTAACACACATCAAGCAGTTGCTGAATGCCACCAAGTGGTTGGAAGTCGGATTTCAATCCTTCAACCTTCAACCTTCAATCGGCGACTGGAGGGATCCGTTCATTGATTACACTATGTTCAAAATCAAGATCCAAAAGAACGGGTAAGCATCCAAAGGCGAACCCCGAGCTTTCATTTGGATATTTCTTCAAAAATCCTTTACAGGAAATCCTTCAACGGAGTACTTCTTCGCTGCTTGTCACAACAAGAGGCTGAAGAAACACTCAAAGAAGTTCATGCTGGTCTTTGCGGAGCTCATCAGGCTGGTCCCAAGCTCTATGATCAAATAAAAAGGTTAGGTTATTACTGGCCTACCATGGTAGCTGACGCAATGCAATTTGCTAAGCGCTGCCAACAATGCCAAGTTCATGGAGATTACATTCACATGCCTCCAGAATGGCTACATCCTACAGCGATTTCATGGCCTTTCAAAGCCTGGGGGTATGGACATCATAGGTCCTATTTCTCCCCCTTCAAGCAAAGGTCATCGCTTCATCTTCGCCGCTACGGATTATTTCTCCAACTAGTCAGAAGCATTTGCGCTCAACGAAATGAAGACCTCATCAGTCCTTCAGTTCCTGTGCACCAACATCATTTGTCGTTTCAGCATACCCAAAAGATTCGTCCATGATAACGGACCACAATTCCGGGATGATCGATTCTACAGGTTCTGCGACAAATACAAAATCCAAAGCTGACCTTCGACTCCATACAATCTGGCAGCAAATGGATTAGCAGAAGCTTTTAACAAGACACTCTGCAAAATCCTCAAAAAAATGGTCTCTAGTCACAAAAGAGACTGGAGCGACAAACTATCTGAAGCTTTGTGGGCCTATCGAACCACCGTTCGAGGACCAACCCATAGCACACCATTCTCCTTGGTCTATGGATGCGAAGCTGTCATGCCCTTGGAAGTACAAATTCCTTCCTTGAGGGTATCCTTGCAAAATGACATGACTCAAGAAAGCAATGTCAAATTGCGACTCCATGAGCTGGACAATCTCGATGAGAGACAGCTCGAAGCTCGACAAAGCATTGAACTTTACCAAGCACGCATGGCAGGATCTTTCGACAAAAGGTCAGGCAATGCGCCTACAAAAAGTGTGACTTGGTTCTTGCGGTAAAAAGACCAATGGTCTTCGCTCACAAGTCCAAAGGCAAGTTTGAGCCAAAATGAGAGGGACCCTATGTCATTGACAAGGTTTTCTCCAACGGCGCATACGCACTCCTAAACATGGAAGGTGACAGATGTATGCTACCTATCAACGGCAAGTTCTTAAAGCGGTACTACCCTTGAAGACTTACCCAACTGGGTAAGAGCAATGCCTGTATGGCCAAAACCGGTTTCTAGGTACTCGCTCGCTAAACCCACTCTTTTTAGAATTTTCATATCAAATGTTGAAATTTCTAGAAATTTAAACAATGCTTACTTTCATCGTTTCATTGTTCAAAGAAAAAAAAATCCAATTTTATGAACCTTTCCCTAACTTGACCAAAATTTTCAACCCTTGAAACCCAAAATTCATGGTTTGAAACAAAATCCGGGTTTAGGGATTTCCACCCTAGTCCACCCTGCATTTTACTGCCAAAATGATTTTAGATCAAAACTTATGACCCTCGTGTCTTTAAACAAAAAAAAGGTTTTTCAAAAACCGCGGGGAAGCGACGCTTAGTCGATACTCGCACAAATCGGAAGCATGCGAACCACGTTCGACACTTCCAAAATCGCAGGGAAGCAACATTTCATCGATACCTGCAAAATCCAAAACCGTGGAGATGCAACATTTCAGTTAATATCCACAATCCAAATTTCAAAGGTTCGAAAAAACCAAGAAACCGTGGAGATGCAACATTTCAGCTGATATCCACAACCCAAATTTCAAAGGTTCAAAAAAACCTAAAAACCATGGAGACGCAACATTTCAGTTGATATCCATATCCCAAAGGTTCGAGAAAACCACAAATTTCAAAAATCGTGGGGAAACGACATCAAGTCAGTACCCGCAAAACCAAAATTTTTGAAAAGCAAGGATGCGACATTCCATCGATACTTGCACCCAAATCCGCGAGGATGCGACATTCCATCGATACTCGCAACTGAATGGGCAAGGATGCGACATTCCATCGATACTTGCAAGACCATTCAGCAGGGAGGCGACTTTTAGTCGATACTTACATTTTTGAAAACCAAAACCGGCTATAGATGCCACCAAAACAGGCTATAGATGCCACCAAAACAGGCTATAGATGCCACCAAAACCGGCTATAGATGCCACCAAAACGGGCTATAAATGCCATCAAAACAGGCTATAAATGCCACCAAACTGGCTATCAATGCCACAAAACAAAACCGGCTATCAATGCCACAAACCAAAAACTTGGCTTTAAAAAAACCGGCTATAGATGCCACCAAAACCGGCTATCAATGCCACAAAACCGGCTTCCATGCCACAAACAAAATTTGGCTCCCATGCCAAAACAATCATTTGACAAAAGATTTTCACAAAATGATAAACTTTTGATCAAATCCCATTTAGCAATTGCTTTCATCACAAAAAGATTTAAGTGAGCGTAGGGTAAACAAAAAAAAACATCCCATTTAGCAATTACTTTCATCACAAAAAAGATTTAAGTGAGCGTAGGGAAAACAAAAAAAAGCCAAAAAAAAAGAGTACCAAAAAAATACATGCGGTACCAAAAAAAAAAGAAAGTGTTCACAAACACTACAAAAAAAAGAGAGTACCAAAAAATACATGTGGTACCAAAAAAAAAGGATAGTTTATGCTACAAAAATCAGAAGCTCAGCCAAAGATGGTCTCCAGCCAAGATTTCAGCTCCTCAAGCAAACTTTTGGCCTCAGTCGTCAGGGATTCCAGGGCACGCTTCTTCAGGAACTTGCCATGAGAAGCTGAGGTGGGCTGTAACCTTCTTTCACACAGGGAAGCTTATCCTGAGCAGTTCGCCATTATTCGTCCTCTTGAGATTTCCTTTCAAGGACTCGATTAGCATCTGCAACCCGGCGAATTAGAGCACTCTCCCTATCGCGAGCCTCTGTTATAGCAGCCCACTTGGCAGCGACTTGTGCCTTCAAATGCTCAAGACGTTTTCTGGCCTCATCGACCTCCCTATCAAGGATTTTAAGGTCATGTGTCAACCCAATGATGGCTAGCTCTTCTAAGTTCTTCTCTCGGACTATCTGCCTCCTGCTTTGTGTTGCCTCATTCAGGTCAGACTTAGCCTTATCAGCAGGGTCCAGGAACATCTCCTTGAAGAACTGGTCATCAGCAAAACCCATAGTCTCAAACCACTTGTCACCCAGTGCAATGATCCTATCAACAATCGCCCTGGCACCTGTGACATCCAGACCAGCCTCTTCGGCATCACTGAGAATCTCCTGCACATGCTGGATCATGCCAAATCCGGCATCCAAGTGCCCAGAAAGGAGAGTCTCAATCCAAGAGCTCAGAACCCGCACCACCACCTTCTTCGCAAAAAAAAGAGATGGCCCAGCTGAAGATTCGCCCAACTCCGTTGGTCGGCTACTCATGTCATCACCCGTTGGAAGAGTAACAAAAGAACTCTTTCCAGTTGGAGCTGCTCGGGAAGGAATCTCAGCACGAGGTATCTCCTCAACAGTGTCAGAACTGGTCCCAGGAGTCTCTACCTCTGGATCGACCTCTCGCATCTCTTGCTCTGGTTCTGAAGGAAGCGACGGACTCTCCTCTGTCACTTCAAAACCTGCCAAAGAAACACAAAAAGGTATGAATATGAACCTGTTTGAAAATCATTATCAGGGTTATTACTACAAAATACCTTCTTCGACGACTGGCGGAAGACTCTCTTCCTCCATGAACTCATCGGAAGCATCATCAACATTTGCGTCCATCGATGGTTCAAAGTCATCGGAATCCTGTGGCAAGTCAGCTGACAAGAAAAATGTTAGCAAACCAAGTCACAGACAAAAAAAAGAAAGCAAAAAAAAAAGTCATACCAGTTGGAGATTCTGGAATCACTCCAGAGTCCCTCGGTTCTTCTTCTGGTGCCGCGACCGGATCCGTCACCGCCTCAGCGGTTGGAACCTCAGGCATCGCCAAGTCTTCCTCTGTAAAAAAAAAAAAGAAATAAAAAAAGAAATAAAAAGAAAGTAGTAGGGGAGAAAACAAATCAAGACATGGAAAAATCCCAGTGAAAAGAAATGGAAAGAGAAAAAGGAAGAATCATAGCTTCGCCGACAACCTCTTCTTCTCGGCTTCTCTTTCCCGAAGGCTCATCAGCATTCCCTGGAACCTCCTCATTGATAGTAAGAGGGACTTCTAAGTCAAGAGAGTCCTCATGTTGCCCCTTACTGCGATGATGACTCCTCTTCCTCTTACTTCTGTGGGTTCGCTTCTTAGAAGAACCTGCCCTGCTGTCAGAGTCAGGTTTCCCACTTGACTCCTCGCTGGATGGTCTACTCTTGCCAGTAGACTCCATGGAAGCTTGCCTTTGCGCCGCTTGCATCCAAGCATCAAGTTCGGCTTCCTCCTATTCTAGCTGCTCTAAAGCCTCACAGGTATTTCTCGAACAGCTTCAGAACCAATGACGCCCTGGTCACAGAAAAAGCCTATCTTGTGCTTCTCTCCAGAAAGGAAGGCCCAAACTTCCTCTCGCCGGATGCCATCCGACTTTCCAAGGCCCTTTCCAAATGACAGCTTCACATCAAGCTCCTTCTTGGAAAGCCCCCGATATGCCGAAAAGCTCTCCGCGAACCACTTCGCAAAGCTGGCAGTCTGGGAAGTCGACAGCACAGGATAAGAGATCATGGCAGTAGTGTCTTCAGCACTATAGAAAGCCCATGCGTTTCTCCCGTCCTGTAAACCTCCAAAGCGCTTCACCATGCTTGAAGGCGCTCCAACAACGCCTTGAGAAAAGCCTAACTGCAGAGCAAAGCGAGAAGGTACATACGGCTGGATGTCGACAAAAAGATGTCTGCGGTACACCATCGTGCCAACACGTATGCTGAAAAGCCACTCTTTCTCTACATTTGTCAAGGAGTAATGCCTTCCCGACCCCGCCCTGGTAGAGTCTCGGGAGGCACCAAAATCAAAAGCCTTCTTCCGCAACTCCGGAGAAAGCTTCACTGAAGACTGCCCCATCTCGACGTCCCTGAATAGTTGGATCCTCATGCGGGCAAACAAAAGTGATTCAGACACGGCTTTGCCCTTAGCCAGCCGAATCATCAGAGGATCATCATCCTGTGCAGCACCCAGCGGGTGGAAGCCAGGACAGTGGTACACATACCACGAATAAAAGATATGGGCTGAAAATACCTTATTCATAGGGAGCCCAAGCCGAACAAAAAAAGCAGCAGCCTGCAGTTTGGTACACAAGTAGGAGTAGAGAGCTGGCACCAAAGCAAGCTGCTCTCCAAACGCCATCTGACTAGCCGGAAAAACACAATGCGGCCTGATGTGCGTTCCATCTCCTCCAGCAAAAACGGCCTCACCAAGCCAATAAGTGAGGTAAACAGCGAGATCTCTCCGCAGTACAATGTCAGGACATATGGCGTTTGTACTCGCACAGAAATCTCTCAACTCTTCTTGCATAGCCAAGATCTTCTTCGAACCCGGATCCTTAGCCCTGTCTTCCCGGGTCGCACTATCAAAAGACTCTCCGCTTTCAAAGAAGTTAGGAGAAGAAGAGTTAAAACTCTTCCAACTGCTGGATCTAACTTTCAAGCCTTCCTTCTCCTTCAAAAAATCATAGAAGGCAACAAGCTGAAAGTACAGAAGCCTGAACTCCTCAGACTGCTCCTCAAGGACGCTGTCGATCGGCATAAACTCCTCATAGAGTTTGCTAAGGATGGGCAATCCAGTAATGGCACTCAGCTCCTTCAAAGAGAAACCAATCTCACCATTCGTCACAACGAAGGTATTGGTTTGTGGAAGGAATGACTCCAGCATAGTCATGAAGGCCTCGTCGGAAAAGATCACGGTCTCCCTAAAGGCGCGAACCGCATCAAAAATCCCGACTTCCTTCAA
Organism: Litsea cubeba; assembly: GCA_012931725.1. Lineage (NCBI taxonomy): Eukaryota > Viridiplantae > Streptophyta > Magnoliopsida > Laurales > Lauraceae > Litsea > Litsea cubeba. The sequence goes on along the minus strand of CM022955.1, from coordinate 19,350,632 downwards.
AACGGCGCCACCAATCAGCAGGACGCGATCAGTCCACGACTTCCACTCGGAGTCAGCATTGAAACGGCCACAAAGTCAAAAAGGCTTCACCCAATTGCTGCCATCACCGTTGAAAATGCCAAGGCCCACCGGTCTCAAATCGACCGATGGATAATCAAAGCCCTGGTAACCGCTGGCTGGCATCAACATGTCCATGTCAGTAGGCGACTTCTCCGCATATCCAGGAGAACCGCCAACAAAAACCCCGGTCTTGATTACATCTGTCCTTCTCACCCAGCTTGGAGGATCTTCCCTCTTAGAGTACATCGGGGCAAGGCTTATGATCGAGACGGTGCGTACGGACAGATCCGTACGGATCTGGCCGTACGGCCACGTGGCCTGTGGGCTAGCTCCCCTTTTTTTTTCTTTCTTTTTTTTTTTGAGAAAGTTTTCTTTTTCTTCCTTCTTTTTTGTCCTTTTTCTTTCTCCTTTCTCTCTTTTTTTTTGAGAAAGTTTCTTTTCTTTTTTTTTTGCTCATCATGATAATGCATTTTTTTTTTGCAAACCAAGATGTTCATGCATGTATATTTTTTTTGTAAATTGAATTGTAGCATGATGTGATAGCATACCTAAAAGTTTTTGCAAATTTGGGAATTTGGAGCTCGCAGCGATGTTGAGCCCTTCCTGATTTTGCGGAGACTTTTAGGTTTTGAAAGTTTTGAGTTTCGGAGCTCGCAGCAATGTTGAGCCCATCTTCAAGCTTTCTATTTCTTTCGGGATATTTCCTTTTTCTTCGGAATTACCCCGGAGTCATGTCAAAATTTTGCCAGATTTTTTTTTAGCAAAATTCTGTCATTTTGATGATTGATCTTTTTCCTTTTCCATCCTTTGCAGGTGGTTCCTCCAGAACGAACAAAGGTAAAGAGCCTGCTACCAGCGTACCTCGTCAATTTGCTAGATTTTCTAATCCGGCCGTTCAGTAGGCTTGGGACAAGGTTCAGTATGTTGAGAGAAATCTGGAAAAGTGCGACTCCCTCAACAGAGATGAGATGAGGCAGCGACTCCTCAATCTCATCAAAGAGTATTTATACTTTTACCTAAATGCTTTTCCGCTTCCACTCGAGACTCTTTAAACTTTTCAAAAGCTCAAACTTTCGGTGCATAAGGTATATGTATCCATATCTTGAGTAATCATCGGTGGAAGTGATGAAATACTCGTATCAATCTCTCGCTCTAATATTTTGGGTCCATACACATCAGTATACACTAACTCCAATAAATCTTTGACCATACTGCCCTTAGATGAATAAGGGTTTATTGGTCATTTTGCTTTCCAGACAAGTCTTGCAGACAAGCATTGGTTCTATAGCCAATGAGGCAAGATACCATCTTTCACTAGCTTGTCAATCCTATTTTAGGTTTAAATGACCTATCCTCTAGTGCCAAAGGTTTGTTGGATTAGATGAAGGTGACTACCTCTTTAATGATGGTCTATTAATATCAGTGTCATGTATCTCATACATTGTGGGAGTTAAACAAATAAAGGCCATTGACTAGCTTGTCAAACTATATAAGAGTACCGTTCTTCTTTAAGACAATTTCATTACCAAAAGTAATAGAATAACTTTTATTCATCATAGTAGAAATTAAAATTCCGTCTTAAAACGGTACATATAAAGTATCTGACAAAATCAACTTAATATCTGAAAGCAACTAAGTTACTACTCCCACTGACACTGCTTCTGCCTTGGCTTCCGATCTCATGTTAACAATGATTTCCCCCGCCACTAAACCTCCTGGTTACCTGTAACTCCTACAAAATATTACATATGTAATTAGTTGCACCGAAGTCAACACACCAGGATTCTGAAGTACCAGTTGTAAAACTATCTTCAGAAACAAGTACTCAATCATACCTGAGGTCCTTTCCTTTGACAGAAGGTCTGGACAATTCCTCTTCCAATGTCCTGTCATACCACAGTGGAAACACTTTCCCTTTACTCCCATATCCTTAACCTTGGCCACACCACTAGTATAACCATACTCCACCTTAGGACCTTTGATGACTGATTTCTTCTTACTATCTCGATCTTTGCCTTTCGGCTTAAACTTAGCAAATGACTTTTTTGTCATGAGGGCAGTTGGTCTTTTCTTCATGATTTTCTCAAACACTACCAGCTGGCGAGACAGCTCAGCTATGGTCATTTCCAATTTATTACAATTGATCTCGAGATGTTTAAATGAGTCCGGTAGTGATTGAATGATCATGTCGATCTGCGATTCTATATCAATCGTAGCCCCCAGTACATCTAACTCATTCAATGCCAACATCATTTTTAACAAATATTTTTGTACTGGGGTTCCCTCAGCCATCTTAGTCTTTATCAGCACTTTTATAGCAGCCTGCCTAGCAGGCTTTACCTGTTCTGCAAACATCTCCTTTAAGTTCGATATAAAATCGTATGCTGACTTATAGGATTGATGTTGATCTTACAAAACATTAGACATAGATACCTGAATAAAACATCTGGCCATCTCATTGTCTTTGGTCCACTTGGTGTAAAGGTCTTTCACATCTTGTGGTGCATCAGGCTTAGGCTCAGAAGGGAGGGTATGGTAAGGACATATCTGCATCCTGAAGCTGTCAGGATAATATCTAGGTTCCTTTTCCAGTCTTAATAGTTGGATCCCATCAACTTATTCTGGTTGAGGATGGTCGCAAGTGGATTGAAAATATTCGAATTCATGCTGTATAAACTAAAGTACATAACCATACATTCAATGAAAGAATATCAATGACATTAGGGTTTAGTATTCTACCAAATTCATGTGGGAATCCTCATAACTATTAAATTCAGAATACATCGGAATCCCAATCCCTTAGGGCATGCCTCCTAGGGAAATGTGAATGTCATTGGATTGGTGGGATCAAAGTTCGTCAAAATTGGAATTAAAACTAACTATCCATGATCCCCATCATTCACTATCATCTAATTATCTCATACCAAATAAAGTATGACTCCCGATTAGCTTTGGTTTCTAAAGTACATGAGGTAAATCCTAGGGGATACTACATCATTATTTTAGTTAAGTGTGACCCACCAACTAGTATTGCATGACAACCATTGTGAGCAGCTCCTCCTAGGGGAGTAAGCCCCCACCCTATCTCACCAACACTATCAATAGGAGATCCATATCTAGTAACCAGATAAGTAAAAGCCCTCCGAAGGAACGGCCACACTCTTGGTGGCGCGAGGCTAATACTTTCCTTACAATGGACCTATGGTGGAAAACCATGGGGATTTCTCAATTTAAATGCCCCGCTCCCACTTAATATTTTAGAATTGAGGATTCCATTTAAGGTATTAGGGCCCACATATATAAATATATGAATCATCAAATCATCTCATGATATGATCTAAGATTGGTTCCAAGTCAAGTTATTTTAAGGAAAGTCAAGTTTCTTAAATTAATGTTACCAATGTGTCCATCTCATGGGTCATTAGCACTAATTAGAAATCTTTCCAAAAATTAATTTGATTTGACCAATATTAGTAACTTGCTATGTTTGGATCAGATTTGAAAACATTCTAAATGAAGCATTCAACTAGAAATAGAAAATGCTAAAATTAGAAACCAGTTCTCTCCTCCACATGGCCCAAGCGGAATAGACTTCTTGGACTTCAAGACTTTCCAAAAATTTGGAATTCTTCAAACTCTTTGGGAAGCTCCAAAATACCTTTGGTAATCTTCAAACTCTTTGATTAGGAGTCCAACTTCACTTTCCTTCTTTGTTTCAGACATCGCCAGAATTTATAAATTTAGAAAATTACATAAATTCCTATGTCTCTACGATGAGACTTACATGGTAATCTATTAATGAAAATAAAAAGGCTCATAGGGAATTTCACCATGCCTTGCCCTAAACCGGAAAACCAAGAAAACCATGATGCCCTTTACAAATTGCCAAAAATAAATTATCAACCATAAAAGAAAATAATAAGACTTGTGGGCCACATGGAGAGGACAAGAACACCTGTAAGTTAACATCTTATACATAATAGGGACTTGGGATAAGAAGTCATCCATCATATCATGATGAACAAACCCGGATAGCCACATAAAAAAGGAAACTGCGTATAGCGGGGGCCGAAGCCGCCGGTAAAAGTCATCTCCGGTCGCCGGAAAAAATATGGCCGCCGGTAAAAGTTCATAACCCAACTCGGGAGAAAACATAATAAATGCATAAAAATATCAAAATTGATCCTCACATGGCCCTAGGTCTATCCTCTTCACATCTCATGCAAAGATTAGATCTTGACAATTGATCTAACAAGATTAGAGATGAGGTATGGCTCTGATACCAATTGTTGAAAATAGGTGGGCCTCTAGGATAGGTTTCAAGAACTTTTGACCCACTTGATGCAGGGATCAATTATCCCAAAAGGCTCTAAAATCCAATCCAGGAAGCAAACTCTCAATCTCACCCATCATGATCCGTAAATACAATCTATCTAGAAGATAGAACCAACAACATATAAGCTACAAATAAATCTACAACATGCAAGGAAGTAGATTATACATTTGGAGCTTGGTTGTGCTCTAATGGAGAATTTGCTACTTTCTTTGATGACGAACTTTTTCGCGAATCAAATAGATTTCTCTAAGACCTAATGATCTTCCATGCTATGACCCGTATCAGATTCTCTTTTTCTCAAGAAGATGGTGGGATCTCCAAGAGAAAACTACTAGGAACTCAAAGGAGGAACTAGAACGAGAACTAGAAGAGGGAGAGGAGAAAGACATGTGCAACTCTGGCACAATCAAGGCTTGGGCGTGAATCCCTCTCAAGGAATATGCATGGGACATCCAGCCATTAATTCATCCTCTATTTATAGCCAAAAAGCCACCTCCTCTTTCTAATTGAAATAGAAGTCTTACTTCTCTAACAATTAGTAAGTCTCTTATTTTACTAATTAAAATAGAAGTCTTACTTACACAATAATTAGTAACTTACTATATCATAATTAGAAGTCTCACTTTAAATATGATTAGTAACTTTCTAATTCATTTCTAATTAAAATAGAAGTCTCATTTCTACTAAAATTAGTAACTTACTATTACCACTATTAGAAGTCTCACTTCAAATAGAAATAGTAACTTTCCTTTTAGAGTTCAACTAGAATTAGTATCTTTCTAATAATTAGGCTAGCGTAGAGACCACTAGGGATTCATTAGAAAGCTGGCTCCAACTGGGACTAGCGACCCCACATCTCATGTGCAATCCGGGCCCACAGTTAATTGCAAATAACTCCACTATATAAATGCAATTGAACTCCAATCTTAGGAATATTACATAGAAGATCCTAAACTTCCACATTAACACAAGTAGGCCCCTCTATCAATATCCATGGATCAATTGGACCTGTCTTTCAGACTTAGATCCATGTCTTATTATTCTTGAGCCCCAATTAATTATAATGATCATAGGTACCTTTCCAATTAACTTTTAATCGCAATGGGTGCGCACTTACCAATGATAAATCCATTAATTGGCACAAGGGGATATTAGAGATAGATTCAATCTTGACCATTGAATGTTCCCACAGATCTACTACCACGTACCCAAACCACCTAGGTGTTGACCTACAGTTGGCCCCACTCATTGGTGACTCAAAGCAAATGAATAGATAGAAACTTGAGTTCATTAATGTCTCAGGATTGAGACCCTATTGCTAGGGAATTATGAGAGCAGACTTTAAAGTAAAGACAATGTTAATAAGGTGCTTCTCATGGCCCTTCAATACATCCAATGCAGCAGCATTATGATCCATAATCTTACATTCTGATGATCGAGATAAATCATACTATCTCATAGTGATCAAAGTGCTGCAACCTTGTCAGTATGAGATGTCCAGTCTCATTATTGGTTGTGAAGATATTTTAGTATAAGATTTTTCACACATGTCTCCCGTATGTGGATCTCATCCATACACATGTGTTACATCTAATATACTTATGGATTCCGGTTCATCTCATGAACCATCATGTCATTCGTATTGGTTATGTGCAAATATATAATAAATCACAATTCATCTCATGAAAGGAAAGCATGAATATACTGATAAAATAAAGAAATTAATCAATTTATTATATCATCTACTGGATTGAGTCCATAAAACTAACACTATCATGATTCAAATTCAGATTAAAGGAGATGTGTTTGAGTAGGAGAGAAAAGAGAGAAAGATCAAGAAGAGTTTGAGGATGATTTGAATTATGAAAGCCTACCAAGAGATGAAGACCAAGGAAAAAAGATAGAGAAGAAAGCCAAAAGATGTTGCTAACAAGGAGCGCACGTCCAAGGGGTTCCCACACCCTTAATGCACAAGAGAGTTCTTTCTCTTTCTCTTTCCATGTGAAGCTTCTAGATGACCTGTCCTTTGGCATGAGATGATGAGATGAAGTGTTCAAGTCTATTTGAAATTCAAACTTGATTTCTTAGGGATCAAGCAAAGGAAATTGATTCCAAATAGAAGAAGTCTCTCACCAAAGAATGAGAGACCAAACACCATTTAAGGAGGAGGAGCCCCCTTGGACGTCCACTCACTCTCCCCCCACCCTCCATTCCACACGTCCTCTCTCTCTCTCTCTCTCTCTCTCTCTCTCTCTCTCTCTCTCTCTCTCTCTCTCTCTCTCTCTCAATCTCACACACCCACCATCTCTCTCTCTCCTCCCCCATGAGGTCTTCTTAGTGTTGGTCAAGACTTCAAGAGATGATGTATTCCATGCCAGATGCTCCCTTGACTTGATGTTTCGCATGGCTAGAGTAATAGGTGAGTAGTTTATTTAGAATTTATGATTTTTTCAAGCTCTTGTTCATGTTCTTAGAGATGCTCATGGAATAAACAAAATTTATAAGTCACATTAGTGTTTATTAATGGACCAACACAGTGTGTTTGCATAAAGTGACAAGCTATACTTGATGTTGTGGTTTTAATTTAATATCTTGGTCCTAACATGGATTTTGACTCTTTGAAATTGGAAATTTAGATCCGTCATTTCTTTTATTTTATTTTTATTAATTTTCTTTTATCTTTTTTATTATATTGATGGTCTAATCAATCTATTTTTTTGCAGTCTTTAGTATTAGTGTATAGGTTATTTTTAGATTTAGTCTTTTCATTTAAAGTTGTAAATTTGATGGGATGTAATTAATTTTGTTTTTCATACTTTTATTTAATTAGTTCAATTGATGTATAGCATTTATTTAGGCTAGTTTAAGTTTTTGTTAGGACATGTTCAATCAATAATTCCCTATGGATATGATCCCGACTCACCGGGTAAAACTACAAAATTGATGGCCTTGCACTTGGGGACCGACGATTAGATCATTTAGAAGACGCAAAAATTTCTATAGGTGAAGGAAATTGACAATTTTTTTCAATAATTAAATATTTTTTTTGAAGTTTTTTATGAAGCAACTTTATTCTATCTAGGGTATATTTCTTCACCTCAGTTCAAGTTCTAAATCATTTTTATAAGATTAGTCTTGCTTTTATAAAATATATAGATGTAAAGTCTTTCAAGGATATGTGTACAGTAATGGAAATGAAAATTTCACAATATTGGAAAAAATGCTCTATTAACATTTTGTCTTGCCTTTATATTATATCATAAGTTAAAAGTAGTAGGTGTGGAGAATTTACTTGACAAAATAAATAAAGATGTAAAAATCACTAATTCAAATAGGATTTCTATTATAAAATCTTGCTTATATGCACTTTTTATGGAGTATTCTACCCAAGGAGAAGATTGGAAACTGCTTTTACCCTTCTCAATTCACAAGTAGGGAAAAAAAATATTCTAACTTATGGCACGCTCTAGAGGCAACGGTTCTTCTGGATCTAGTCAACCATGAATAGCGTATCTACAAACTGGTTCAAATTAACTGTAGGTGCAGAAAATAATGACCCACAATGAGAAGGTGCCTTAGAGGACTTATCCGATGACGATGATGACTGGGAATGACTGGATACCGTCCGAAAGCCTGAAAGAGAAGAGAAAACGATCAAAGGACCCTGGCCTGGGCGGCGCAAGGCTCTCCGATGCCAAAGTCAGTGTGGGAACTGGAACAATGGAGGGAGAGGGAGATAGTTGAGACAGAGTAACGGCTCTGTGTATGAAATTGTCCGTACCTTTAATGGTGGTTTGAGTCTCTATTTATAGAGTTTGGGACGTGTCTCTTTGGGAGATGTCGTGGTGGGGTCTCATTAATCGACTGGGAAGCCATGACCAGCCCACGTTGTCATAAATGCGCGTCGGGTCAGCCCACGTCCCATTTAATGTGCCAGATCGTGTTGAACGCCTTTGGCGATAGGGGATCGTGGGATCTGCCCTCGGGCCTTGCCCTGATGTGGCCTCAGCCACTGGATGTCGTGTCTGTCCCACTAGCTCGTGCCTTTATCCCTCCACGTGCCTGGTGACGTGGAGGATGAGGGGCGTGAGTGGAGACTCTTTCTGGTTTCGGCTTTCATCCCGGCTTCTTCAGCCGAGGTGGAGCTTTCTGCCGAGATGGCATCCGGAGTGGCTTAGCCGAGGTGGAGCTTTCTGCCGAGATGGCATCCGGGGTGGCTTAGCCGAGGTGGAGCTTTCTGCCGAGATGGCATCCGGGCTGGCTTAGCCGAGGTGGAGCTCCCTGCCGAGATGACACCTGGGCGGGCCAGTTCGGCGCTAAAGGCCCGGAGCTGCATGACTTCGGCGGGACCTCCTGTCCTGGTAGCCGGGGTGAGCCTGGTGCCATGTAGATGGCACGCGGATGGCACGTGAGAGTGCTTAGTCTCATCTGATGGCTGTGATTAGCGTAATCTTGTGGTTCTGGAAATCTCCCCACACAATTGCCCCCTAGCCTTTGACCTCTTAAGCGCCCTAGCTTTTAGGGGTTGAAGGCTAGAAAAACTATCTGGGGATACAGCGATCATTGCTTGGTGTCGCTCCGACTCTTTGAAGCAATAAATGCTCTGCCATGTTCGTCTTGGGAACCGAGTTGACGGCTACACGCGTAGCTTCTGCGCTGATTGCGTTGTCTCATTGATGGGACGGGCACGGGCTTTGAAGTGTCTCTTCGACTTCGGAGGCGGTACCCAAATGAGGGTTCCCCTTCTACAAATAGGGTCGTCCCCTTCCTTTTCTGGCTTCTGATTCCTTTCGCCTTCGCCTTTACTTTCGATTTCTGCTCTGGTGCCTGAAATCTGTTCGAGGACGACGACCGTAGAACGCGCCCGGATCTGCTTTTGATCTGCCTCTTTGTCCCTGTAAGTCGTTTTGTCCTTCTGTCTGGTTCTTCTTGGGGTTTTTCGTTTCTAGGGTTTTTTCTTTGTCGTCACTCCCTTTCAGACATGGGCACCCCTAGATTCAGGGTAGATTCTGATGAGGGCTTAGCTGAGTTTAGAGCTGCCTACAGCATTCCGGAGGGTGTTCGCCTGAAACCGGCGGACCCTGCCGACGCTGCCTGTATCGCTGCTACGGCGGCTGGATGCCAATTCCCTCTGATCTCTGTGATCGAGGGTGGGGTCAGGTTTCCACTGGACCCCCTGCTTAGGGCCTGCCTTAGCCTTTGGTCCCTCGCCCCGGGCCAGCTGATGCCCAATGGCTACAAGGTCATCATGGGCACAGCGAAGCTGAACGAGATCTTGGGGACCAACTTAGGCCCTCACGACATCGAGGACGCATATGATATCTGCAAGGCTGGGGAGGGAAGATATTATCTCCGTGTGAAGCCGCAGCGAAGGGGCTTCGTCCTAGCCTTGGAGGACTCAAGTAAGAATGCTGAGGAGGATTTCTTCTGTGTCTCGGGGAACTGGGAGTTCGGCCCGGGTGAAGACAGGAGGCTGTCGGTCCCACGTCGCCCTGGGGAAGTCCCAAGTAATCATCACTGCTTTTCTCCTTTACTGTTTTGCTTACCTTATTGATGCCGAACTGACACCCTTTTTTGCTTGTTGAGCAGAGGCGGGTGCGAGGCGACGCCGAGCTGCTAGCGAAGGTTGGAGGAGGAATACCGACGACATCAACAAGGTCGAACGGTACAAGGGGCACGAGACCAGGTCAGCTTGGAAGCTGCTTGGATACACGCCGAGGTATCGCGGCCACTACCAGAGGACCGGAGTACCTGAGGTGGACGAGATACACCCGGACCGTCCACCGTATCAGTTGCGGTGTTTAGCGGGGTCCCCTTGACCGATCCCGTTGCCGACCGAACTGCGTCTGGTGCCGAGGCGTCTACTTCTGATCCGGAGCTGCCGGACTTGTCGCAGATAGTGGAAGCTTATCTCTCTGATCGAGAGGACATGGAGGGAAGCTCAAAGGAGCTCGCTGTCAAGGACCTGGCTGCCAAGTTTAGGCAGAGGTCGTCGTCTTCTGGGGCTCCATCGCCTGCCGGTACTCGTGCTGCTTCGGGTCCGGTGGGCGCCGGGGCTCCCTCTGCTCCTGCCCCTGCTCCGAGCGGGGGAGCCCGGCGACGCTCGCCTGACCGCTCGAAGGAGGGGTCCCCGCCCAAGAAGAAGTCCAAGGCGGGGGAGAAGAGCTCGAAGGCTGATCTGCAGTCGAAGGGCGAAACTCCTGAACGAGCCCCTGGGGCTAAAGCTCCATCCGAAAAGGGAGGCGAGAAGAGCGCGCCGAAGGAAAAGAGGGCTCCGGCCAAAAAGAGTGCGCCAATTAGCAAGTCGACTGTCGGGCCGACGCGCGAGCCTCTCATCTCGGCGGGGCAAGGGTCCGAATCGGCCTCCGGGCCCCGAACTGCCCCAGCACCGTGGAAGCCGAGAATGGAAACACAACCCGGCAAACCCCTGAGCGTTGAAGATCGACTGCTGGGAAATGCCGAGGTAATCGGGGCCCTTGCTAGGGCCTGTGCTCTGCCACGGGATATGGAGGAGCACGAGAAGTTTGATGACGAGAGCCTGATGTTGTCGGCGATCCAGGCCAACATCCTGGTAAGTGTTTTTTGTGTATTCTTTCGAGTGGCCTAGCTCGGCTGTTCCTGTTTTGACCCTCCTCTTTTCCTTTGCAGAATGTGCAGAGGCTCCTAGCCATCCTAGGAAGGAGGGATAGGAACGCGTCGAGGGTGACCCGTCTGGAGTCCGAGCGGGAAAAGCTGAAGAAGGAGCTGGAAGTGCAGTGGAAGGGAATGGAAGAACTCAAAGTGGCTAGCGCTGGAGAGTCCGCTCGGTTGGCATCAGCTCTGACTGAGAACGCCGAACTTTCGTGTCAGACCCCGACCCAGGTTTGAATATTTAATCATGTTTTAGCCGTGATTAGTGGATAAGTGGGATTAGGGGACGATTAGCTTATTTTATTAAGCTAGATTAGGTTGTTTGATTAGCTTTTAGAACCTTTGATTAGCCTTTAACTTGAGTTGGACACGGGCCGGGGCGCCCGTGGATTTATGTGTGAGATTGTTGAATTTGTTCTTGATGCTTGTAAAACCCTCATTTATGTGTATTTTGACTTACTTCCTTTTGATCATCAACTTTCATTGTTTTGGCCAACTTGATTTTGTGATCAGAAATCGCGTTTTTCGAGAAAAAGGGCAAAACAGACATTTCACACAAAACCTGTACCCAAATTTCGAAAATTCCAGAATTTGCCGAAAATATACTTTTTGGAAAGTAGAAATTTCGCCGATCATTTTTGTCTTCTTCGTCGTTTTCGTTCGGGGCCCGCAAGTACCATTTATATGCTTGTGAAGTTTGGGGCCCACAATGGTTGTCTCTTAAGAAGAGAGTTCTTCTCCTCCCTTCCTCATTTTCATTCCAGCAATTTCTCTTGGCTAGGGTTTTTCTTCTTCTCCCTTCTCACTCTCTCTCATCTGGAACTCTCACTTGGTGAGGTTTGCTTAGAGGATTGATCTCCTCAATCTCTTCCTCCCTCTTCAAGCTTCCTAGGGATACCATTCTTGAGGAGTTTGAGCTAGGAGAAGCCCTCCATTCAAGCTTTTCTTCTTTGTTAGGGTTCCTCAAGGTGAGCAATAGTTTTCCAAACCCAAGATCTTTGCTTTCCTCTCCATTTGGAGTGTTTTAATCCCTTTTGCCAAGGTTTTCTTTGAGGTTTCACAAATGTTGATGTTTTAGGGTTTCTTGGGAAATTTTGGGGTTTTTTTTGTAGATTTGGAGCTTGAAGCTCTAAGGAGTGGTTTAAGGGTGATTTTTGAGCTTACCTTGGCTAAGGCAAGTATATTCCAACACTAATGTGATGTTTTCCCTCATTTGGTTTCATTTCTTGATTTTTCCCTTTTTGTGTGATCTTCTTTAGTGTATGGTTTATTATGCTTTAAGGAAATCATTGTCATAGCCATCTTAATCATGTTGTTGCTTTACCATGTATGGAAAATTTGTTCTCACTTTGATTTCTTGGAAGGTTTGTTCATTGTGTTCAAATGGTGTCCAAAAGAACTTGGAAAAGGACTTGGATTCTTTTAATAAGTGTGGTAATTATGTTAATTAGATGGTTTAATGGTTGGTAGAGATTGAGAAGAGGCCCCAGATGTTGTAGGATGAGTTATGGAAGGAAGGGAATTGAAATGATCAAGGAAAGGAGGAAGAAAAACACAAAAAGGAAGGTATTTCTGCACTCGGGCCGGACTGGGCAGGCCCAGTCCGCTCGAGCGACCCAGTGGGTCGCTCGAGCGGACCAGGCACTGTCTGGGTCTGCTCGAGCGACCCACTGGGCCGCTCGAGCGACCCAGCTACTGTCTGGGTCCGCTCGAGCGGGCCTGGGTCCGCTCGAGCGAGCCCAGCTCAGTCTGGGCTCGGGTTTCGGGCCTGATTAAAGGATATTTTTAGGATTGTTGATGGCCCAATTGAAGACCTGATGAGCCCAATTTCTAGGGGTCTGTTGGGCCTGTTTTAAGGCCAATTCTTGGGCTGCCTTTGGGTCTTATTGTTGGGCTGTGTATGTCATGAATTGTGGGCTCTGTTAGGGATTGTTTGGGCTTGTTTCCCATGGACTGTTGGGCTTGAATAAGGCCAGCTGTGGGCCTGATTACAAGGGGATTTAAACCCACTTCTAATGAAGACTTATTCTACATAATTTCAAGCCCACCTCGGGTCTATGTCCAAGCTCAATTCAGCATTAAACTTTCCCCTATAAGTGAAGCCCATTCACCCCTTTCAAGCCTAGAATTCATAACGAGATGAGTATTGGACTATGACCCATACCACTTAGGAAAACCCTTGAGTCTAAGTGTACATTTAATCCCTTGTGATTGTCAACGATCATCAGTGGCACCAAATAACTCTCTTTAATGACAATAAGGGGATTAAATGTATATCGAGACTACCCGCTTAGTCGACCGACCCATCATTCATTCTTTTGTATAAAAAGACTTTTGGTTTTGGTTCTTCTCCTATGCTTTTATTGTTTTGAAGTGGATTACCCCATACTTTAGAAATGATGAAACTACTCACTTGTTTTACTTGGCTTCGACCATATGCATGTGTTTGGAGTAGTTCTCTATCAACTTTGGAAATGTATCTTATAAATGGATTTGCAATTCTTCGAGGTTTCGGATTTTCGCTAAAATGGCACCACTAGGCTTAGGTCACCTTGTTGGACTGATCATCCGGCTTGGGGTCTTTATTTTGTTTGCCAGCTGCAGTTTGGATTCCGTTTGTACCGACCATGGCAACGGTAATTACCCGTTCCCACGTTTAGTGGCTACGGTTCTGTCTGATAACGACTATGTCGTTCCGTCCCACGTTTAGTGGCTTCGGTTTGTTTGCTCCGGTTACTTCGGTAACAGGAGAATATAGCTTTATGTGGGTCGCCATTGTTTTTATGCATTGATATTCATCTCATGGCATTTATTTATGTTACTCATCATGATATTAGATTTGCAAACCATCGAGATGTTTATTCTATCTTTACTTCGACATTGATATTAACCGTGATTTCATCGTAGCTCTTTCTTATCATGCTTTGTTTTACTTTCATCCTATTATTGTTGTAATTGCTTGCCAGACCGTCGTGTCTGACTCTCTTTTGTTTGGTGTCAGATGTCGAGCCCCTCGCGGTTGAGGCGCACTTCGAGGCGGAACCCATAGTTCCAGCGGAGGGCGAGTGGCAGCCCGATGATGTCATTTAGACGTCGGGTTACCTTGGAGCTGCGATCACACTTTGGGGATTTGATGATATTCATTTTGGGTTTTTGTTATGGCCATTGTTGGCTTATATTCTTTTGGGGGAAAAGTTTGTAATTAATGCTTAACTTTACTTTTGTATCAACTCTAACTAACTTTGGCCCACAGTAAATGTTTCTCTTTTGATGCTAGTCTCGTGCGTTCTCAATTTATACCTGTTTATGAGACTTTTATGTTTGCTACAAAGCTTCCGCGTAATTTGTTTGTATGAAAGTGATCCTTATACATCACTATTTGATCGGATTCCGTGAATCCTTACCGCGGAAACCTGTGGGAAACTAGCGTGTGCGGGCGGAATTTTCCGGCCCGCCTCGCCGCGTCCCCGGATTAGGGCCTCGTTTAGCGGGACCTCGGTCCGGGGGCGTGACAGGCTTGGTATCAGAGCGAGAAATATTTGAGGCAATTAAAATTGGATTAGAAACATAAGGACGTGGCAAGGATTCGTTAGCATTACCGTTAGTTAGCATCGGTTTGGGATTGGGAACGCTTTATTATTATATCTTATTGTACTAACAAGTTGTTTTGCAGCACTATGCCCCCGCGTCGACCTCCGGCAGGTGCAAATGCATCAGGTAGCAATCATGACAGCGAGATTGAAAACCCGGTAACGGGTCAATTCCAACAACTCATGCAAATGTTAGTCGAACAACAGCAGCGAGCCAATGATAATCAAGCTCGATTTCAAGAACAAATGGCCAAGAAGGATGAGGAATTGACTCAAGTGCAAAGGCAACTACTTGAAGTGTTAGGTAGAAGGCCGGAACCAGTAGCTAATATGGAACCAGTGCAGCATAGGGACAGAGATCCTAATATCCTGTTTGAGAAGTTTAGAAAAAGGGGTCCTAAAGAGTTTACGGGTCAGGAAGACCCTTTGGCAGCAGATGATTGGTTGGCTCATACCGAGAACATCTTCGACATCTTTGTATGTACTGGCAGACAGCGAGTTCTCTTGGCAGCATCTATGTTTACTGGGTTGGCAGACATTTGGTGGAAGACTGTAAAGGAAGGCTATCAGAATATTGCAGATGGGATTGCTTGGGCCACTTTCAAGCAGCAGTTTAGTGAGAAATATGTCCCAGCACATATCAAGAAGCAGAAGGCAGCAGAGTTCCAGTTGCTTAAGCAAGAAGATATGACTGTCCTAGAATATCTTACGAAGTTTGAGAAGTTATCTCGCTATGCTCCAGAGTTGGTGGACACCGAGGAGAAAAAGATTACTAAGTTTATGGATGGGCTCAACCCCATTATTTTGAGAGATGCTTTGGGTGTGGTACCACCGACCACCTTTCAAGAGGCTATCAAGAGGGCCTACAGGTTTGAGGATATAAATAATCAGATTATCAAGGACAACCAAAGGAAGAGGCAGCAGTTTCAGAGTGGGCAGAAGTCTTACCAAGGAAAGAAGCAAAAGAAACCTCAGAATGCTCCAACTCAAGGCGGGTGTGAGCATTGTGGCAAGAATCATTCTTCGCAGCAGTGTTATCGCCTTTCAGGGGCGTGTTTCAAGTGTGGTAGCTCAGACCACCAAGTGAAGGATTGCCCGAACAATAGGAACCAGGGCAACAGGGCACCTCAGCAGCCACCTAGGCAAGCCCCTCAGCAAAATCAGCAAGTAGTTCAGAATCCACCGAGGCAGCAGCAGAACCAGCAGCCCCGTCAACAGCCTCAGAACCAGAATGCCCGTCCACAGCAGCAGAATAGGAATATGCAGCTTGCGAGACCAAATCAGAATCAGAATAGACCGCGTCAGCAAGGCCGTCTCAACCATATCAATCAAGTGGATGCAGAAGCGGCAGGTGATGTTGTGGAAGGTAAACTTCTAATTTGTGATGTAGAAGCTAAAGTGTTGTTTGACCCGGGATCTACCCATTCTTTCTTATCCCTTGTGTTTGCTAAGAAGATTAGTGTCCCTGTTAGAGAGTTAGAGTTTGTTTTGACTGTTACTACTCCGGTAGGGAAGCAAGTGGTATGTAGTACTTTTTATCCCGGTTGTTCAGTGAAGATAGGAGAAGTCATTTTCCCTGCAGATCTTATCACCCTAGTTATGCATGACTTCGATGTCATTCTAGGCATGGATTGGCTAGCGGGTCATCATGCCTCCATGGATTGTTATAGCAAGACCATTGTGTTTAGGTTGGATGGGTCGTCCTCCGGGGTGAAGTTTCAGGGAGAGAAAATGATTTCTCCAGTTAGGTTTATTTCAGCTCTTTCTACAGCTAAGTTGTTGAGGTCAGGTCGTGAGGGATTTATTGCTTTCGTTTCCAAGGACGAACAATCCCTAGGGGTGGAGAATATCCCGATAGTGTGTGAGTTTCCCGATGTTTTTCCAGAAGAGATTCCAGGGTTACCACCCATCAGAGAAGTTGAGTTTACAATAGAGTTGGTGCCAGGAACTGCTCCGATCTCCATTGCTCCTTATAGGATGGCTCCAGCGGAGTTAGGTGAATTGAAGTTGCAATTGCAAGAGTTGCTAGATAAAGGCTTTGTTAGGCCAAGTGTTTCCCCATGGGGAGCTCCAGTGCTTTTTGTCAAGAAGAAAGATGGAAGTTTGAGGATGTGTATAGACTATAGGAAGTTGAATCAAGTGACCATCAAGAATAAGTACCCTTTGCCTAGGATAGACGAATTGTTTGATCAGTTGCAAGGTGCAAAGTTTTTCTCGAAGATAGATTTGAGGTCCGGATACCATCAGTTGAGGGTTAGAGAATCAGACATCCCGAAGACAGCTTTTCGAACGAGATATGGGCACTATGAGTTTTTGGTGATGCCCTTTGGACTGACGAATGCTCCAGCGGTATTCATGGCTCTCATGAACAAGATTTTTGCACCCTACCTAGATCAGTTCACCGTCGTCTTCATTGATGATATTCTAGTGTATTCCAAGTCGAGAGAAGATCATGAGCAGCATTTGAGGACTTCCTTGCAGTTGTTGAGAGATAACCAGTTGTATGCGAAGCTTGGGAAGTGTGAGTTTTGGTTAGAGCAAGTCTCTTTTCTTGGTCACATTATTTCTGAAGAAGGGCTAGCAGTTGACCCATCAAAGATTGAGGCAGTTATCAATTGGGAGAGACCGAAAAATGTGACAGAGATTAGGAGTTTTCTGGGTTTGGCAGGTTATTATAGGAGATTTGTTCAAGGCTTTTCGTCTATCGCAGCACCGTTGACTAAGTTAACCCGGAAGAATGTGCCGTTTGTATGGTCAGAGAAGTGTGAAGCCAGTTTTGAAGAGTTGAAGAAGAGGTTAACTTCAGCGCCTGTCCTCACTTTACCTTCGGGGAGTGGTGGTTTCGTCATCTATACGGATGCTTCAGGAGTTGGACTCGGTTGTGTGTTGATGCAAAATGGAAATGTGATTGCATATGGCTCGAGGCAATTGAAGGAACATGAAAAGAAGTATGCGACGCACGATTTGGAGTTAGCAGCCATAGTTTTCGCGTTGAAGATGTGGAGACACTACTTGTACGGAGAAAAGTTTGAAGTTCATTCGGATCACCGTAGTCTCCAGTACTTATTCTCTCAGAAGGAGTTAAATATGAGGCAGAGAAGGTGGATGGAGTACATCAAGGACTACGATTTTCCGATTATCTATCATCCGGGGAAGGTTAATGTAGTGGCAGATGCGTTAAGCAGGAAGTCAGTTTGTTTGGCTAGTTTGCACGGGTTTTGCAATTTTCAGCATTTCGAGGATTTGGGAGTAGAGTTTGAACCTTTGAGAGAAGGAGTTGTATTGGCGAATATGACAGTGTCCGAGCCAGT
Organism: Litsea cubeba; assembly: GCA_012931725.1. Taxonomy (NCBI): domain Eukaryota; kingdom Viridiplantae; phylum Streptophyta; class Magnoliopsida; order Laurales; family Lauraceae; genus Litsea; species Litsea cubeba. The sequence continues at coordinate 19,332,705 of CM022955.1, read as the reverse complement.
CTTCATTCAGAAAATTAAGGATAATCAGATGCAAGATCCAGACTTGGTTAAAATTGTGGAGCATATCTCGGAGAGGCCAGATTTTCAGATGTTGGATGGAGTTTTGTACTTCCGTGGCAGACTTTGTGTTCCTAAAGTAGACAATTTGAAAGATGACATTATGGTAGAGGCTCACAATACGAGGTATTCAGTGCACCCAGGGAGTACGAAGATGTATCAAAATTTGAAGAGTCGTTTTTGGTGGAACAATATGAAGAGAGAGATAGCAGCCTTTGTGTCGAGATGCATGACTTGTCAATTAGTGAAGGCAGAACATCAAAAACCACCTGGTCTTTTGCAACCGTTAGAAATCCCAGAGTGGAAATGGGAGCACCTGACAATGGACTTTGTATCAGGTTTACCGAATACAAGCAAGGGGAACAATGCCATTTGGATCATAGTGGATCGGCTAACGAAGTCAGCGCACTTTATTCCTTTGAAGACCGGTAAGAAGATGCACATGTTGGCGTTAGCGCAGGCTTTTGTGAAAGAGATTGTTAGTCGTCATGGTCAGCCGGTTTCCATCACTTCAGATCGGGATAGCAGATTTGTTTCGAGGTTTTGGAAGACTCTGCATGAATCGATGGGGACGAAGCTTCAATTCAGTACAGCGTACCACCCGCAGACGGATGGTCAGTCGGAAAGGACCATTCAGACCCTCGAGGACATGCTTAGGGCTTGTGTCCTTGATTTCAAGAATCAGTGGGACGAGAATCTACCGCTTTGTGAATTTGCCTATAACAATAGTTACCATTCCAGCATAGGAATGGCCCCTTTTGAAGCGCTATATGGCAGGAAGTGTAAAACCCCCGTATGTTGGGAAGAAGTCGGAGAACGCAGTTTTCATGGTCCATCTTTAGTTGAGGAAACAAGTGATAAGGTCAGAATTATCCATGAGAGATTGAAGATTGCGAGGAGCCGACAGAAGAGCTATGCTGATGTTCGAAGAAAGGATCTCCAATTCCAAGTTGGAGACAAGGTATTCTTGAAGGTATCTCCGGTCAGAGGGACATTGAGATTTGGGCAGAAAGGCAAATTGTCTAAGAGATTTATTGGACCGTATGAGATCTTGAGCCGAATCGGGGAAGTGGCATACCGGTTAGCTTTGCCTCCAGAACTGTCGGGTGTGCATAACGTGTTTCACGTGTCAATGCTAAGGAAGTATGTTTCAGACCCATCGCACGTGCTACAACATGAGCCGTTAGATGTCAGAGAGGATGCCACCTACATTGAAAAGCAGGCAGAGATTATCGACACCAAAGAGCAAGAACTGAGGAGTAGGACAATTCAATGGGTAAAAATCCGTTGGGAGAACCATGGACCAGAAGAAGCTACTTGGGAGCTTCGTGAGCAAGTTCAAAAGAAGTATCCTCAGCTATTCCCAGAGGTTAGTGATCATTTGGAGGACCAAATGTGATTCTTAGGGGTGGAGGATGTCAGACCCCGACCCAGGTTTGAATATTTAATCATGTTTTAGCCGTGATTAGTGGATAAGTGGGATTAGGGGACGATTAGCTTATTTTATTAAGCTAGATTAGGTTGTTTGATTAGCTTTTAGAACCTTTGATTAGCCTTTAACTTGAGTTGGACACGGGCCGGGGCGCCCGTGGATTTATGTGTGAGATTGTTGAATTTGTTCTTGATGCTTGTAAAACCCTCATTTATGTGTATTTTGACTTACTTCCTTTTGATCATCAACTTTCATGTTTTGGCCAACTTGATTTTGTGATCAGAAATCGCGTTTTTCGAGAAAAAGGGCAAAACAGACATTTCACACAAAACCTGTACCCAAATTTCGAAAATTCCAGAATTTGCCGAAAATATACTTTTTGGAAAGTAGAAATTTCGCCGATCATTTTTGTCTTCTTCGTCGTTTTCGTTCGGGGCCCGCAAGTACCATTTATATGCTTGTGAAGTTTGGGGCCCACAATGGTTGTCTCTTAAGAAGAGAGTTCTTCTCCTCCCTTCCTCATTTTCATTCCAGCAATTTCTCTTGGCTAGGGTTTTTCTTCTTCTCCCTTCTCACTCTCTCTCATCTGGAACTCTCACTTGGTGAGGTTTGCTTAGAGGATTGATCTCCTCAATCTCTTCCTCCCTCTTCAAGCTTCCTAGGGATACCATTCTTGAGGAGTTTGAGCTAGGAGAAGCCCTCCATTCAAGCTTTTCTTCTTTGTTAGGGTTCCTCAAGGTGAGCAATAGTTTTCCAAACCCAAGATCTTTGCTTTCCTCTCCATTTGGAGTGTTTTAATCCCTTTTGCCAAGGTTTTCTTTGAGGTTTCACAAATGTTGATGTTTTAGGGTTTCTTGGGAAATTTTGGGGTTTTTTTTTGTAGATTTGGAGCTTGAAGCTCTAAGGAGTGGTTTAAGGGTGATTTTTGAGCTTACCTTGGCTAAGGCAAGTATATTCCAACACTAATGTGATGTTTTCCCTCATTTGGTTTCATTTCTTGATTTTTCCCTTTTTGTGTGATCTTCTTTAGTGTATGGTTTATTATGCTTTAAGGAAATCATTGTCATAGCCATCTTAATCATGTTGTTGCTTTACTATGTATGGAAAATTTGTTCTCACTTTGATTTCTTGGAAGGTTTGTTCATTGTGTTCAAATGGTGTCCAAAAGAACTTGGAAAAGGACTTGGATTCTTTTAATAAGTGTGGTAATTATGTTAATTAGATGGTTTAATGGTTGGTAGAGATTGAGAAGAGGCCCCAGATGTTGTAGGATGAGTTATGGAAGGAAGGGAATTGAAATGATCAAGGAAAGGAGGAAGAAAAACACAAAAAGGAAGGTATTTCTGCACTCGGGCCGGACTGGGCAGGCCCAGTCCGCTCGAGCGACCCAGTGGGTCGCTCGAGCGGACCAGGCACTGTCTGGGTCCGCTCGAGCGACCCACTGGGCCGCTCGAGCGACCCAGCTACTGTCTGGGTCCGCTCGAGCGGGCCTGGGTCCGCTCGAGCGAGCCCAGCTCAGTCTGGGCTCGGGTTTCGGGCCTGATTAAAGGATATTTTTAGGATTGTTGATGGCCCAATTGAAGACCTGATGAGCCCAATTTCTAGGGGTCTGTTGGGCCTGTTTTAAGGCCAATTCTTGGGCTGCCTTTGGGTCTTATTGTTGGGCTGTGTATGTCATGAATTGTGGGCTCTGTTAGGGATTGTTTGGGCTTGTTTCCCATGGACTGTTGGGCTTGAATAAGGCCAGCTGTGGGCCGGATTACAAGGGGATTTAAACCCACTTCTAATGAAGACTTATTCTACATAATTTCAAGCCCACCTCGGGTCTATGTCCAAGTTCAATTCAGCATTAAACTTTCCCCTATAAGTGAAGCCCATTCACCCCTTTCAAGCCTAGAATTCATAACGAGATGAGTATTGGACCTATGACCCATACCACTTAGGAAAACCCTTGAGTCTAAGTGTACATTTAATCCCTTGTGATTGTCAACGATCATCAGTGGCACCAAATAACTCTCTTTAATGACAATAAGGGGATTAAATGTATATCGAGACTACCCGCTTAGTCGACCGACCCATCATTCATTCTTTTGTATAAAAAGACTTTTGGTTTTGGTTCTTCTCCTATGCTTTTATTGTTTTGAAGTGGATTACCCCATACTTTAGAAATGATGAAACTACTCACTTGTTTTACTTGGCTTCGACCATATGCATGTGTTTGGAGTAGTTCTCTATCAACTTTGGAAATGTATCTTATAAATGGATTTGCAATTCTTCGAGGTTTCGGATTTTCGCTAAAATGGCACCACTAGGCTTAGGTCACCTTGTTGGACTGATCATCCGGCTTGGGGTCTTTATTTTGTTTGCCAGCTGCAGTTTGGATTCCGTTTGTACAGACCATGGCAACGGTAATTACCCGTTCCCACGTTTAGTGGCTACGGTTCTGTCTGATAACGACTATGTCGTTCCGTCCCACGTTTAGTGGCTTCGGTTTGTTTGCTCTGGTTACTTCGGTAACAGGAGAATATAGCTTTATGTGGGTCGCCATTGTTTTTATGCATTGATATTCATCTCATGGCATTTATTTATGTTACTCATCATGATATTAGATTTGCAAACCATCGAGATGTTTATTCTATCTTTACTTCGACATTGATATTAACCGTGATTTCATCGTAGCTCTTTCTTATCATGCTTTGTTTTACTTTCATCCTATTATTGTTGTAATTGCTTGCCAGACCGTCGTGTCTGACTCTCTTTTGTTTGGTGTCAGATGTCGAGCCCCTCGCGGTTGAGGCGCACTTCGAGGCGGAACCCATAGTTCCAGCGGAGGGCGAGTGGCAGCCCGATGATGTCATTTAGACATCGGGTTACCTTGGAGCTGCGATCACACTTTGGGGATTTGATGATATTCATTTTGGGTTTTTGTTATGGCCATTGTTGGCTTATATTCTTTTGGGGGAAAAGTTTGTAATTAATGCTTAACTTTACTTTTGTATCAACTCTAACTAACTTTGGCCCACAGTAAATGTTTCTCTTTTGATGCTAGTCTCGTGCGTTCTCAATTTATACCTGTTTATGAGACTTTTATGTTTGCTACAAAGCTTCCGCGTAATTTGTTTGTATGAAAGTGATCCTTATACATCACTATTTGATCGGATTCCGTGAATCCTTACCGCGGAAACCTGTGGGAAACTAGCGTGTGCGGGCGGAATTTTCCGGCCCGCCTCGCCGCGTCCCCGGATTAGGGCCTCGTTTAGCGGGACCTCGGTCCGGGGGCGTGACATTTCGTCCACGGCCAACCATATGAAAGGCGAACTCTGGATGAAGAACAAGAAGACCGCCGAACTGGAATCTGAGCTGGCCAGATTGAAGTCTGAGTCGACGGCTGAGGTAACAAGGTTGCGGGGGGAGGTCTTGGCTGGTCGCGCTGAGAGGGAGAAGCTGGTGAAGGAAAAGGCCTCTCTTCAGGCCGAGGCCCAGTCCGCCTTCCAGGATGGGGTAGATCGAGCCACTGAGCTGTACGAGAAGCAGGTGGAGGAGATCACCGCAATCTTATTCGAGGAAGGATGCCTGGCCGCACTGAGACGCGCGGGGGTCCCTGAAGACCACCCTGTCTATCAGGACCTGCCGAAGTATGCGGACCTGGATCCTGAGCCGAGCTCCTCACCTGCAACTGAAAGCGCCCCGGTCGAAGCTCCTGCTGCTGACGACGCTCCAGCTGCCCCGGTCTTGAGCTGATGCTTTGGCCGTGCCTCAAGGTGATGCCTCTTCTGCGCCTGCCTCGGCTGAGGTACCGATTGAAGCCCCTTCTGGTTCGGCCGAAGCTGCTGGTTCGGCAGATACGGTGATCGACCTGGTCGAGTCGCCGAAACCACAGTAACCAGGCTCCTCTATATTTCTGTCTTCTTTTATGTAAAATTTTTGCTTCTCAGCTTTGTAACGCTTGTCTGTTCAATGAAAGTCGAGCTTTTTCACTCGTGCATTTTCTCTCTGCATTTGTCTCTTTCATTCCTGGATGTGCAACAGTATTTCTGTGCTGTTTATGTTTTGAGTGCTGGCACTGACCTCGGCCGAAATGGCTGGCCTTGCGCCGACGTGGACCTATGCCAGTGGCCGAAAGCGAATTCGGCATGGTCTTCTCAGGGGTGTATGAACCCGGGCTTCAGGAAACTGACCTTGGCCGAACTGCCTTGCGCCGAGGTGCGAGGGGTTTATGAACCCGGGCTTTAGGAAAGGCTGAGTGTGGAACTCCAGGCCATTTCCAAGGCGTAGAGCCTTGATTGTGTCCAAGACACGGGGCTTTAGGAAAGGCTGAGTGTAAGAACTCCAGGCCATTTCCAGGGCGTAGAGCCTTTATTGTGTCCAAGACACGGGGCTTTAGGAAAGGCTGAGTGTAAGAACTCCAGGCCATTTCCAGGGCGTAGAGCCTAGATTGTGTCCAAGACACGGGGCTTTAGGAAAGGCTGAGTGTAAGAACTCCAAGCCATTTCCAGGGCGTAGAGCCTTTGCTGTGTCCAAGACACGGGGCTTTAGGAAAGGCTGAGTGTAAGAACTCCAGGCCATTTCCAGGGCGTAGAGCCTAGATTGTGTCCAAGACATGGGGCTTTAGGAAAGGCTGAGTGTAAGAACTCCAAGCCATTTCCAGGGCGTAGAGCCTTTGCTGCCGGAGTCGACCAAAGAGACGACAGATTGATGACAAGGCAAAAGCTGCTTTTATTGATTCCGAGATTCATTACATCTTTAGAAATAAAATTTCTTCAAGTGGGATGCATTCCACAGTCTCGGCAAAGAGTTGCCTTCCAAGTCTTCGAGCTTGTAGGCTGACTTTCCGGCCAGTGAGACTACTCTGAACGGGCCACGCCAGTTCGGGGCAAGCTTCCCCTCGTTTGGTTCTTTGTCAGCTGGCAGGGTCTTCTTTAAAACGAGCTCTCCCGCGGTGAACCTTCTTTCTTTAACATTTTGATTGTATGCCCTGGCCAACCGCTGCTGATAGTCGGTCAGTCTCAGGGCTGCTGCTTCTCGTCGCTCGTCTGCCAGCTCCAGCTCCATTGCCAGGTTCGTCTCATTTCGGCCTTGGTCGACCAGCTCTGTCCTCAGGGTAGGAAGGCCGATTTCCAAAGGAATAACTGCCTCCATCCCGTAGGCCAGAGAGAAAGGTGTTGCCGAGGTGGACCTTCTTGGAGTTGTTCTGTATGCCCACAGCACGCTCGGAAGCTCCTCTGTCCATCTGCCCTTTGCCTTGTCCAGTCGCTTCTTCAGGCCGTCCAGGATCACTTTGTTGGAGATTTCTGCCTGGCCATTACTCTGTGGATATGCCGGAGTGGAGTAATGATTTCTGATGCCGTGCCCTTGGCAGAAGTCTTTGAAGGACTTGGAATCGAACTGAGTCCCGTTATCCGAAATCAGGATCCGGGGGATGCCGAACCTCGTAAGGATGTTTTTCCAAACGAAATTCCTGGAGTCCCTGTCCGTGATTGAAGACAACGGTTCAGCCTCTATCCACTTTGTGAAGTAGTCCGTAGCCACTATCAGCCATCTCTTGTTCCCTGGAGCTCGGTGAAGAGGCCCCACAATGTCCAGGCCCCATTGAGCGAAGGGCCATGGGCTAGAGAGGGGACTCAGATCCTGTGCTGGCTGATGGAGGGAGTGGGAGAACTTCTGGCATTTCTCGCATTTCCTGGCGTAGACCTGGGCGTCCTTCTGCATGTAGGGCCACCAGTAGCCCTGGCTTATTGCTCTGTAAGCCAGGGATCGACCTCCTATGTGACTGCCGCAGATTCCTTCGTGGATCTCATACAGGAAGTCGTCCACCTTGCTCGGATGGACGCATTGGAGGTATGGACCTGTGAAGGACTTCCTGTAGAGTTTGCCTTCGGGAGAGAGCCAGAATCGCGCTGCCTTGAGTCTGATCCTGTGGGCTTCAGCTTTGTCCTCGGGGAGCTGGTCGTCCTTGACGTAGGCGACAATTGGATCCATCCAGCTCGGGCCGAGGTCAGCACAGAGGACAAGCCGAGATGAATGGAGTTCTAAGCTCGACCTTGAGACTGACCCAACCTCGATGGTCCTTTTCTTGCCTGCTTCGACAGCGGAGGCCAGGTTTGCAAGCGCATCTGCGTGCGTGTTAGTATCTCGGGATATTTGCCTGACCTCGGCTTTCTGGAAATGAGAGAGCAGTTTTTTCGCAAGGGCTAAGTAGGCCGCCATCCTGTCGTCCCTGGCCTGGTAGTCTCCAGCGAGCTGGCTAGTCACCAGTTGAGAGTCGCTGAAGATCTCCAGGTGCTGGGCTCCCAAGATTTGGGCGCTGTTCAACCCTGCAATCAGTGCTTCGTACTCTGCCTCATTGTTTGTTGCGTTGAAGTCGAGGGTGAAAGCCTGCTCTATGACCAGTCCCTCTGGCGATTGGAGAACTATGCCGGCGCCAGCTCTCTTGGAGGTGGACGACCCGTCGACAAAGATCTTCCATGCCGAGGTGGGAGCCTGTTTGACCTCATTTTCTATTGGCCCGTGCCCTGTGCCCCCCAGTGCCGTGCCGAGCTGGGTCGGAGCCGGGTTGGGGGAGACGAATTCGACAATGAAGTCTGCCAGGATCTGGGCTTTGATCGCAGTTCGGGGACGGTACTTTATGTCATATTGCCCCAGTTCAACTGCCCACTTTGATATTCGGCCTGAAAAATCAGCTTTTTTGAACACTGAACGGAGTGGATGCTCCGTAATTACCACAATGTTGTGGGATTGGAAATATTGGGAGAGCTTGCGGGAGGCACTGACGAGAGCCAACGCAAGCTTCTCCAATAGAAGGTACCTGGTCTCGGCATCGAGCAGTGTCTTGCTCGTGTAATAGATTGGCTTTTGAACTCCCTCGTCCTCCCTGATGAGGACGGAGCTCACTGCGTTATCCGAGACCGCAAGGTACAAATACAGAATCTCCCCTCAAGTTGGGGTGGAGAGTAATGGTGGTGACATTAAATAGGTTTTGAGTGCGGCCAATGCCTGGTCGCACTCAGGGGTCCACTGGAACTTCAGATTTTTCTTTAAAAGCTGAAAGAAAGGCCTGCACTTATCTGATGACCGGCTGATGAAGCGGTTGAGTGCTGCAGCCATTCCTGTGAGCTTCTGAACTTCCTTCGTGGTGGAGGGGCTCTGGATATTCTGGATCGCGGTGACCTGGTCCGGATTAGCCTCTATCCCTCTCCGCGTTACCAAGCTGCCGAGGAACTTGCCAGAGGCTACGCCGAAGGCGCACTTGGAAGCGTTTAGCTTAAGCTTGTATGCGCGAAGGATGTCGAAGACTTGGCCGAGATCAACCAGATGATCGCCGGAGTGCACTGATTTGACGACCATGTCGTCGATGTAAACCTCCACCGTCCGGCCGAGCTGAGCCTGGAACATTTTTGTGACGAGGCGCTGATAGGTCGCCCCCGCGTTCTTCAGCCCGAAGGGCATTACCTTATAGCAGTAAGTGCCGCGGGGGGTGATGAATGATGTTTTCTCCTCGTCTGGCTCGTAGAGCGGGATCTGGTGGTAGCCTCTGTAGGCGTCGAGGAAGCTCATTCGGTCGTGACCAGCGGTAGCGTCGATCAGTTGGTCAATCTTTGGGAGGGGGAAACTATCTTTAGGGCAGGCCTTGTTCAGGTCTGTGAAGTCTACGCACACCCTCCACTTTCCAGTTTTCTTCTTGACCACCACCGTGTTGGCCAGCCATACCGGGTACTGGACTTCCCGGATGGTTCCTGCCTTCAGCAGGCTGTCGATCTCTTCGACGACCGCATCTGTCTGCTGCAGCCCTGTCCTGCGGGCCCTCTGCACTACCGGCTTGTGGTCGGGGTCCACATTTAGCTTGTGGCATATGACCTCAGGGTCGACCCCAGGCATCTCGCTTGGGCTCCAAGCGAAGACGTCCACATTCTTCATCAAGAACCGAGAGAGTTCGGCCCTTTCTTCGTCTGGCAGCTGGGTGCCAATCAGGAAGAACCGGTCTGGGTCTGCCGGGTCTAGCCTGACCTCGGCCAGGTCCTCGATGCTCTTCTTCTCAGGATCCCGGCCTATCTCATCGAGGCCTTTCTCGAACTCGGCCAGGTTGACGCGCTCTGGCTCCTTCACTGCTGGGACTGCGGCCAGCATGCACTGCCTGGCCTGCTGCTGGTCTCCCTTCACTGTGATCACTTCCATCTTGCCCTCCTTGTTCTCATGGACGAACTTCAGCTTCTGGTGGAGGGAAGAAGGGACTGCTTCTAATTTGTGGAGCCACGCTCTGCCTAAAATGACGTTGTAGGGAGAAGGGGCATCCACGACCAGGAAGTCGGCTGACACGGAGGCTCCGCCAACTCGGGTCTCCAAGGTGATCCTGCCCTTGGGATAGACTGGCGTGGCGGACAACCCTAGCAGGGGTGCACGGACCTCCGTGAGGTCTGCTTCGGAGAGTTTCATCCTTTTGAAGCAGTCGTAGTAGAGGACCTCGGAGGAGCTGCCGGAGTCGACGAGGATCCTCTTCACTGTGAAGTCTCTCAACTTCATGGTTAGGAGTAGAGGGTCGTTGTGAGGGAGCTGGATTCCCTCTAGGTCTCTGTCCGAGAACGAGATGGCGGGTCGGTCGCGGCGGGCTTTCTTGGATGCCGGGGCGAGCTCGGCTTTCAATACTTCTTTCCCGTGCGAAGCCCGCCTGGCTTCGGCACGGGCCTGGGAGCTGTCCCGGGACGAGGAAGCGGGAACTGAGGATGCCAGGTGGATCACATTGATGATCTTCTCTGAATCCTCGCTGTCTAGAGCCTGGGCTGTGCTCTGGTGAATCCGGCCCTCGCTACCGCCGGCATCACCTGCTTTGACGAATTCTGGAATGTGGCCTTCTTCGGCCAGCCTCTCCAGGTACCGCTGCAAAGTATGGCAGTCCTCGGTCTTGTGCCCGTTACCCCTATGGAAGGAGCAGTAGAGCTGGCTTCGGCCACCGGAGGTGGGCTCATTCAGCATGGGCGGAGGGTACTTGAAGAACGGCTTGGTCCTGATCTTGGGCAGGATGCGGTAGATCGGCTCCTTGAAGACGACGTTGACGCCCTGACTGGCACTGGAGGGAGGTCTGGGCTTCCAGGTGCCCCCAGACCTGGACGACGAAGGCTTCGCCGAACTGGAGACCCAGGCCTGCTTGGGCTCCTGCTTCTGGGAGGGCCTCCCGCCTTTCTGCCGAGGCTGGCTACTCTTCTGCTCGGGCTCCCGGTGCCTGTCTTGATCCCGGGCTCGGATCTCGTCTTCTTCCTGGGCGATGAAGCGCTTGACCCGGGACATCAACTCCGGCATAGATTCTGGAGGGTTCCCGGCCAAGTCTTTTCGCAAGTCGTTGCCGGGGATCAGGGCATGCTGGAAGGCGTAGATTGCCATCTCCTCCCTGGTGCCCTCGATCTGGCTGTAGACCGCCCAGAATCGTTGGGCGAATTTGGCGAGGGTCTCACCCTCCCTCATTCTCAGGGCGAGGAGGTCCCCTTCCTTCTTGGGGACGGCGCTGTAGGCTTGGAACTTTTTCAGGAAGGAGAGCTGGAGCTCCTTCCAACTCGAAATGGACCTCTCTGAGAGAGAACAGAACCATTTCAGGGGGAGGTCACCCAAACTGGAGGAAAAGATTTTGCAGTTTAGGTGACCCCCATTCCCCCAGATGGACATCTTCTGGGAGAAGTGTCGGAGGTGAGCGGATGGGTCGGACAGTCCGTCGTAGGGGACGAACCGCGGGACGGAGAACTTTCTGGGCAAGGGGGTGCGCTCGATCTCTTTTGTGAAGGGTGAGCCCCCAAGATCAGCGTGGCTACAGATCTGCTTCTGGTCCCGCACGTCCAGGTTGCGCTGAAGAGCCAACCTGACGCGCCTGTCAAACTGTTCCTGCTCGTCGTCCTCTTCCGGAGTCCTAGCTCTCGATTTTCGCTTGGAATGGTTTGGGCTGCGATGGCTATGAGCTCGGCCATCGCGGCTATGATGACTTCGGCTGTTGCTCGAGCCTTCGTCATGGACCTGGCTCCGCTTACGGTCCAGATGATTTCTGAGGTCCTCGCGGGGAGGCTGGGCTGCCTTGCTGGGGGCGTCCCTCTTCTTCCCTTGAGGCTCAGAGACCTGCCTCATGGAGGCGGTTTGCGCTGCCCTCAGCTGCTGTTGGAGCTGCTGGAGCTCTCGGACTAACCGCTCCTGCTTCTGGAGAAGAGCGTCTTGGGCTGCGATGTCTCCTTCAGCGGCTGGAGGTTGATCGCGGCGCGTCTCCTCTACGGCAACAGCTTTATCTTTGCGGGGACGCTCGCGCCAGTGCTCGTCGCGTCGGGGTGGCACGGTTTCGTCCGCTGAGAGCGAGGTCTCGACTCCCTCTTGGAAGGGGATCTCGACAAAGAGTTGGGAGCCCAGGCGACCCTCGCCTGCGGATGCTCCTTGGACCGTTCGGGACCGTCCCTGAGGAGGGACGTCCGTCGACGGTGCTGGCCGCTCGAGGATTGCCCTCGAGGACTCTCCGCCCTTCTTAGCTTTTGGTGGCATGGCTTCTGAGAGATTGAGGTTTAGAAGGTTGGGAAGGTTGGGAAGGTTGGGATATTACTTTCCCACAGACGGCGCCAATTGTAGGTGCAGAAAATAATGACCCACAATGAGAAGGTGCCTTAGAGGACTTATCCGATGACGATGATGACTGGGAATGACTGGATACCGTCCGAAAGCCTGAAAGAGAAGAGAAAACGATCAAACGACCCTGGCCTGGGCGGCGCAAGGCTCTCCGATGCCAAAGTCAGTGTGGGAACTGGAACAATGGAGGGAGAGGGAGATAGTTGAGACAGAGTAACGGCTCTGTGTATGAAATTGTCCGTACCTTTAATGGTGGTTTGAGTCTCTATTTATAGAGTTTGGGACGTGTCTCTTTGGGAGATGTCGTGGTGGGGTCTCATTAATCGACTGGGAAGCCATGACCAGCCCACGTTGTCATAAATGCGCGTCGGGTCAGCCCACGTCCCATTTAATGTGCCAGATCGTGTTGAACGCCTTTGGCGATAGGGGATCGTGGGATCTGCCCTCGGGCCTTGCCCTGATGTGGCCTCAGCCACTGGATGTCGTGTCTGTCCCACTAGCTCGTGCCTTTATCCCTCCACGTGCCTGGTGACGTGGAGGATGAGGGGCGTGAGTGGAGACTCTTTCTGGTTTCGGCTTTCATCCCGGCTTCTTCAGCCGAGGTGGAGCTTTCTGCCGAGATGGCATCCGGGGTGGCTTAGCCGAGGTGGAGCTTTCTGCCGAGATGGCATCCGGGGTGGCTTAGCCGAGGTGGAGCTCCCTGCCGAGATGACACCTGGGCGGGCCAGTTCGGCGCTAAAGGCCCGGAGCTGCATGACTTCGGCGGGACCTCCTGTCCTGGTAGCCGGGGTGAGCCTGTTGCCATGTAGATGGCACGCGGATGGCACGTGAGAGTGCTTAGTCTCATCTGATGGCTGTGATTAGCGTAATCTTGTGGTTCTGGAAATCTCCCCACACATTAACATCGTGGAGCAAGACTAGATTTTCTTTACTTTCCAACATGACTTGTGATTAACTAATAGTTCCAGTGTATATAATTGCGTTGGAGCTAATTTTTAGTGTAGGTGGGCAACTTATCAATCATATGAGGACAATGTTATTTGAGGAAACGGTGGAGATAGGGATGTATCCATATGAGACTGAGTTTTGACAGAAAAGAGGAAGTGAGACTTGATGTCAGAAGAAGAATTAAAAGATGATATTTAGCTTTGAAAATATCATAGTATTCAAAAATCAAAATTATCATTTTGTAATTTGTGAATTTTATTTCAAGTTGAAAATTAGCGTCAATGTTGTAAGCTTTATTCCAAGGGAATTATTATACTTGTAATTTTTGTTTTTTCATTTGTAAATTTTATTTCTAGTTGGAGATTATCACCAAAGTTGTAAACTTTATTTTAAGTAGAAAATTAGCATCAATATTTTCAGCATAGTAGTGTAAAATTCTCCCAGGAGAGTATTGGCATCAATGTTTTGTGCATTTTTCTAATTTTATTTTAATTAAAAAAAAAAGATGACGCCTGTGGGCCATGCTGGGCGAAGTCCCGCCGACCTGGGAAGGTACGGCCGGCAAAGCATGGCCATTTTTACATGTAAGACAAGGGCCCAGGAGCCCGCGAGGAAAGAAGGGAACCGTGTTTGGTGGACAACGGTCGTTACAACCAAAACAGAACCCACTCGGAAAAAGGCTCGGCTTGGACCATAGTTAAAAGTGCACGCGCTTGTCACATGGAACGCGTTGCTGTCGGTCAACCCCACCAAAATGAGTCCCAATGAGACAAAACCCAAACCCAGAAAGAGCCTTGATCTCTCATCTCAATGTCTATATTTATTCCTGTATAAAAGCATCATCCATTGCATTCTACAAGCAACAACGGGAAGAAAGAGTGTGACCGTTGTATGGCGTATAGAGCGGAGAGCCATTCACGTTGCGAAAAACACTGCAAGAACAGACGCTTCTCCTTTCGCAAGGGGGAGAGATTACTCACTCAAAAGACCTTTGAGACTTTCTTTTTCATCTCGTTTCCTTCCTTTGGATAGAGCGAGAAAGAGAGAGGGAGGATGGTTGCTTTTTTGGCTCGCACGGGAAGAGAATCGCAGCGTTACAGCATCACTGGCCAGCGTCTAGTTGTTGGGTCCGTGCTTTCTGTCTCTCTAATCTGGGTTTTGTTTATCGAGGTGTTTTGTATTGGTTAATGTGAATGGCGAGAGAATTGGGGTGATCCATGATCAATCCTCAATTGGGGTTGTTGGTTTGTCTTTTTTTTTTTTTAAAATGGATTTTTTTTTTTGAGTGATCTTTGATCCTCTTGAATTGTGGTGATTTGCTCTTTAAAAAAAAAAATCGTTTTTGGGTGATCTGTCATCCTTTTGAATTGGGGTGATTTGCTTTTTTGAAGTAATATTTAGTGTTCTTGGAAAAACTTTGTTGGAACCTGCAATTGTTTTATTTTGTCTTGTAATCTATATTAGATTGGAATGGAAATATATTCTCATCTTACTGATTGTGAAGTGGGATTCAAACTCTTTATTTCCCCCTCACACACATCTCGCTTTGGTTTTCCAAGGTCTTTTCTGTTGTTTAATCTGAATAGAGAGAGAATTGGGGTGATCCATTGAATTAGGGTAATTTCTATTTTTATAAAGAAACTTTATGTGTTCTTTGAAGAATTTCGTTGTAAACTACTCATGAGGGAGATTCAAACTTACGTGGAATTCTTCTTACGATGGGTGTTTTGAGCAACAAAAGGGTCACCCAGGCAGTTGTGAATCTTAATTGAAAATCAGAGAACTGGGCATACTGCAAATCCGTTCTCATTCAGGAATTAATTGATGAGATATGATCTGCGGTTTAAATGTGATTTAGAACCGACTAGCTTTAAAGCCCCGTGCGATGCACGGATTGAGTCTCATGCAAATTAATTAATAAATTAAAATTAATACCCAAATTGGTGGTTTTGTTAGTTTTATGGACTCAATCCAGTAGATGATATAATAAATTGATTAATTTCTTTATTTATCAATATATATTCATGCTTTCCTTTCATGAGATACATTATGATTTATTATATACTTGCATATAACTAATACGAATGACATGATGGTTCATGAGATGAACCGGAGTCCACAAGTATTGTAGGTGCAGAAAATAATGACCCACAATAACTGGGGAGCCTTAGAGGACTTATCCGATGATGGTGATGACTGGGTGCCGTCCGAAAGCCTGAAAGGGAAGAACACACAGTCAGAGGACCCTGGCCTGAGCGGCGCAAGGCTCTCCGATGCCAAAGTCAGTGAAGGAACTGGAACAATGGAAGGAGAGGAAGAAGAGAGGCAGAGTAACAGCTCTATGAGTTGTATTGTGCGTACCTTGCATGTGAAATGCAATCCTTTTATAGACGATTTGGAAGATATCTTGGACGATATCTTGGCATGGGTCTCATGATTCGACTGGGAAGTCATGATCAGCCCTCGTTGCAATTAATGCTGTCCAATCCAGCCCACTCTGCATTAAATGCGCGTCGGATCAACCCACGTCGCATTTAATGCGCGTCTTGTTGGGCCAGATCGTGTTGGACGCTTTTGGTGGTAGGGGATCATCGGATCTGCCCTCGGGCCTTGCCCTGATGTGGCCTCAGCCGCTGGATGCCTCCCTGTCAGGGATCTGGCGAAGATTGTGAGCGGCTGGATGTCGCGTCTGTCCCATTAGCTCGTGCCCCTATCCCTCCACGTGCCTGGTGACGTGGGGGATGAGGGGCGTGAGTGGAGACTCTTCCTGGCTTCGGCTTCCATCCCGGCTTCTTCAGCCGAGGTGGAGCTCCCTGCCGAGATGGCACCCGGGGGTGGACCAGTTCGGCGCTAGCGGCCCGGAGCTGCCTGACTTCGGCCGGACCCCCTGTCCTGATAGCCGGGGTGAGCTTGGTGCCACGTGGATGGCACGCGGATGGCACGTGAGAGTGCTTAGCCTCATCTGATGGCCGTGATTAGCGTAATCCTGTGGTTCTGGAAATCTCCCCACACAAGTATATTAGATGTAACACATGTGTATGGATGAGATCCACATACGGGAGACATGTGTGACAAATCTTATACTTAAAATATCTTCACAACCAGTGATGAGACTGGACATCCCATACTGACAAAGTTGCAGCATTTTGATCACTATGAGATAGTGTGATTTGTCTCGATCATCAGAATGTAAGATTCTGGATCATAGTGCTGGTACATTGGATGTATTGAAGGACCATGAGAAGCACCTTATAAACACTGTCTTTATTTTAAGGTCTGCTCTCATAATTCCCTAGCAATAGGCTCTCAATCCTGAGACATTAATGAACTCAAGTTTCTATCTATTCATTTGCTTTGAGTCACCAATGAGTGAGGCCAAATGTAGGTCAACACCTCGGTGATTTGGGTACGTGGTAGTAGAGCTGTGGGAACATTCAATGGTCAAGATGGAATCTATCTCTAATATCCCCTTGTGCCAATTAATGGATTTATCATTGGTAAGTGCACACCCATTCCGATTAAGAGTTAATTAGAAAGGTACCTATGATCATTATAATTAATTGGGGCTCAAGGATAATAAGATGTGGATCTAGTTTGGAAGACAGGTCCAATTGATCCATGGATATTGATAGAGGGGCCTACTTGTGGTAATGTAGAAGTTTAGGGTCTTCTATGTATTATTCATAATACTGGAGTTCAATTGCATTTATATAGTGGAGTTATTCGTAATTAACTATGGGCCCGGATTGCACATGAGATGTGGGGTCGCGTGTCCCAGTTAGAGCCAGCTTTCTAAGGAATCCCTAGTGGTCCCCACGCTAGCCCAATTATTAGAAAGTTTCTAATTCTAGTTGAACTCTAAAATGAAAGTTACTATTTCTATTTGAAGTGGGACTTCTAATAGTGGTAATAGTAAACTTACTAATTTTAGTAAGAGCGAGACTTCTATTTTAATTAGAAAGGAATTAGAAAGTTACTAATCATATTTGAAGTGAGACTTCTAAATGTGATATAAGTAAAGCTACTAATTATTAATGGAAGTGAGACTTCTATTTTAATTAGAAAAGAGAAAGTTACTAGTTCTTAATTGAAGTAATACTTCTATTTTAATTAGTAAAAAAGATATTGCTTTAAGCTATAAATGTATGAGGAAAGAGAGGTGGACAATGCTTATGCCATTCCTAGGGATTCACGCCCAAGGCTTTTAGGGTGCAAGTGTTGCACGTCCAAGCCCTCTCTCTCTCTTAGTGCAAGTTGTTGCACACCCCTCTTCTTTGTGCAACAGTTGCACACACTTCCTCTTCCAGTTCCTCCTTTGAGTTTCCTAATAGTTTTCTCTTGGAGATCCCACCATCTTCTTGAGAAAAAGAGAATCTAATACGGGTCATAGCGTGGAAGATCAAGAGGTCTTGGAGATCTTAATTTGATACGTGAAAGAGTTTTATCATCAAAGAAAGGCGCAAATTCTCCATTAGAGCACAACCGAGCTCCAAAGGTATAATCTACTTCCTTGTATGTTGTAGATATATTCTAGATAGAGTTATTTACTAATCATGATGGCTAAGATTGAGGGTACGCATCTTGGATTGTTTTTTTGTTGCCTTCTAGATAGATGATCCCTGCATCAAGTGGGTCAAAAGTTTTTGAAACATATCCTAGATGCCCACCTATTTCCAACAGGTTTCATACACACAAGATAAAAAAAAATTTGCCCATTTGTTTTGCCATGTAGATTCTGGTTGTGGTTGTTTTTTCCACTCGTTAGCTTGAAAAATGAAGAGATGCAATTAGCTAAATCATTATCTCATAATTCTATATGAATTCATATACAGTATGTTTCATTTGCAATCTACACTCACAAATAGTTGAGTCTTCCTTTGGTATCATCTGCAACCACATCTAAATTTTTAAATTTTACTTTCAGAAAAGTAATAACCAGTCAACCCCTCAGGTTAGATACGCACTCAGTTTCCCATAAATTGATAAGATAAAGCCACAGTTTCTGATTCACTGGTAAAATGAATTGGAAAAGGGAAACGATCCGAATTATTAATTCTTACAACAACAAATGTAGGTGCTGCCTCTTTAAACTGCTGACAGTCAGATCATGACTTACCATCACCACCCTCTCTTGCTCGTCATTCTACAACAATAGAAGAAATATAAGTTTTAAGAGGATCTGTAATCCTTTGTATCGTGTTTACACCCATGTTAAAGGTATGCCGGTCAAATTTGGCATTAGTAGACAAACACGGGCATAAAAGAGAGATTTATCGATTGGTTAGGGAAGTACTTCCCCGTAAGAAGAAGCACGAACGACTCTATTGTCTTGCCCGAGAGAACCGTCCCTTCGGTTTGAGGGAACCGGTGGGAATAAACCCCGAGGGCGAATGGATGGACCCGTTCGCCTGAGGCTAGGCACCCGCCGACTGAGGAGCTGTCTCGACTTCCTGTCTTAAGGTACTGACTCTTCCTCTTGTTCCTCCTGTCTTTAGGTAGAAAATGAGCTTCTTATCCCTTAAAGAAGATAAGGAAGAGTTCGTTGGTTTCCCTCAAGTAAGGGAGTGCTTCCGTAAGGAGAAGCACGACTTCTTATCATGTGTCTCTTTAAATGTACACCTGAGTTAATTGGTTTTCTAGTTCTATGTATGCGAAGATCTAGACTGAACACCAACCCAATCTCTGATTTAAGGTAGAAAAGAGGAAATATTGGATGAAACCCATGAGATAACTCCAAGGGTCTTTGTTTGGCGAGTCGCCAGGAGTGGAATAAGGCTCTTCCTTTTCTATATCCCGATCAGTTAACTGTTATATTTGGTCTTTCCCTGAGGGCAGTAACAAAAGTACATAGTTTACCGAGACGCCATTCCCGACATTTGTCGAGGGAATGGAGTAAGGCTCTACTTATCCTATTGAGTTGGATATGTTAACACTAGTCCGAGTAGTTCTTTATGCAAATCCATTCTCATTCAGGAATTAATTGATGAGGGGAGGACATTAAAATTAACACCCAAATAGGTGGTTTCATGGAACACAAGATAAATAAAAATTGCCCGTTTGTTTCACCATGTAGATTCTGGATGTAGTTGTCTTTTTCACTCATTAGCTTGAAAAATGAAGAGATGCATTAGCTAAATTATGCTCTAATAATTCTATATGAATTCATATGCAGTACATTTCATTTCCAATCTCCCCTCACAAATAGTTAGAGTCTTCCTTTGGCATCATCTACAACCACAACTAAGTTTTTAAATTTTACTTTCAGAAAAGTAATGACCAGTCAACCCCTCAGGTTAGATACGCACTCAGTTCCCCATAAATTGATAAGATAAAGCCACACTTTCTGATTCACTGGTAAAATGAATTGGGGAGGGGAAAAATACACACGATCCAAATTATTAATTCTTACAACAACAAATGTAGGCGCTGCCTCTTGAAACTGCTGACCATCAGATCAGGACTTACCATCACCGTTTCTCTTGATCGTCACTCTACAACAATAGAAGAACTATAAGTTGTAAGTGGATCTGTAATCCTTTGTATTGTGTTTACACCCATATTAATGGTATGCCTCATAAGATTAACCAATAACATACATAAAACATGTGATTAAATAAGAAAAAGAGTCCAACAACATGTTTTATACATTATCAACTCTAATTGTAGTGCAAGATTCTTTCTTAATGGTAAAACAAGGTGGCCCAATGATCTATAACAGTTTGGATTTCAAAGGTGGTCAATGCCTTCGAGTCCCCCACTCCGAGCATTCAGACCTTTTTTTTTTCCTTTTTCCAATAAAAAAGGAAGAAAGTCTAACAAGAGAACAAGGATAAGATGTATGCAGAGAAAAATTATCAGAAGACAATGACTACAACGATTTATACATGAAAAACAAAACTCACACAGAGTACAAATTGCAGACAAAATTAAAAGCTACAAGTATTAAAACAAACCCGTAGCATGAGCGTTCAGGTTCTGCGAGTATATATGTACCAGAGCAAAATAAATATATATAAAAAAATCTTAGAACCTTCTATCAGCGAAAAAATCAGAAAGTTCTGGACAAATAGCAAATGGACTTAATTCTAACAAAATAGAAATAAACCTAAAGATTGAAGTCTAATATTTGGTTGGAGCAATATTGATTTTACCTCTAATTGATTTTTGTAAGGAACTCTGATAGAAAATAAATTGAAGTGAAATGATTAGATAAATTGCAGTCTAATTTGTGGAATATGCCGATTGAGACCCAGACCTTCATAATGGATGCCAGGGTTAGAGAGGAGAAATTTGAGAAGAGAGGATTTGAAAATCTAGGAGAGGGAGGGGAAAAGAAGAAATTATAATTTTCTCTTGAACCTACGAGGCTTCACATCCTTCCGATCCCAGTAGTTCTTCTTCGTTGAGGCAAGAATATGAGGCTTTGAGGAAGAGGAAGATAGACGACATTTCATTAATAAATTGAAAAGAGAGTGTTTCCAAATCTTGTAACGGATGATCATGTAACTGATGAAAGGAGGGTGGTTTAACAGGCGACGTGGATGGTTTGCAATTTTTTCACTACCTAAAGAAAAAACAATGTAGTTTGCGATTTGGGTGGTTTTGTCCATGTGTTAAGCCATCATTTTAATTTGATTTCTACCCCAATTTCTATTATGGGGTGATATGATTTTCAGTCACTTTTGTTTTCAGCTTCCTGGCCATCTGTTAAATTAAATCTTTTATTATGTTTAATAACCTTTTTTTTAACTGGATCGGATCGAACAGGTGCATACCGTATCGATTGAAAGAAGAAAAACAAGAAGATGACAGTGATAAGCCATGCTCCAGCAGTTGCATGGAAGAGATGATGGAAGTTCTTCTAATCAGTTCTCAAAAAGGAGGGGATGAAATCATGTTCCCAAAGGTACATAAACCACAGACCTTTGGTGCTCTACATAAACAAAAAAGAAAAACAAAAGTTGAAGATTTGTTGCCTATGAATATTTGTTTGTTTGTACCCACCATGAAATCTTCCTGACAATCATCAGTGTCCAACTGCTCATTTGAGGCTTGGTTTGAGAACTCAGTGAATTTCAGATCAATTGCAAGAACCACCAAACTGAATGCAAGCAATTACAAAGAAAGCGAAATTTATAGGAAGAGAAAACATAAAACACTGATTTTATGTGGTTCAGCAATAGTCTACTTCTTCCACCAATTGGAAAGAAGAATCATTTTCTATAAAAGGCCTAATAATAAGTTTATTTTTCTTTATATATGGTTTCGGAAAACCAACATAAATCTCCAGTATCTCCTTTTGTAGTTTGTTTTTCTGGGTATTGGATTCCTAAAAGTTCTAAGGAATGCTTCATTATCAAAGGTGCTAAGTTCTAAACTTGAGAACGCAAAGGTGAAGATCTACAATTAGCACCATCAAATACTCTCCCCTCTGGCGGAAAGTCCTAGGATAATGAGGCTCCCATTTAGATCTCCACCTTATATCCTCCACATCCTCACCTCTTCGGTAGGCCTCAATTTATTGTGGTTTCCTAGGAAATTAATTCTAAGCAAGAAAAAGGTTCTTAAGCGTGGTCCATGTTTACTGTTAGATGTCATTACTTTGTGGTTCTTGTGTGTACAATGTACCTTAGTAGCATTTTGCCTGAATAGATTGGCATTCCCCATAAGGTTCAAAGGTATATTTTGATAACAGTGTACTAACATTAATTTGACACTACATTTTCCAGGGAGGTTGGGAGAAGGACGAGTCCATGGAGGATGCGGCTCGCCGAGAGGCGTGGGAGGAAGCTGGGGTAATGGGAAATGTCCAGGTACTAATACGCTACCTTGATGCATTCTGTTCTTCGGTAAAGGAAGGAACTGATTTTAATCAAGTTCTATGAGATTTTGCAAAAACTAACAATGTTAGCCTTGCAGTTGAAGGAATTTCTTGGTAAATGGAGTTTCAAAAGCAAAAGATACGGCACAATGTATGATGGGTTCATGTTCCCTTTGCATGTGACGGAGGAACTAGATCCCTGGCCTGAAATGAATGTGCGCCGACGGAGATGGGTGAGTATAATTAAAATTGTCATTGAACTGTCTTTATTTGTGTCTAGATTACATCAAAATAGAGAGTAACCCATGATAATATTTTATCAACAGTGGGCTCTGATGCTCTGATTCCTTCATAGACAATTCGCCCTCATTGGTTGATGAGTTTATCCATCATTTTTGGATGAATCAATAATGGTTCTTTACGATTGTTTTGCCTAAATTCCATATTCATGGTAATGTGTGATAGGTAACCGTAGCCGAAGCAAGAGAAAGCTGCAAACATTTTTGGATGAAAGAAGCATTGGAGAAATTGGTGGAACATCTCTCGAACACCAATGAGGGCGAATTGTCTATCAAGGAATCATTGGAGAAATTGTTGAGTTCTCTCTCCAACTCTGCGGACAAACCATAAGGTAGTCATGCCCATACTGGCACAAGAGGAGACAGACATGTTCTTTGCGAGAAGATCCGGCCAGTTTATGTACAGATAAAACACAATTCTTTATGCGTCCAAGTCGAAGAACCAACACTAAGCTGCATTTGCTCCTCTTTGACATCCATTAATAGATTCTCAGCGCCTATTCCTCACCAGAACCTTTATTTCTGTCCGCATTGGAAATGTTGCTGGAACAGCAGATCATTTTGGTGAAAGAGCCAATAAAAAGCAGATGGCCATTTTGATTTGATTCAATTCAATTTAATTCATTTTTTGTTCTTTCTTTGATAAATTTATGTACCTGATCTCTGTGAATTTGGTGTTCTGGGTTTCAATTTTGTTTTTTTCAGCTTGTGATTCATCTTCCCAATTGATCAAGTCTAATTCCATCCATCCATTTAGAATCTTCTACCATTGAAGATTTCTGTATGCGTGTTTTCTCTTTCTGTGAATTTGGTGTTCTTGG
Source organism: Litsea cubeba (assembly GCA_012931725.1). Taxonomy (NCBI): domain Eukaryota; kingdom Viridiplantae; phylum Streptophyta; class Magnoliopsida; order Laurales; family Lauraceae; genus Litsea; species Litsea cubeba. The sequence continues at coordinate 19,309,743 of CM022955.1, read as the reverse complement.
TGTCCATTTTTAAGCTTGAAATTCATCTTCCCATTGCTCAAAGGTGATTCCATCTATCCTTGTAGAATCTTCTACAATATATTATAGCTATGTACAAGATAATGGATTGAGAAGCATCCATGATATTTGGCATCAATGATGATAACTACAAGATGTCAAGGCCCAAGCCCATGTCAAGGCCTATTTATTACAGTTATGGGCTGGGCCTGCACTCTCAAGGCAAACATATTAAGTAGAGTAGCTCACTATGGCATTTTCATGTAGGATTTTTAACCACAATGAAAACCTCACTTTGAAACCCAACAACCCAACTACATAGGTTCTCACTATGAGAGCTGCATGTGGCATGTAGGGGCTTATATATTGTTTGGACGTATAGTTCAGGCCCAAGCTTGTGATTTGGACCTGAATGGCTGCCCTAAGCCGGGCTTGTAATGGACATTACTAGGCCTAGGGCTGGGTTACAATAGTAACTGCCATAAAGTTGGACCAAATATAACTAATATTAAAACGATCAAAAGAATTGGGGGGTGTGGGGGTTCGCTCTGTGCACCAAAGGCAGGCTATTCTGGGCTTTCTACGTGCAAAACTAAACAGAATGATAATTAAAAACCGACATATATAGGCCAAATTTTCTTCACGGGAAAAATCAGGAGCTTTCCTTTGGGATGGGCGACGGAGAAGACGCCATGAGAAAAAATAATAAATTTTTATTCATAAGTACATTATAAAACAAACCATTGAATAATATATATATATATATATATAATGGGAAGTCCTGGTGAGCACCATTATATGGGCGCCGTCCTTGAGCACCGTCCTTTTTTTTAGCACAGGGACCCCTTATGATCATTCCAAGCCCTCCTCGCACTCACCCCTCTCTTTATGAATTGGTACAAGCCCAAATTTGATACTCATTGTTAGTTTGTTACTCAGCATTGTATTGAAATCCTAAAACATTGCCGCCTTCTAAAACTACTGTCTTGAGAGCCATGGATCAAGAATTAGGATGATCTAATAAAATCTTGCACAATGTAGGTCTCATTGAGATCTTTTGATCCTTGCCTTCCCCATAAATTGATGTGGCCCTACATGGGCCTCAAAGTGACTATTTACGGTGAGGATGCGTAGATCAAGGATGAGGGCGGCCCATATTTAATTATTGAAGATCCATACTAGTCATGGATGGCTTAGTTGCTAAGTGTGACTAAATGTATTGGGACACTTTGTTAGGTTTAGTATTGGCCGAGAAGGATACTATTTTTGCACACTAAATTTATTGCAAAAGATTTTGTAGATCTTGGAGAGAGCAGAGGGACAAGCACTAGGGACAGGCACTGTTGATTCTGTCACAGTCAACTGTTAGTTTTATGCTCTCAATACCAGCATATGATATAATAAATTGATTCATTTCTTTATTAATCAATATATTCATGCTTTCCATTTCATGAGATGAATGGTGTTTAATTATATACTTGCACATAACCAATACGAATGACATAATGGTTCATGAGATGAACCGGAGTCCATAAGTATACTAGATATAATACATGTGTATGGATGAGATCCACATACGGGAGACATGTATAATAAATCTTATACTTGAATATCTTCACAACCAGTGATGAGACTGGACATCTCATACTGACAAGGTTGCAGCATTTTGATCACTATGAGATAGTGTGATTTGTCTCGATCATCAGAATGAAAGATTATGAATCATAGTGCTGGTACATTGGATGTATTGAAAGACCATGAGAAGCACCTTATAATCGCTGTCTTTATATTAAGGTCTGCTCTCATAATTCCCTAGCAGTAAGCTCTCAGTCCTGAGACATTAATGAACTCAAGTTTCTATCTATTCATTTGCTTTGAATCACCAATGAATGAGGCCAACTGTAGGTCAACACCTCGGTGATTTGGGTACGTGGTAGTAGAGCTGTGGGAACATTCAATGGTCAAGATGGAATCTATCTCTAATATCCTCTCGTGCCAATTAATGGATTTATCATTGGTAAGTGTACACCCATTCTGATTAAGAGTTAATTGGAAAGGTACCATTGATCATTATAATTAATTGGGGCTCAAGGACAATAAGATATGGATATAGTTTGGAAGACAGGTCCTATTGATCCATGGATATTGATGGAGGGGCCTACTTATGGTAATAGGGAAGTTTAGGGTCTTCTATGTAATTTCCTAAGACTGGAGTTCAATTGCATTTATATAGTGGAATTATTTATAATTAACTGTGGGCCCGGATTGCACATGAGATGTGGGGTCGTGTGTCCCAGTTGGAGCCAGCTTTCTAAGGAATCCCTAGTGGTCCCCACGTTAGCCCAATCATCAGACGGATACTAATTCTAGTTGAACTCTAAAAGGAAAGTTACTATTTCTATTTGAAGTGAGACTTCTAATAGTGGTAATAGTATGTTTCTAATTATTAATGGAAGTGAGACTTCTATTGTAATTAAGAAAGAGAAGAAGGTTACGAATTAATTTGGAAGTGAGACTTCTAATTAAATTAGTAAGAGTAGTTTGCAAAAGCTATAAATAGGGAACCAAAGGGGGCTTGGACGTCCACCTTGGAATTCACGCCCAGCCCCCTTTGTGCAAGAGTTGCACTTCTCTTCTCTCCCTCTTCTAGTTCCTTTATGTTCCTAGTTGTCTTCTCTTGAAGATCCCACCCATCTTCTTGAGAAAGAGATTCTGATTCGGGTAATAGCGTGGAAGGCCATTGGGTTTTGGAGAAACCTATTTAATTCGCGAAAGAGTTCGTCATCAAAGAAAGTAGCAAATTCTCCATTAGAGCACAACCGAGCTCCAAAGGTATAATCTATTTCCTTGTGTGATATAGATCTTTGTTGCATGTTTGTTACTGATTTTCTATCTCCTAGATAGATTGTATTACTGATCTTGATAGATGAGATTGAGATTTTGCATCTTGGACAGATTGGTAGCCTTCTGGATAGTTGACCCCTGTATCAAGTGGGTCAAAAGTTTTTGAAACCTATCCTAGAGGCCCACCTAATTTCCAACATCAACGTTCTAGCTGTTCATTTAGAATGAGTTCTCATTTTGGATGTGGGCCGTTGATCTTTCATATCGGATGAACTAGTATTAACTTTCAGCCAGGCCTGATGATCAATACTATTCATCAGATGAACCCTAACCTAGATAACAAATGTTCACACTCATTCATTCATTTTGATTTGCGGACATATGGTTACATTGATGTCCGGACCGTTTTCCATTGTGATAAAAAAAAATTATGATCTAATATCCACCACAAGATGGGATAGCACTATTTCTAACAAAAACAAAAAACATTGGATAGGATTATAGCCCATTATATGAACCACTTGAATCTTAGAAGTAAAACCTGGCCTACTAGCAGTGAGTTAAAAGCAATTCACCGTATCTACAAAAACAAAATCCAGAACATAGTATATGATCTAGGTAAGATTCCATTGTGTTCATCAATCCAAGCCAGAATATGTGCTGGGCAAAAATTGGACCTTGGTACCCTGTGGACAGAACCCGAACTTGAAACTAGACCTCGCTGTTGCCTTATCTAAATGAGATCCTATGTTGATAATGTTGGAAATAGGGTGTGCCTTTAGGATAGGTTTCAAAAACTTTTGACCCACTTGATACAGGGATTAACTATTCATAAGGCTATAAAATCCAATCCAGAATACATACCCTCAATCTCAGCCATCATGATCAGTAAATAACTCTATCTAGAAGATAGAAATATCAACTAACAAGCATCAAATAAATCTACAACATGCAAGGAAGTAGATTATACCTTTGGAGCTCGGTTGTGCTCTAATGGAGAATTTGCGTCTTTCTTTGATGATGAAACGCTTTCACTAATCAAATACACTAATCAAATAGGAATCTCCAAGACCTCTTGATCTTCCACGCTATGACCTGTATCAGATTCTCTTTTTCTCAAGAAGATGGTGAGATCTCCAAGAGAGAACTACTAGAAACTCAAAGGAGGAACTAGAAGAAGAACTAGAAGAGGGAGAGGAGAATGTGCATGTGCAACTCTTGCACAAAAGGGTGGTGGACGTCCAACTCTTGGACAAGAACTCTCTTAGGCATGAATCCCTAGGATGGGAATAGCATTAGAGTTCTCCACCTCTCTTTCCTCATCTATTTATAGCTTTTACAAGCCCCACTTACTAATTTCCATTAGAAGTCTTACTTCCAAATAATTAAGAACTATATCTTCTTAATTAAAATAGAAGTCTTACTTCCATTAATTAATTAATAACTTACCATATCATAATTAGAAGTCTCACTTCAAATATGATTAGTAACTTTCTAATTCCTTTCCAATTAAAATAGAAGTCTCACTTCTACTAAAATTAGTAAGTCTACTATTACCACTGTTAGAAGTCTCACTTCAAATAGAAATAATAACTTTCCTTTTAGAGTTCAACTAGAATTAGATACTTTCTAATAATTGGGCTAGCGTGGGGACCACTAGGGATTCCTTAGAAAGCTGGCTCCAACCGGGACTCGCGACCCCACATCTCATGTGTAATCCGGGCCCACAGTTAATTGCAAATAACTCCACTATATAAATGCAATTGAACTCCAGTCTTAGGAATATTACATAGAAGACCCTAAACTTCCACATTGCCACAAGTAGACCCCTCTATCAATATCCATGGATCAATTGGACCTGTCTTTCAAAATAGATCCATATCTTATTATCCTTGAGCCCCAATTAATTATAATGATCATAGGTACCTTTCCAATTAACTCTTAATCGGAATAGGTGCGCACTTACCAATGATAAATTCATTAATTGGCAAAGGGGATATTAGAGATAGATTCCATCTTGACCATTGAATGTTCCCACAGCTCTACTACCACGTACCCAAATCACCGAGGTGTTGACCTACAGTTGGCCTCACTCATTGGTGACTGAAAGCAAATGAATAGATAGAAACTTGAGTTCATTAATGTCTCAGGATTGAGAGCTTACTGCTAGGGAATTATGAGAGCAAACCTTAAAGTAAAGACACTGTTTATAAGGTGCTTCTGATGGTCCTTCAATACATCAAATGCACCAGCACTATGATCCAGAATCTTCCATTCTGATGATCGAGACAAATCACACTATCTCATAGTAACCAAAGTACTGCAACCTTGTCAGTATGAGATGTCCAGTCTCATCACTGGTTGTGAATATATTTAAGTATAAGATTTGTCACACATGTCTCCCGTATGTGGATCTCATCCATACACATGTGTTACATCTAATATACTTATGAACTCTAGTTCATCTCATGAACCATCATGTCATTCGTATTGGTTATGTGCAAGTATATAATAAATCACCATTCATCTCATGAAAAGTAAGCATGAATATACTGATAAAATAAAGAAATTAATCGATTTATTATATCATCTACTGGATTGAGTCCATAAAACTAACAATCTCCCACTTGGGCTCAATGCCAGTTAGAGTTGCATCTCATGCACATCCCTTTTACATACCGCTCAAAGACTTTGGTAGTCAAAGGCTTAGTAAAAGGATCTACCAGATTGTCTGCAGAGGCTATCATGGTAATCGTACATCACCTCTCTGCACAATCTATCTGACCATATATAACTTCTTCTGTACATGCTTTTTGGCTCTTGAGTTCCTTGGACTTAGTGACTGCCCTACTGTTATCACCGTAAACTGTGAGCGGCTGTCTTGCCAAAAGTACCACTCTAAGTTCCATAAGGAATCTTTTGAGTCAATCGCTACCTTAGCTGCTTCTCAAGCGGCTACAGCAAAAGCACATACCCAGAAGTTGATTTCCTGGAATCCTTGACTAGAAGTCAGTATCTATGTAACCGACTGGAATCAACTCATCACTCTGTAACTCAACATGTGATCTCTAGTCCTTCTCAAGTATTCGAGAACACATCTTACATCAGTCCAATGATAAGGACCTGGGCTAGACTGATATTTGCTGACTAGGCCTACTGCGTGATAGATATCTAGTCTAGTACAAAGCATAGCTTACTGTACCAGCACCTTATCTATGTACGCATCTTGGGATAAGCCTATCATCCTATTTTCCGGTCTCAATGGAAATTGATCCCTAGGATGTAGCTGGCTTTTCCAAAGTACTTTATCAAAAGTCTTAGCCAACCTAAACTTTTATTGTTGACGATATCCCTATGTCACTCCATGGGAGAAGGATATCTTCGACATACAATACCAGAAAAAATACCCTGCCTTCTTAACTTTTCATGTACACATATGACTTATCCGGTTTCTGACAAAAATCAAATGACTTGATTGCCTTGTCAATACAGATGTACATGTTCTGGGATTCCTGCTTGAATCCATAAATGGACTTCTGCAGCTTGCAAACTCTTTGCACTTGGTTATTAGCTGTAAAACCGTCTGGCTACATCATATAGATGTCTTCCACAAGATTGCCGTCATGAGACGCTATCTTGACATCCATTTACCAAATCTCGTCACCGAGATGTACCGCAATGGATAAGAGTATCCTGATGGAACTCTTCCATCTAGTCCTCTCTATCTTTTGTAGACCTACTTGCATCCAATAGGTTTGCTATTGGCAGGCAAGTCCACAAGTATCTAGACCTGAGTGAAATACAAAGACTCCATCTCAGCTTCCATAGCGTTTAGCCAACGTCCTGAAACTATGTCATTAACTGCTTCATCATAGTTACAGGGATCTTGTTCCGGTTCTTCCAGGATTGCCTTGTAAGACTCTCCCAAAATCGAGAACCTGTCAAGGGTCCTGACAATGCTCCCACTACGATAAGGCATTGGTGTAACTACTGGGTCAAGTATGGGCGGATTTTCTTAAAGTTCGGTTATTCTTGGATTTGGAATTGATTTCTCTTGAATTTCTTCCAAGATAACCATTTCTAAAGATTTCCGGTTAATTTTTATAATCTCCCTCCAGAAAACCACATTGGTGCTGCGAAGCACTTTCTGCTCTCTGGGATTATAGAGCAACCAACCTTTAGTTCCTTTTTGGGATATAATATAAACATATATACTTCCGACTTCGATTCCAACTAATCTGTCTTATCCTTCAGTACGTGTGCCGGGCAACCCTGAAAATGTTGTAGACTAGGCTTTCACCCTGTCTATAACTCCCGGGGAGTCTTAGGTATAGACTTAGATGGAATGAGGTTTAGTATATACATTTCAGTTTCCATATCACAAAATATAGGTAATCCTGAGAAACTCAACATAGACCTGATCATATCTAAAAATTCTTGTTCCTTCTTTCTGCTACTCCGTTCTGTTGAGGCAAACCAGGAGCAGACTACTGGGATCGAATCCCATTTTCTGATGAGTATCCCATAAAATTAGCGGAGAGATATTTTCCTCATCGATCTCATCGAAGAGTATTTATACTTTTACCTAAATGCTTTTCCGCTTCCGCTCAAAACTCTTGAACTTTTCAGAAATCTCGGACTTGCGGTGCATAAGGTATATGTATCCATATCTTGAGTAATCATCGGTGAAAGTCATGAAATACTCATATCAATATCTCGCTCTAATATTATGGGTCCATACATATCAGTATACACTAACTCCAATAAATCTTTGGCCCTACTGCTCTTAGATAAATAAGGGTCTTTTGGTCATTTTGCCTTTCAGACAAGACTTGCATACAGGCATTGGTTCTACCACCAATGAAGGCAAGATACCATCTTTCACTAGCCTGTCAATCATGTTTAGGTTTATATGGCCTAGCCTCCGGTGCCAAAGGTTTGTTGGATTAGATGAAGGTGACTACCTCTTTGATGATGGTCTATTATTATTAGTGTCATGTATCTCATACATTGTGGGAGTTAAACAAATAAAAGCCATTGATTACCTTGTCAGAATATATAAGAGTACTGTTCTTCTTTAAGACAATTTAATTACCAAAAGTAACAGAATAACTCTTATTCATCATACTAGAAATTAAAATTCCGTCTTAAAATGGTACAAATAATGTATCTGACAAAATCAATTTAATATCTGAAAGCAACTAAATTACTACTCCCACTGACACTGCTTCTGCCTTGGCTTTCGATCCCAGGTTAACACTGATTTTCTCCACCACTAATCCTCCTGGTTACCTGTAACTCCTACAACATATTACTGATGTAATTAGTTGCACTGAAGTCTACAAACCAAGATTCTGAAGTATTAGTTGTAAAACTTGAAAGTGCAACTAGGTTCAATGAATAAGTCCTAGAGGACGGGGGGGGGGGGGGGGGGGGGGTGTGAATAGGACAAAAGGAATTCTAATGCCAATTTTAATCTCAACTTGGAATAATAATCACACATAACAAAATAACTTGTTTGAATTATAAGTTCAATGTGTGTGTGCTTAAATAATCAGAGACACTCTAATTTGAAACAATATAGTAAGCATAAGAGATTTATAGTGGTTCAGTCACACAGACCTACATCCACTCTCAAGGGTCACACAGTCCCTTGGTTCCACTATAAAGAATCAAACTACACAAGTACTGATTCTAACTCAATTTTGTTGCTGAGGTTCGATCACACAGATCTAATCCCCACACATAATTTTTTAGAGTGGTTGACACACACAGATTCAATCCACTGTCACAAAGATATAAATTTGAATGGAGGGCGAACACTTGCCTTTGATGAAGATCGAAAGTGTTCGAGGAAGCCTTTGACCGTGATCGAAGCTTTTTACCTCTTGCAGCTAGCTTGGTGTTGATGATGAAACTCCATTGAGATGCACAGCCAAGTTGTAGAGGTTTGATTTCTAGGGCAGAAATGAGAGATAGCTTTAGGGATTAGGATAATCTAGATTTGGCTTCTCAAAGCACAATCCTTAGAGCTAAGTAAGCCCTTGGATTTTTCAAGATAGAATCTAAGTGTGTTTGGAAGAAGCTTTGAGAGCTTGGGAAAGGTTTACAAGAATTTAGAACAAAGGCTCTTCAAAAATTGGACTCCTTAGTGTTGAAAATGAGCTTCAGGTATTTATAGAAAAAATCCAACGGATAGTTCCAACGTCACTTAAGACAGGTAGGGTGTACCTGACAGGAACACTATTCCATCGTTTGAAATTTGATAAAAACCATGACATAAGCAATGTTTTGGTGAGGCCTTATATGAAACATGAGTATGAATATGAGGGAACTTTTGTAGGAAAAAATATTAAAGAAATCAAAAGCACACCGGTTTTGACAACTTCACAGTCTTTTATTAATTTATAAAACATTGGTTATTGTTAAGTTTCTATACATACTCATGCTTACTAAGCCTCAATGTGACCTGGTGTTATGATCATGTTGGATGCCTTAGGGCAGGTGGACTTAGGGGGTGAACTGCTAACCGCATGAGGTTGGCCGGCCGAAATCTAGGGTCATTTTTGAGTTTTAAACAAGCTAAAAAAAAAATCTTCTAAAAACATATCAAAATAACAATTTAGCCTAGGGTTTGTAGGGTCACTAAGGCGTGTGGTTTCGGTCCCAATTACTTGATCTTGGTTGGCACATCTTGATGTTGATCTTTGACGAAACCTGGCCTTTCCAAAAAGCTTTGACAGAACCTTTTGAATTGAATCTTCTTTGAAGTAATTAAGAGACAATGTCTTCGGAACTCTTTGGCACGGAATTGACAATAAAAACAGTGCACATGAAAATGTGGCACTAACAATCTCCCCCTTTGTCAATTTCGTGATGAAACCAATTAAACTTATACACCTTTAAAAGATGAGACTTAAAAAAATCATACATTATACACAAAGTTCATAAACTTTTACATATGATTTTCAATAATAAAAGGATAAGGAAGCAGAAAGAATGTGTATGATCTTCTTCATTTTTGCTTGAGAAGAATTTCCCTGTTTCTCCCCCTTTGTACCTGCAACATATGAAACTAAGGAGATACTCTCCCCCTTTGTACCTGTTTCTCCCCCTTTGTACCTGCAACAAATGAAACTGAGGAGATACTGATTGTCTCCCCTCAACGAAAATTATTTCTCCCCCTTTTTGTCAGAAATTGACAAAGAGATGTATAAACTGAGAGAAACTTTGTAAGCTAATCCAAAGATTAGAGAACAGAAGGTAGATAATCCATGCAAGCATAGATAATAGATGGGCCTCGATTAGACAGGGCCGAGGGCATTCAAGTTCATCCCCCACAATTCTTACTGGTCCTAAGTGAGTGCAACCCAAATTCATGCACTCACGAAAGCCCCAGCCCACCCAAGCCAAGCCTGCAAAGAAATATACCCTGGAACCACCCATGTCCGACAGAACCCGCAAAGGCTAGAGGCCTAGATTTATCAACTGGATGCTGAAGGAGATTCAAATTCGCTGGATGTTGTTGACAAACGAGAAAAATAGGGACATCCCGCATTTAATTTCACTGGCTTAGCTAAATAGCTTTTGAAAATATGCATCTAGCATATTTTCAATCTGGAAAAATAAGATTTGAAGAGATGAGGGTTTGTCTTGTTTGAAATCCATCTTTATAAGAACAGTCTTAGCTCTATCTAATTTGTATCAAAACTTCTTCTTGTCAACTGCATTCTTATTCTACAAAGTTTCAATGGCTCAACAATTTTCTTTTAGTACTTCTTGTGATCAGGAGATGAGGTATTCTTTACCTCAATCCCAAACTTTTTCTGCATCTGTTTTAGGTTCCATGATACCAAGGCGACAAGAGAGAGTTTTGGCTAATAAATCGGATCAAGACGCCATTTATGAGCTTGTGAGTCTTGGAACTCAATACTCATCATCCATTGTCTCATTTTCCGATCGGTTGCAGTCTAAAACTCGCAAGAAAGAAAAGCTTATTGAGGAGATCGATGTACTGCAACGGCTTCTTCTCGAGTCTAATAGAAAAATAGTAGAGTTGAAGCAACATAATAAGGATTTAAAATCCTTGCTTACCTCTTCAATTCGATTGCCTAATCCTTTAGACATGGATTGCATGATGATCTATGAAAAGCAAAAGCATTTGAATGATGAGGCTAGAAGTCTCAAGTTTTTGTAAGACATTGAGAAAAATATACAATAAATATTCATGGCATGCATCATTTCGATTTCTCTTCTAATCATGCATAGTCTATTTTCTGGCAGGGGTTTTGTAAAAAATTCTGCCAACTGATCGTGTGTGCTTGTGAATTCTAGTACAATATTATCCTTTTGCACATGATCTCTAAGAAAATGATATCTAATTTCAATATGCTTAGTCCTAGAATGGTGTATTGGGTTCTATGAAAGATTTATAGCACACAAGTTTAAAATCCTTAAGTTGTTGCTTCATGAAAAGAAATTGAGCACAATAACTACCTCCAACAACATACTCTGCCTCAGCAGTAGATAGTGCAACAGAATTTTACTTTTTACGGAACTATGAAATAAGTTCATGACTTAAGAAATGATATGTTCCATTTTTTTTAAAATTAAACACAAAAAAAAATTAAATGAAACTAACACATATAAAACACATAAACAATAAGAAATTATTTAACAACACAAATACCAAGGGATTTTCTCATGTTTTCAAATTTTGAAACATCCAATGGTTTTGTCAGAATATCTGCAAGTTGTTTCTCAGTAAAAATATGGTCCAAAACTATGACTCCCTCTTCAACCAATTCTCTAATGAAATGATGTCTAATATTAATATGCTTAGTTCTAGAGTGTTGGACAGGATTTTTGGAAATATTGATAGCACTGGTGTTATCACAATATAAATTCATGCTACCTTGTTCAATACCATAGTCTTTCAGCATTTGTTTCATCCATAACATTTGAGTACAACCACTTCCAGCTGCTATATATTCTGCTTCAGCTGTGGATAGGGAAATGGATGACTGTTTCTTGCTATGCCAAGTAACTAGACAGTTTCCTAGGTAGAAGCAACCACCACTAGTCGATTTTCTATCATCCATATTTCCAGCCCAATCGGCATCTGAGTATCCAGCAATATAAGTAGATGAATTATATGGATACCATAAGCCATATCTTGAAGTCCCTGAAACATATCTAATGATTCTCTTAACAGTTTTCAAATGAGCTTCTTTGGGATCAGATTGATATCTGGCACAAGCTCCTACATTGAAAGCAATATCAGGTCTACTAGCTGTAAGATATAATAGGCTCCCTATCATGCTTCTATACAAACTAGGATCAACCTTCTTACCACTCATATCCTTAGATAATTTGAGAGTTGTGCTCATGGGTGTGTTCATGTGCTTGGCTGAATCTAATCCAAACCTTTTGACCAATTCTTTAGCATACTTGGTCTGGGAAATAAACATTCCATCAGTTAGTTGTTTTATTTGTAATCCTAAAAAGAAATTAAGTTCGCCAACCATGCTCATCTCAAATTCACATTTCATAAGATTAGCAAATCTTTCTGTTAAATCATTACAAGTAGATCCAAACACAATATCATCAACATAGATTTGAGCAATCAAAATAGCGTCATTTATTCTTTGAATAAATAGAGTTTTATCAACACTTTCCCTTTCAAAATTGTGATCAAACAAAAATTGAGTGAGTCTTTCATTCCAAGCTCTAGGAGCTTGTTTGAGACCATAGAGAGCCTTTTTAAGATAATACACATGATTAGGCTCCTTAGGATCTTCAAACCCTTTAGGTTGCTCAACATAAACTTCTTCTTCTAATATGCCATTTAGAAAAACACTTTTAACATCCATTTGATATAATTTAAATTTCAAAGAGCAAGCAATGGCAAGTAAGATTCTAATGGATTCAAGTCTAGCAACAGGAGCAAATGTTTCTTCAAAGTCTATTCCTTCAATTTGGGAATATCCCTGGGCAACCAGTCTGGCCTTGTTTCTAACTATGGTACCATTTTCATCAAGTTTATTTTTGAAAATCCATTTGGTACCGACAACATTTTTGTCAATAGGCCTAGGTACTAATTCCCATACTTCATTTCTAGTAAATTGATTTAGCTCTTCTTGCATAGCATTTATCCAACAATCATCAGAGAAAGCTTCATTAACAGTTTTAGGTTCAATGATAGAAGTAAAGCAAAGATAACTAACAATATTTTCCAATTGCCTTCTAGTCTTGACACCAGCCAAAGGATCTCCTAGAATTTGGTCCATAGGATGATGTTTCATATTTACCAAGTCCTTAGAGATTAGAGGCTCATCCAGCTTAGCTATTGGGACTTCTATCTCATCATTATCAGGGTTTTCTTGATTACTGGAATCTTTTAATTTGTCATCAATTACAACATTTATAGATTCTTGTATGGCTCCAGTGTTTGTGTTCAAAACTCTGTATGCACGACTGTTTTGAGAATAGCCAATAAAAATGCCTTCATCACTTTTTGAGTCAAATTTGCTCAAATGTTCTCTATCCTTGAGAATATAACATTTACTACCAAAAATTTTAAAGTAGCTAATGTTTGGTTTTTTCTCATGCCATAATTCATTAGCAGTTTTGTTCAAGCCAGTTCTCAAGTAAACCCTGTTTATGATGTAACAAGCTGTATTCACTGCTTCAGCCCATAGATCTCTAGGGAGTTTCTTTCCATGAAGCATAACTGTGGCCATCTCTTGTAAAACCCGATTATTTCTTTCAGCAACTCCATTTTGTTGAGGAGTTTTAGGGGCAGAAAATTCATGGTGAATTCCATACTTATCACAGTATTTTTCAAATCTAGTATTTTCAAATTCACCACCATGATCACTTCTTATTCTAGCAACTGCTCTTCCTTTTTCAACTTGAATTCTTTTCACAATCTTTTTGAATTTAGCATATGCATCAGATTTTTCCCTCAAGAATGCAACCTAAGTAAATCTGAAATAATCATCAATAATAACAAGGAAGTATTTTTTGCCACCTCTACTCTCTTTCTTTGTTGGACCAACCAAGTCCATATGGAGAAGCTCTAAGGATCTGAAAGTCTTCAAGGACTTAGTCTTTTTGTGAGAGTTTCTGATTTTTTTACCTTTTTCACATTCTCCACAAACTGTTTTTGACTTCCTGCTAATTTTTGGAAGGCCCTTTACATACTTGTTTAAATTGGGCAAGTCTCTATGGTTCACATGTCCAAGCCTTTGATGCCATAGTTGGGCTTCATCAAGATGAGCTATATAACAGGCTGAACTGAATGCTTCTTTGTGATTACCAACAACATAACAGTTTTCTTGATTTCTAAGACCTCTTAGAATCACTTTACCATTTTTCGAAATCTCATAACCATGACTAGTAAAGAAGACAGCATGGTTTTTATCATAAATTTGTGAAATGCTAAGCAAGTTATGTTTCAAACCATCAACACATAAAACATCTTCTATTTTAGGCAAGTTGGGAACATTCAGAGTGCCCTTTCCTAACTTTAGCAATATTACCATCACCAAAAGTGACAGTTCCACCATCATAATTATTTAATTTGGAGAAGAGTGTTTTATCCCCAGTCATGTGTCTAGAGCACCCACTATCTAGGAACCATACAGATCGGTCTCTAGCTTTAAGAGCTATGTGAACAAGTAGACTTTTAGGTACCCACATATACCTTTGTGTGTGAGAAGTTCCTCTATGACCTAGAGACTCATATTGAAGAACAGATCTCTTTGGGTTCCTTTTTGTAGATAAAATATTTTTAGAATGATTATAGAATTGAGTTTTTAGCTGATAAATTTGTTTCATCAATTCATTTAGTTTTTGAGAAAAAAATAAATTGCCTGAGTTTTTCTTTTTAGTTGGTTCCTTTTTCCAGTCATATTTGATATATCTTTTTCTTTCATAAGAATTATATATAACTTTAGGAATGTTTTGATTAATAGAGGAAGCCTTTCCTTTTATAAATTTAGTAGAGACATCGGGTTTTTGTTTTGATTCTTTGTTGTACCCCAGCCCAGTTTTGTCTCTTTGATATTTACCCATTCTAAATAGTTTTTCAAAACTTTCTTCTCCATGAGTAAAAGAATACTCATATTTTTCTTTATACCATATTAGATGGGTGACTTCCTTTTTTAAATTAGTGATTACCTCTTTTAGAGTATCACTTTCTTTCTTATGATTTCTTATGTATTCACTGGCAATTTGAAATTTAGAGTTGGTTTCGTTAAGATCATTGGTTAAGATATTAATTTCACCTGTTAAGGTTTTAACATTGTCTTTTAAAACTTTATTCTTTGCTTCTTGTTTTCTTATGATATTAATGTAAGACCCTGACCCCCAGTTCTTTTGTTTAGTATTGTTTTAATCGTGGTTTAGCTTTTTAAGCGAGATTAGAGTTGGTTTGACTTTATCTTTGAGTCTGACTAGATTTTTCATAGCCTTGGAGATTTGAGGACCGTTGACCTTGGTTTGACCCGGTCCATATGATTTGTATTTTTTGTGAGAAATTATTCTTATTTTGGAAAATTATAATTTTTACTCCTTTTTACTCATTTTATTAAGTTTATCAACTTTCATGTTTTGACCATTTTGATTTGATGATCAGAAAACACGTTTCTCGAGAAAAAGGGCAAAATTGACTTTTCACACGAAATCTGTACTTGAATTTCAAAAATTTCAGAAATTGGGGAAAATATAATTTTTGAAAAGTAAATATTTCGTTGATCGATTTTGTCTTCTTCGTCGATCTCATTTGGGACCCACAAATGTTAGTTTCAGCCTTTGTAATGTTAGGGCCCATGGGGCCCAGCCCACTTAACCCTTTATAAAACCACATGGGTTCTTCTTCTTCCCATCTTCATTTTCCTGCAACATTGGGGCTGTCTAGGGTTTTCTCTCCCAGCCACTTTCTCTCTCATCTTGCAAGTTTGTTTCTTGAAGGCCAAATGGAGGAATGATCTCCTCATCTTCTTCTTCATCTTCCAAGCTATCCTAAGATGCCATTTTCAAGAGATTTGAGCTAGAGAAGACCCCTCTTCCAAGCCTTTCTTCCTTGTTTGAGCTACCAAAGGTTAGCAAAACCTTTCCTTTCTTCAAGTCTTGGTTTTTCAAACCATTTGGATCATTTTTATCATTTATGCAAAGAGTTTTCATGGAGATTTGAAAATGTTTGGTTTTTAGGGCTTTCTCTTGGATTATTTTGGGGGTTTTTGTGGATTTGGAGCTAGAGTCTTAATTGAGGCCATCTTTGAGTTACTTGTTCTTCATCTTGACTAGAGGCAAGTAAATAATCAGCTAATTTGATGGTTGTGTTTTATATGAATGATTTTATGTTATTGCATTCTACTTCTTGTCCCTCCTTACCTTTCATGGATCTATTCATTTAATGCTTTAAGCTATGGTTATGTTCATCTTTCCCTAAGATATTGTCTTACATGAAGCTAAATCTTCATTCTCTTTTAATCACCTTGGTTCAACTTTTGTTTCCAAATTCTAGTGATTTGTCAAATGAAGAAGACTTTCCTTTTATATGATTGATTTAGACTAATTGGAAGGTTTAGTGTATGGATGTGATTAATGAGGATTGTAGAAGTTAGGAGAGGCCATTAAATTTGTGAAATTATGTAGAAAAGGAAGGAGGAGAAAGAAGGATGTAAAAGTGGATGAAAAGAGTGCATTTCTGCACTCAACCCGAACTGGGACAGAGCCCAGTCCGCTCGAGCGACCCAGTGGGCCGCTCGAGCGGACCATGTTCTGTCTGGGCTTCGCTCGAGCGGACTCTGGGTCGCTCGAGTGAGCCCAGGACTGCCCGGGCCCATCTTCTGGGCTGTTTTGCGGACTGTCTTTGGGTTCTTTTTCAGGCCGGTTTCAGGCTCATTTTAGCCCATTTCTCCTCCTTGTTTTGTGGCCCATTAATCTCCTTTTTAATGCCTAAAAGCCCATGAAAGATTTGGATAAATTGTGATACTTGAAAATTTGTGAAATGGAATGAGAACAATGAGAGAATGAATATAGATGGAATTTACCCGGGAATCTTGAGCTTTCAAATCTCAATGCACACTTTATCATTTTAAATGTTGTGGATTTTCATTGGCATCAAACATGTTCTTTTATAAATCAATGTTTAAAAGTTAAGTGTGTATTGAGATAGTCCCTTGGTAAGTCATTAAGTCATTATACACTATTCAATTCCATTCCAAGTCAGAAATGTACATGGGTTCTTCGGCAAATTAATTTGAAAGGATTTATGTGATTTCACAACCTTTGATAACCTCGGGGATTTGAAATGAATTGAGGGTTTTGCTACGATTGGAAATATCGATAAAACTACTTGTTTTGAACTAATTGGTATTGTCCGTTTGTAAATCGTCCAAGTAGTTGCTTTTATCGATTTCTGGTAATGTATTGCAATGATTTAAAATGCATCGGTTTGACAAATAGATTTGAGTGGTTCGCTACATTCGGAAATATATCGATAAGACTATTATTTTGAAAATAAAACCTCGAGGCAAGATGGGGCCAGAGCTTGTAGTGCGAGCCCATGAGCCAAAGGGACTATTATTTTGAGAATAAAACCTCGAGGCAAGATGGGGCCAGAGCTTTGTAGTGTGAGCCCATGAGCCAAAGGGATTATTATTTTGATTTGTATTGGTTCAGGTTTTGAAAACTAAAGGCGCCACTAGTCTTAGGTCACCTTGTTGGGCTGATCACCAGGCTCGGGATCTTTAATTTGTCTACCAGCTGCAGCTTGAATTCTGTCCGTACCGACCATGGCAACGGTTCTGTTTCCGGTCCCACGTGTAGTGGCTACGGTTCTGTTTGATAACGACTATGTTCGTTCCAATCCCACGAGTAGTGGCTACAGTTCTGTCTGCTCTTGTTACTTCGGTAATAGGAGAATATAGCTATATGTGGTTTGCCAATATTTTATCCGTTTGATATTTTGTTTTATGATTCTTGTTTGTTTATGCTCATTAAAGTCTTTGAAGTTGTTAATGTTTAAGAAATCGATCTTTTATCGTATTGTCTCTATTATTCAGGATTTTAAATGTATTTCCAATTACGAAATGTTTTACGTAGGCTGTCATCTTTTTAAGATATTTATGTTTAAGATACTGTTCATTTATTTGCTTGATATTTATGTTCAGTCTTTCAATCGTTTTATCATGATTTGTTACTATTATTGTTTAGACTCTTTAAATGGATTTACAATGATTCCATAAGATTTTATAAATGCCCATTACCATATTATCTGAATTTTTGCTTGCCAGACCGTCGTGTCTGACCCTGTTTGTTTTGTGCCAGATTTCTCTCCTACTGCTTTTAGGTGTTTGACTGGAGGAGGCAGTTGAGCCGCCGGTCTGACGTGAGAGGCTGCCCATTGATATCATCTAGATCTCAAGTTTGGCACCGGAGTTCGTATCTAAATATTGGGGGTAGTATTTCTATTTAGTTGGATATTATTTTTGTATGGGTTTGTTAGCCTTTTTCATGGGATTTGTAATTAAGACACTTGTGTTTTGTAACTTTAACATATGTGGGAAATAAAATGTCCTGTTACTGCCAGCTCAGTATTTTATGATTTATGATATGTACCAGTCTGCTTATGTGATGGCTTTATGATATTGGTTGAGTGCGACAGGGAATCCGATGGCCACGGACTCCGGGTCGCAACGCCATGATTAGCTTCCGCGAAATTATGTTCTGACCGTGATGGAATTTTATTATCCTCATTCATGCGGATCTTGGGAAATATAGCAAAAAATTTAATTAATCCCAAAATTTCGCATCCCGAGGTCGGATCACTGCAAGGCCCGGTCTCGGGGTGTGACAGGTTTGGTATCAGAGCTGGTTAGTTTTTAGGAAATAAAACACTCTAGAGACATTAAGACGTGTGGTGAGGACTCATTAGATTGTGTAGTGGCTTTGTTTTCTCTCGTTTTTGTTTCTTTGAGTTCAGATTTACCTCCTTTGTTTTCTCTTGTTTTGTTTCCGTGAGTCCAGATTTGTGTCTGTTCTTGTTGTTAAGGATTTTGAATGACCAAATTTCCTCTTTCGTGGGGGAGAATTTAAAGTCTCCATACCCATATTTAGTGTCTTTTGCTTGTGCTCGCGTCGGGGATTGGAAACATTGTGGATTCAGTATGTTGTTTTCGGAGAACATCAGCAAACTTTCAGCCTTTAGCATCTCCATTGTGGTTAATGAGAGAAGACATGTGCATTTGCCCGCCAAAGTAGAACTTGAGAAGTATTTGAAGATCCCCTCTCAGCTAATCGAAGATCATCATGCAGCGTACCAATGTAAGTAAATGTGGATTTTGGGTGAACTCAAACCATCTTTCCAAGACGAAGGACTGTAAAAGGCATATTAACTGTTGATTCTATGAAGGGTGAGGTGATTTATCAGTTAGTAAGGTTAGAAGTTGGTGCCAGAGACTCAGGGATTTCCTGGATTCAATGAACCTTGTCATAGTTTTGGCTGAGAATTTTCGTGACTTGCAGGTTAGCCAGTGTAGTTGATTCAGCAAGAATACGAAGTGGATGGTTAGTTGTAGTCAAGATAATCTTCGGCAGCAGAGGAAACCTTGTGGATTTTACCAATTTACGGGATATTGGATTGGACAACGTGTGCATGCAAGTGAATTAACTGATTGGGATGTATGCTAATGGATTTATGTTTCTTCTTTAAGGCTTATTTTTTAAATAATTATGTTATTCTACTCTTTTTCATGAGTTACATAATTTTTTTTTCATAAGGTTTTGTGTTCCGGATTTTTGTTTAACTTCTACAGGATTTTATGTTCATGGTTATATGGAAAGAAATCTCTGATCAGGGATTGTTTTATAGCTGAACTTTAAATCTGAAATTTCTGCACTGTTTTAATGATCAAACAGGTTTAGATTTCTGCACGATTTTTATGAACAAATGAGTTCAGATTTCAACAAGGTTTAGTGTTTAATTAACACTCAGATTTCAACAAAGTTTAATGTATAGTCATACTATATGAATCTGATTTATTTTTGAAATCCTGAGTTGAAATTGTTGAGTGTTTCAATGATTTTTTTGGTTATGAAAATATGAATTTCAAAATGAATAATGTTATTTCATACTCAAACTTTGATAAACTTTATTTATTTAAGCTTTATTTGATAATTTGGAGGTTCAGTTTCTACTATGTTTTAAAATGATGAAATTCAGCTAAGTAATTGTTTTAGTCATCATGTTTAAAATTTTAAGATTTGTTTTGCATTGAATGGAATGAGTTGTAAAGCTTATGGTTGGAGTTTGGAGGTATATGAATTGAAGGGTTGATGGATGTCAGGAGGTGTACTGGTTCAGTTGGAGCCAAAGTTGGATTTATGAGAGAGTAAACATCATTCGAGACGTGACGTTCGGAAGTTGATGAGACAATTGTTCTTACATGAAAGGTAGAGCATGAGACAGAGGCAGAAGTTTGAGCAGACTCCAGATTGTGAGATTCTCAATCAAGCACCACTCGTGAGGCAAATGTTTAGTTATTTTGTGAACATTGGAGAACAATCAAAAAGTGGAGTTATTCCAAGATCAGGATTAATAAAGTTTCAGTTCTTCAAGGATTGAGATCATGTTGGCAGATATGTTTTTGTTGATAACATAGTATCAGGCAAGAGATCAAGAGCAGCAAGCAGATAGAATCAGATGTGAGTAGAAATTCTGAGTACATCACAGAAATATTAGAATTCGAAGTTGTGAATACAGATTGGATTTCTAAGATCGGTTATGCTTGTCCGAAGTAGAAGACTTGAAGAGTGAAATCTGAAGAGGCAAGCCATGCGAAGGTTCGACACAGAACAGCTCAGCAGATTATGACAGTTTAACATCTGGTTTATAGCAGTGTGACATCTGGGTTGTAGTAGACCAAGTCGGAGATAGGAGACCTATAGAATTTGGAGTTTGTGATTTCATAACGAAGAAGGATTGACGATATACTTGGAGGCCAGTGATGGACAGGGCTTCTGCTCGGTTCTACCGAGGTCGGCGGACGTGGGAGTCCGTTTGGGTCTGACCCTTTCGTAATCGGGGGGCAGAGGCGTGCATCAACATTTTTTTGGGTGGGTGTGCCGGATTTTTTATTTTACTTGGAATTGCAAGTGGTGATCCGGAGATCAACCTTTGCAAGTAAAACAGAAATTAACTTCTTTCGACTTTTCCATTGCACATATATTTAAGAAAAGAGACATTTTTCTTGATTTGCCGTGAAAGGCGATTTTTATGGCATTTATAGTCGATTTTGGCATTTATAGTTGATTTTGCCGTTTATAGCCGATTTTTGGTGTTTATAGCCGATTTTACAATTCTTATCAATAATGAAAGACAAGAGTTGTGATTTTTGTCTCTTTTGGAAAAATACAAACTACAATGAAAAGCAAGAAAAGGAGGATCTAACTTCTCATGAGATTGTGGGAGACTCGTTCAGATTGACGGTCGCAAGCCATATGTGGGCTTCGCCATCATCCATGCAGATGAGAACAGATGATGCTCTTGATTCGCTTGGCTTTGCTATAACCTCAGGTTTTTAGAGGACAAAGACCAAAAGGAAGTCCTATGTCCAATAAAAAATCAAGTAGACGAGCTGAAAAGCCACGTCTAAGCCATTGGAGGCCGAAGGAGAAGGCAAGGACCTGGGGGGGGGGGGGTACCCCCCAAGGGACTTTTGTCACCTTGTAGCGGTGGTCGGTGTAGAACTTCCGCAGAGTTTTCTCTTTTTCTTTCTCTGGATTTCTGTGCTTTTTTCTGATCTGGGATCTGTCTTATTTTTTTCCGATCTGGATTCCTTTGGAGTGCTCTCCTATTTATAGGCTCTTGGTAGCCATTTAGGAGAGTTTATGGGCTTTTATTGTCATTAAGCCGCATAATGGGAGGAGTTACGGAATTTAATTCCTTTATTTTGTAACTCCTTTTTCTTGGCTTCTGATTGGCCGGAGGAGATTGAGGGCATTTAATCGCCTTTAATCGCCATGATGGGAGTAGTTTCATGTTTTAAATGTCATGAATCTCTTGACTTGTAACTCCCGGATGCTTGCTTCTTATTGGGCCGTACAAAGAAATGGATTAATGACTGTAATAAAGCTAGTCAATTAATCGCATTAAGTGGTCGCCGAGTAGCTGAAGAGTCGCGGGCCGTGCCGCGTCTTTTGGGATTCTTCTGGTGATGATCATCGATGGATCTTCATGTAGATCGACATCGGATGACCATGTAACTTCAGGTATTGGTTGCCAACAGTGGGTCGGTGCCATCCGTCCTGTCGATTTCTCGATCGGTCGGGTAGAAAGCACACTTTTTTTGGTTAACCGGTTGGCGATCAATGTTGATTTTGATACTCTTGATGATTGACCCGTGATTTTGACGGATGTCAAAGGATTTGGTGTCTCAAAAGTATGAATTTTGGAAAATCCCAGGGGTCGGACGCTTCCAATCGCGAAAAATGGGGCTTCCGGGGCCCTTTCGGCGATCCCGGGCTCCAGGGTCGCAGGGGTCTGCGACCTTGGGGGGGGGGGGGGGTTTCCCCCCTTTTGTCCCATTTTATGTCCATTTTTTATGTTTATCATTTATTGGCCTGATTTCCCTGTAGAAAACCTGATGAAAATCCTTGCATTTTTTTTGCAAAGTTTCCTAATTTTCTAGGAAAGCCGAAGACTTTGCCGCACAGAGCTGCCGATTTTCCGTCAGAAGCTGAAATTGGGTCAAACGATGTCGGAATGACCTGAAATTTGGGGTGAAGCCTCCTGAGTAATAAATAAGACCAACCATAGGCTTTTGTTTGAGTTTTGAAGCCGTTTGGGGTCCTATCACTAGTAGACTTGTTTTTGTCGCGATGAAGATGTCGCGGCTTGATGTGCCGTCAACCGATGTCCGATTGACTTGAAATTTGACAGGGAACCTATTGGAGTCATTTTAAGATGATCCATAGGATCTGTCTTGGAAACCATGGCCCTAGGGAGCTTCGCCGCCGAGAGGCCTGATTTGGCTTCCAAGCGTCAAAGTATGGCCAAATGTTGTCGAAATGCCCTGAAATTTGACGTGTAGCCCTTTGTAAGCATTTTGAAGCCGTCCATTTGCTCTATCGATGAGTGATGACCTCGGTGGTTCTCGCCGCCGAGAGGCTTGATTTAGCTGTTCGAGGGTTGATGTAGGGTCAAACATTGTCGGTTTGACTCGGAACTTGACATGGAGCCTTTTGGATGTATCTTGAGACCATCCATCGGCTCTGATCGAAGATTTGGTGTCTCCGATGCTTTCGCCGGCGGGAGCTCCTTTTCAGCTACCGGAGAAGCAAAGTTAGGCCAAATGATTTTGAAATGGCCGGAAACTTCTTTTGTACTTCTCTTTTGGCTGTCTTGAAAGATCTTGCAGTTTTCGTTTGATTCTGACAAGATTTGATTTTTGGAAGTAGCATTGCCTATTTATGGCAGGCTGCGACTTCATGTAGCTTTCTGGATTTTGAAGAAGCAAAGTGACACATTTTTTTGGTGTCAACAAATGGCCCCTCGAGGTGCAGCAACGAGTTGCTTAACTTTTGAAGTCGATGTGCCTCGAAGAGATTTTTCGTAGGAGAGCTTGTGACTTGACCAAGAGTCTTTGAGCAGTCTTTCTTTTGGTATTTGTATCCTTTTGAGCTTCCAGGTGAATTTTATGGTAGTGAAAGGGATCACGTACCATCTCGAGGCAAAGTTTTGAAGATGACATCAGGGATGTGGATTTTGGGTTTTTGTTTTTTACCTTGTGACCTAACAAGCTGTATGTGGCAGGTTAGGGGGTCGGGTTTGGTTTTGACCATGTGACCCAACAAGCTGTATGTGGAATGTTGGGGGGGCGATTTTGGTTTTGATCTTGTGACCTAACAGGCTGTTTGTGGCAAGTTAGGGGATCAGATTTTGATTTTTGGTTTTGGTCTTGTGACCTAACAAGCTGTATGTGGCAAGTTAGGGGACCAGGATTTGGTTTGGATTTTTGTGGAATGTCAATTTCAAGATTTTGGCTCAATTTGGTATATGAGGCTGGATGGTTTGATTTCTGGAAGTTCATGGGGCTTGGAATTCTTTTTTGTATGGTCCAATCAACTCAAAAGAGGCATGGAACCATTTTTGTAAGCTCTTGGTAAGATGGATTTCTCTTTGACTAAAAGCTCAAATTTTTTTTTTTTTTAGTGCCTAGGTGGTCAAACCTTGCTCATATGGGCTAACCCATGGGACCTTAAGCTTTTTGGAATGACTTAGATCTCATATGGTGTCATTTTTGTAAAGAATATCTAAAAATATCACCTTTGGATAGAGAATATCTTTATTTGGAGAGAATCTCTCATGTTCCCTTTATTTTGGGATAGAATATCTCAAGATATCTTTCTTTTGGGAAAGAATCTTTCATTGATCCTATCTTTTGGGAGAAAATCTCTCATTGATTTCTTTTTTAGAGAGAATCCCTTAAGATATCTTTCTTTTGGGAAAGAATCTTTCTAATTTCTTTCTTTTGGTAAGGTTACTAATTTGTAACTCTTATCTCTTTCTTCTTTCCTTCTTTGGTTTGCTCTCTTCTATAAAAACAAGGAAGAGGTTGGATCTTTTGCTCTTATTACTTTCTTTTGCAATAATCCCAAGAGGGCTTCAAAACCAAGAGTTTTTCTTCTTCAAGATCTTCAAGGCTTTTCTTCTTCTTCTCCATCAATGGCTTCAAGTAAGTTCCCTTTTTCAAGAAAACTCCATTGTAGGAAATAAAAAGTTCTTTCTTTCTTTCTTTTCTTCCTTTTTTTTTCTTTTTTTTTCTTTTCCACGTGTTTTTCTCTCTTTTTTTTACACGTGTTTTCCCTCTTTTTTTTTTCGTGCTTTTTTTTTGCACTTTTTTTTTATTTCTTTTGTGGGCCGTATGGATCTGGCCGTACAGCCACGTGGCCTGTGGGCCAGCTTCCTTTTTTTTGTTTTCTTTCTTTCTTATTTTTGAGAAAGTTTTCTTTTTCTTCCTTCTTTTTTGTTCTTTTTCTTTCTCCTTTCTCTCTTTTTTTTTTGAGAAAGTTTCTTTTCTTTTTTTTTTTTGCTCATCATGATAATGCATTTTTTTTTTTACAAACCAAGATGTTCATGCATGTATTTTTTTTTTGTAAATTGAATTGTAGCATGATGTGATAGCATACCTGAAAGTTTTTGCAAATTTGGGAATTTGGAGCTTGCAGCGATGTTGAGCCCTTCCTGATTTTGCGGAGACATTTAGGTTTCAAAAGTTTGGAGTTTTGGAGCTCACAGCAATGTTGAGCCCATCTTCAAGCTTTATATTTCTTTCGGGGTATTTCCTTTTTCTTCGGAATTACCCCGGAGTCATGTCAAAATTTCGCCAGATTTTTTTAGCGAAATTCTGTCAATTTGATGATTGATCTTTTTCCTTTTCCATCCTTTGCAGGTGGTTCCTCCAGAACGAACAAGGGTGAAGAGCCTACTACCAGCGTACCTCGTCGATCTGCTAGATCTTCTAATCCGGCTGTTCAGTAGGCTTGGGACAAGGTTCTGTATGTTGAGAGAAATTTGGAAGTGTGCGACTCCCTCAACAGAGATGAGATGAGGCAGCGACTGATCGCTCTCAAGGGAGAGGAATTCTATAAGATCATGGTAAGCAGTCGTCCATGGGTGATGGAAGATCAGAGTGTTTTACCCAAGCCTACCTTCTTCTTTGGTGATGCCGTCCCTGATGACATGACATACCAGAGGAGATGTTTTCAGTTCTCTTTCACAGCAGATGGTGAGAAGAAGACTGTTGCTACCCGGTTGACGTTTGATCGCACCGTTTCGATTATGAGCCTTGCCCCCACGTGCTCTAAGAGGGAAGATCCTCCAAGCTGGGTGAGAAGGACAAATGTAATCAAGACCGGGGTTTTTGTTGGCAGTTCTCCTGGATATGCGGAGAAGTCGCCTACTGACATGGACATGTTAATGCCAGCCAGCGGTTACCAGGGCTCTGATTATCCGTCGGTCGATTTGAGACCGGTGGGCCTTGGCATTTTCAGCGGTGACGGTAGCAATTGGGTGAAGCCTTTTCGACTTCGAGGACGTTTCAGTGCTGACTCCGAGTGGAAGTCGTGGACTGATCGCATCCTGCTGATTGGTGGCGCCGTTTTGAAGGAAGTCGGGATTTTTGATGCGGTCCGCGCCTTTAGGGAGACCGTGATCTTTTCCGACGAGGCCTTCATGGCTATGCTGGAGTCATTCCTTCTACAAACCAATACCTTCGTTGTGACAAATGGTGAGATTGGTTTCTCTTTGAAAAAGCTGAGCGCCATTACTGGATTGCCCATCCTTGACAAACTCTATGAGGAGTTTATACCGATGGACAGCGTCCTTGAGGAGCAGTCTGAGGAGTTCAGGCTTTTGTACTTTCAGCTTGTTGCCTTCTATGATTTTTTGAAGGAGAAGGAAGGCTTGAAAGTTAGATCCAGCAGTTGGAAGAGTTTTAACTCTTATTCTCTTAACTTCTTTGAAAGCGGGGAGTCTTCTGATAGTGCGACCCGGGAAGACAGGGCTAAGGATCCGGGTTCGAAGAAGATCTTGGCCATGCAAGAAGAGTTGAGAGATTTCTGTGTGAGTACAAACGCCATATGTCCTGACATTGTACTGCGGAGAGATCTCGCTGTTTACCTCACTTATTGGCTTGGTGAGGCCGTTTTTGCTGGAGGAGATGGAACGCACATCAGGCCACATTATATTTTTCCGGCTTGTCAGATGGCGTTTGGAGAGCAGCTTGCTTTGGTGCCAGCTCTCTACTCCTAGTTGTGTACCGAACTGTAGGCTGCTGCTTTTTTGGTTCGGCTTGGGCTCCCTATGAATAGGGTATTTTCAGCCCATATCTTTTATTTGTGGTATGTGTACCACTGTCTTGGCTTCCACCGGCTGGGTGCTGCACATGATGATGATCCTCTGATGATTCGACTGGCTAAGGGCAAAGCCGTGTTCGAATCACTTTTGTTTGCCCGCATGAGGATCCGACGGTTCAGGGACGTCAAGATGGGGCAGTCTTCAGTGAAGCTTTCTCCGGAGCTGCGGAAGAAGGCTTTTGATTTTGGTGCCTCCCGAGACTCTACCAGGGTGGGGTCGGGAAGGCATTACTCATTGACAAATGCAGAGAAGGAGTGGCTTTTCAGCATACGTGTCGGCACGATGGTGTACCGCAGAAATCTTTTCGTCGACATCCAGCCGTATGTACCTTCTCGCTTTGCTCTGTAGTTAGGCTTTTCTCAAGGCGTTGTTGGAGCGCCTTCAAGCATGGTGAAACTCTTTGGAGGTTTATAGGACGGGAGAAACGCGTGGGCTTTCTATAGTGCTGAAGACACTACTGCCATGATCTCTTATCCTGTGCTGTCGACTTCCCGGACTGCCGGCTTTGCGAAGTGGTTCGCGGAGAGCTTTTCGGCATATCAAGGGCTTTCCAAGAAGGAGCTTGATGTGAAGCTGTCATCTGGAAAAGGGCCTTGGAAAGTCGAATGGCGTCCGGCGAGAGGAAGTTTCGGCCTTCCTTTCTAGAGAGAAGCACAAGATAGGCTTTCTCGGTGACCAGGGCATCATTGGTTCTGAAGCTGTTCGAGAAATACCTGATGAGGCTTTAGAGCAGCTAGAACAGGAGGAAGCCGAACTTGATGCTTGGATGCAAGCGGTGCAAAGGCAAGCTTCCGTGGAGTCTACTAGCAAGAGTAGACCATCCAGTGAGGAGTCAAGTGGGAAACCTGACTCTGACAGCGGGGCAGGTTCTTCTATTCATCGCAGCAAGGGGCAACATGAGGATTTTGATACTCTTGATGATTGACCCGTGATTTTGATGGATGTCAAAGGATTTGGTGTCTCAAAAGTATGAATTTTGGAAAATCCCAGGGGTCGGACGCTTCAAATCGAAAAAAATGATGAAAAACGGGGCTTCCAGGGCCCTCCCGGCGATCCCGGGCTCCAGGGTCGCCGGCGACCCTGGGGGGTTTTTCCCCCCTTTTGTCCCGTTTTGTGTCCGTTTTTTATGTTTTTTATTCTTTTTTATTCTACATTTTTCTTTGACATTTTTGATCATTTATTGGCCTGATTTCCTTGTAGAAAACCTGATGAAAATCCTTGCATTTTGTTTTGTAAAGTTTCCTAATTTTCTGGGAAAGCCAAAGACTTTGCCGCGCAGAGCTACCGAATTTCCGTCAGAAGCTGAAACTGGGCCAAAAGATGTCGGAATGACCAAAAATTTGGGGTGAAGCCTCCTGAGCAATAAATAAGACCAACCATAGGCTTTTGTTTGAGTTTTGAAGCGGTTTGGGGTCCTATCACCAGTAGACTTGTTTTTGTCGCGATGAAGATGTCGCGGCTTGATGTGCGGTCAACCGATGTCCGATTGACTTGAAATTTGACAGGGAACCTATTGGAGTCATTTTAAGATGATCCATAGGCTCTGTCTTGAAAACCATGGTCCCGGGGAGCTTCGCCGCCGAGAGGCCTGATTTGGCTTCCGAGCGTCAAAGTATGGTCAAATGTTGTTGAAATGACCTGAATTTGACGTGTAGCCCTTTGTAGGCATTTTGAAGCCGTCCATGTGTGCTATCTGATGAGTGATGGCCTTGGTGGTTCTCGCCGCCGAGAGGCTTGATTTAGTTGTTTGAGGGTTGATGTAGGGTCAAACGTTGTCGGTTTGACTTGGAACTTGACATGGAGCCTTTGGATGTATTTTGAGACCATCCATCGGCTCTGATCGAAGATTTGGTGTCTTCGATGCTTTCGCCGCCGGGAGCTCCTTTTCAGCTGTTGGAGAAGCGAAGTTAGGCCAAATGATTTTGAAATAGCCCGAAACTTCTTGTGTACTTCTCTTTTGGCTGTCTTGAAAGATCTTGCAGTTTTTGTTTGATTCTGGCAAGATTTGATTTTTGGAAGTAGCATTGCCTATTTATGGCAGGCTGCGACTTCATGTAGCTTTCTGGATTTTGAAGAAGCAAAGTGACACATTTTTTTGGTGTCAACAGCCAGAAGCTGATGATACATTCGAGGAGCCAACATATTTCTAAGTCACTCACTTCGAAGTTAACGTGCTGACATGAGACGCTTGCGTTGATAGATTTGATGGAGATGATGGATTGTTTTAGGATTCCGAATCATAGTGGATGAAGAGACTAGCACTTGGTAGGATTTCAATTTCACTAATTCCTCGAAGACAAGACCAGGTAGAAGAGTTTCAAGCCAGAATCTGAATGGTACAATAAAAGTAGGTATATGGAATTCCAGAAATTTTCGAAGTAGAGATTATTTCAGAGAAAGCATGTCTACGACCACATCTTCGTACAAGCGTCAGGAGCACCGTGTACAATTTTGTAGGGCTTAAGGCACAGAATTCCAAGCTGATAGAAAGAGACAGAACTTGCAGTTTCTTAGACCGACAGTGATGGACAAGGTAGGTAAAAGAAATGATCCAGTGCAGGAATGACAGATGACACCAGGGATGATTAGAAGAATCGTTGAACACTAGTTTGGTCAGAGGAGTACATTTTTTAGCAGATATGTGGAACAGTGTGAAGCCTTCAACCGAATCAGAGTGTGGTTGCCGGTGCATCTCAACGTCAGGTTTGATCAGGGTCATCTCAGTTGCCGAGGTTCAGCGAGGAGTCAGTAGTTGTTTAGTTGTTTAGTTTTTTGGGTTTTTATTTTTATTTTATTTGGTTTAGACCATTTGGAGGACCAAATGGGTTCTAAGGGGGGGAGGATTAAGACCCCGACCCCCAGTTCTTTTGTTTAGTATTATTTTAATCGTGGTTTAGCTTTTTAAGTGAGATTAGAGTTGGTTTGACTTTGTCTTTGAGTCTAACTAGATTTTTCATAGCCTTGGAGATTTGAGGACCGTTGACCTTGGTTTGACCCGGTCCATATGATTTGTATTTTTTGTGAGAAATTATTCTTATTTTGGAAAATTACAATTTTTACTCATTTTGACTCATTTTATTAAGTTTATCAACTTTCATGTTTTGACCATTTTGATTTGATGATCAGAAAATACGTTTCTCGAGAAAAAGGGCAAAATTGACTTTTCACACTAAATCTGTACTTGAATTTCAAAAATTTCAGAAATTGGGGAAAATATACTTTTTGGAAAGTAAATATTTTGTTGATCGATTTTGTCTTCTTCGTCGATCTCATTTGGGACCCACAAATGTTAGTTTCAGCCTTTGTAATGTTGGGGCCCATGGGGCCCAGCCACTTAACCCTTATAAAACCACATGGGTTTCTTCTTCTTCCCATCTCATTTTCCTGTAACATTGGGGTTGTCTAGGGTTTTCTCTACCAGCCACTTTCTCTCTCATCTTGCAAGTTTGTTTCTTGAAGGCCAGACGGAGGAATGATCTCCTCATCTTCTTTTTCATCTTCCAAGCTATCCTAAGATGCCATTTTCAAGAGATTTGAGCTAGAGAAGACCCCTCTTCTAAGCCTTTCTTCCTTGTTTGAGCTACCAAAGGTTAGCAAAAGCTTTCCTTTCTTCAAGTCTTGGTTTTTCAAACCACTTGGATCATTTTTATCATTTATGCAAAGAGTTTTCATGGAGATTTGAAAATGTTTGGTTTCTATGGCTTTCTCTTGGATTTTTTTTGGGGTTTTTGTGGATTTGGAGCTAGAGTCTTAATTGAGGCCATCTTTGAGTTACTTGTTCTTCATCTTGACTAGAGGCAAGTAAATAATCAGCTAATTTGATGGTTGTTTTTTATATGAATGATTTTATGTTATTGCATTCTATATCTTGTCCCTCCTTACCTTTCATGGATCTATTCATTTAATGCTTTAAGCGATGGTTATGTTTATCTTTCCCTAAGATATTGTCTTACATGAAGCTAAATCTTCATTCTCTTTTAATCACCTTGGTTCAACTTTTGTTTCCAAATTCTAGTGATTTGTCAAATGAAGAAGACTTTGCTTTTAGACTAATTGGAAGGTTTAGTGTATGGATGTGATTAATGAGGATTGTAGAAGTTAGGAGAGGCCATTAAATTTGTTAAATTATGTAGAAAAGGAAGGAGGAGAAAGAAGGATGTAAAAGTGGCTGAAAAGAGTGCATTTCTGCACTCGACCCGGACTAGGACAGAGCCCAGTCCGCTCGAGCGGCCCAGGTTCTGTCTGGGCTTCGCTCGAGCGGACCCTGGGTCGCTCGAGCGAGCCCAGGACTGCCCGGGCCCATCTTCTGCGCTGTCTTTGGGTTCTTTTTCAGGCCTGTTTTAGGCCCATTTCAGCACATTTCTCCTCCTTGTTTTGTGGCCCATTAATCTCCTTTTTAATGCCTAAAAGCCCATGAAAGATTTGGATAAATTGTGATACTTGAGAATTTGTGAAATGGAATGAGAACAATGAGAGAATGAATATAGATGGAATTTACCCGGGAATCTTTCAAATCTCAATGTACACTTTATCATTTTAAATGTTGTGGATTTTCATTGGCATCAAACATGTTCTTTTATTAATCAATGTTTAAAAGTTAAGTGTGTATTGAGATAGTCCCTTGGTAAGTCATTAAGTCATTCTACACTATTCCATTCCATTCCAAGTCAGAAATGTACATGGGTTCTTCGGCAAATTAATTTGAAAGGATTTATGTGATTTCACAACCTTTGATAACCTCGGGGACTTGAAATGAATTGATGGGTTTGCCATGATTGGAAATATCGATAAAACTACTTGTTTTGAACTAATTGATATTGTCCGTTTGTAAATCGTCCAAGTAGTTGCTTTTATCGATTTCTGGTAATGTATTGCGATGATTTAAAATGCATCGGTTCGACAAATAGATTTGACTGGTTCGCTATGAAAGTCCTAGGGACCCTTACCCTAGAGGGGGGGTGAATAGGGTGAGCTACAACTAGTGACCAATTTTAAATTCTTTAACATTAACTAGTCACATGAGATGATTAAACAAACAATATGCGGAAGCTTAAATAAACAATCACCACATTGCAATCACCACAACACAAGATTTATAGTGGTTCGGCCTCAATGCCTACATCCACTACCGGCTTGTGTATCCAACACCCCACCGGATTTCCACTATTATGCTTTTCAAAGGCTAAGCGATAACCTCTACAACTATGCTTTTCTAGGCTAAGCAATAACCTTACAATGTGCTTTTATAGGCTAAGCAATAACCTTTACACAATGCTTTTCTTAGGCTAAGCAATAACCTTAATACATAAAAGATTTCTCTCAAAGAAAGTGTCTTCACAAAACACTCTTATGAGATTACAATTAAAGCTCTAATAAATTGCCTCTAAATAGGCGGATATGAAATTGAAAAACAACTCACACAAACACACTAAGAATTACAAAGATGAATGTTTATGAGGTGTGTGTGTGAAAACTTCAATCAAGTTTAAAAATTAAAGCTCAATCAAAATATATGCTTAAAGCAATTCAAAAGTTTAATGCTCATAAAAAGATTTGATTGAAGTGTTATGCAAATCACATGTACACAAATACTAACTTGTAAATGATTTATGAAAATCAAGATGACACAAGTTGTATGAAATTAATTATGTCTAAACATGTGATGCACATTCAATGTTGTTTTCAAAAACAAACTAATTTTAACAAAGGTTTAAATGAATGAAAACAACAAAGAGAGTTTCAAACAAGTTAATGTATCATGCTATAAAGAAATCAAAGATTTTGGCTAAGCATGATTGACAAAGTTTAAAACAAAAATTGGTTTGAAATCAAGGGTGAAGAATCCAATAACTAAAATCAAAGATTAAGAGAAGAGTGGATTCAACACATCATAGTTAATATGCTAAAAATCATTTACCAATAATTTAGTCAAAGCATAAAACATATGATTAATAAAAGTAAAGCTTACTTGATGATTTAACTTAATGATCCAAGCTTGAGCTTTACTAATGACCCCCTTGATCTCTCTTAGTTCATCCCCTTTTCCTTGTCTCCAAACACCTCAAAGAAGGCTTAAGAGTTCTAAAATGTTCAAACCTTTTTCTCATGGGAATGAACTCATATTTTATACTCAAAAAGTGAGTATCAGCGTGTCTTCGGTCGACCCCATACCATCCCCGGTCGACCGAATACAAACGGTCACAAATATGACCGTTGGAGAGCCAACGGCCCTCTGCCCGGTCGACCTGCAGTGTGCCAGGTCGACCTGGTCCATGGGCAGGTCGACCTGGTACACTGCAGGTCGACCCTGGGACCAGAATTCCCATTTTTCTCATATATCGAAGTGGTTCTTGAGGGGATTCTTTTGGGCCATTAAATCAAGCATGGAAACATGATTTTAAATCATTCTAAGAGGTTTAAAATCATGAAATATAAAAAGCCTAAAATGATTAGAAAGTTTTAAAACCATAGGCTTGCTTGATTTAAAAAACTCTTTTTCAAATTGAATGCATCCAAGATTAAAACCAAAACATGCATGAAACATATGATTTACAAGATTTAAAACAATGCATGTGTAAATCAAGATTTCAAGATTTTATAAATCAATGCATGTGTGTGAATTCAAATGATGAATAAAATGAATGATGCATCCATCAAATTGCAATAAACAAAAACCTAACACGCTACGTTCGGAAATATATCGATAAGACTATTATTTTGAAAATAAAATCTCGAGGCAAGATGGGGCCAGAGCTTTGTAGTGCGAGCCCATGAGCCAAAGGGACTATTATTTTGAGAATAAAACCTCGAGGCAAGATGAGGCCAGAGCTTTGTAGTGTGAGCCCATGAGCCAAAGGGATTATTATTTTAATTTGTATTGGTTCAGGTTTTGAAAACGAAAGGTGCCACTAGGCTTAGGTCACCTTGTCGGGCTGATCACCCGGCTCGGGATCTTTAATTTGTCTGGCAGCTGCAGCTTGGATTCTGTCTGTACCGACCATGGCAACAGTTCTATCTCAGGTCCCACGTGTAGTGGCTATGGTTATGTTTGATAACGACTATGTTCGTTCCAGTCCCACGAGTAGTGGCTACGGTTCTGTCTGCTCTTGTTACTTAGGTAATAGGCGAATATAGCTATATGTGGTTTGCCAATGTTTTATCCGTTTGATATTTTTTTTTATGATTCTTGTTTGTTTATGCTCATTAAAGTCTTTGAAGTTGTTGATGTTTAAGAAATCGATCTTTTATCGTATTGTCTCTATTTTTCAGGATTTTAAATGTATTTCCAATTACGAAATGTTTTACGTAGGCTGTCATCTTTTTAAGATATTTATGTTTCAGATACTGTTCATTTATTTGCTTGATATTTATGTTCAATCTTTCAATCGTTTTATCATGATTTATTACTATTATTGTTTAGACTCTTTAAATGGATTTACAATGATTCCATAAGATTTTATAAATGCCCATTACCATATTATCTGAATTTTTGCTTGCCAGACCGTCGTGTCTGACCCTGTTTGATCGGAGGAGGCAGTTGAGCCGCCGGTCTGACGTGAGAGGCTGCCCATTGATATCATCTAGATGTCAAGTTTGGCACCGGAGTTTGTATCTGAATATTGGGGGTAGTATTTCTATTTAGTTGGATATTATTTTTGTATGGCTTTGTTAGCCTTTTTCATGGGATTTTTAATTAAGACACTTGTGTTTTGTAACTTTAACATATGTGGGAAATAAAATGTCCTGTTACTGCCAGCTCAGTATTTTATGATTTATGATATGTACCAGTCTGCTTATGTGATGGCTTTATGATATTGGTTGAGTGCGACATGGAATCCGATGGCCACGGACTCCGGGTCGCAACGCCATGATTAGCTTCCGCGAAATTATGTTCTGACCGTGATGGAATTTTATTATCCTCATTCACGCGGATCTTGAGAAATATAGTAAAAATTTTAATTAATCCCAAAATTTCGCATCCCGAGGTCGGATCACTGCTGGGCCCGGTCTCGGGGTGTGACAATTAATTAACTTGTAGCTCTCATCATAGAGTCTATTATATGATTCTTGAAGATTTTCATCATTGTCTTCATTATCTAAGCCATCATATTTTGATTCTGGTTCTTCTTCAAATTCTTCAATATCTGAATTTTTATATTCATCCTCAGATTTCTCAAAATGAGATTTTTCAGATGTCTCAACTGATGGATCACATAAACTTCGAGCCATTAAAATAGTGTAATTTTCTGTTTCATCTCAATGTGATTCATCTGATTCTGACTCTGATTCAGATGAGTCATCCCATGTTGCCATAAATGTCTTTTTCTTCCTTTCCATTGGACACTCAGAAGATATATGTCCAAGTTTTTGACAGTTATAGCATTTGACTTTTCTTTCTTGACTCTTAGATGAAGAAATGCTTTTTTTTTATTTTTATTAAAGAATTTAAAATTTGAATTCTTTTTCTTAAAATGTCTTATAAATTTCTTAGTGAGAAGAGCAATATCTTCATTATCACTTTCTTCATCATTATCTGATTCTCCTTTAGATTGAGTTGATTGATAGGTTTTTAAAGCAATTGATTTCTTATCTTTGGATTTATTAGAAGCATTATTTAACTTTAACTCAAAAGTTCTAATATTACTAGATAATTCTTTAACTTTCATAGTTTTTGGGTCATTATATTCTTCTATAGAGGTCACTTTGGGGTGAAATCTATCAGGAAGGAATCGAAGGATTTTGCTACAAATTTCGCCTTCGGGAATTTGTTCACCAAGTGACCACATCTCATTCACAATTACCATGAGCTTAGTTCGAAATTCATCGAACATTTCATCTTCTCTCATTCTTAAAGATTCGAATTGAGAAGTCAACATTTGGAGCTTGGCTTTTTTGACAATGGTTGTTCCTTCGTAATTTGTTTCCAAAAGATCCCAAGCTTGTTTAGCTGTAGTACATGTCATAATCTTTTTGTACTCTTCAGCATTCATGGCATAAGTTATGGCATTCAATGCCTTTGCATTGTTGTCTCTTAGTGCCTTATGATCAGCTGTCCATTTTGCCTTTGCAAGAGGCTGGACAGTGCCATCTGTATCTGTGACTGTAGCAGGAGTCCATCCATCCTCTACAGTATCCCACACATCTCCGTTAAGAGATTTGATGAAGACGGTCATTCGGGCTTTCCAAAAGGCATAGTTTGTACCATCAAACAATGGAGGTCTGTTTATAGCACTACCTTCTGGATTAGACATTGGCACTAGTAAAAAGAAGTAGATCTACTCCGGGTTGTTAAACCTTTAGGGAGTAACCTTGCTCTGATACCAAATGAAAGTGCAACTAGGTTCAATGAATAAGTCCTAGAGGGGGGTGATTAGGACAAAAGGAATTCTAATGCCAATTTTAAACTTATTAGCCCAATTTTAATCTCAACTTGGAATAATAATCACACATAACAAAATAACTTGTTTGAATTATAAGTTCAATGTGCGTGTGCTTAAATAATCAGAGACACTCTAATTTGAAACAAGATAGTAAGCACAAGAGACTTATAGTGGTTCAGTCACACAGACCTACATCCACTCTCAAGGGTCACACAGTCCCTTGGTTCCGCTATAAAGAATCAAACTACACAAGTACTGATTCTAACTCAATTTTGTTGCCGAGGTTCGATCACACAGATCTAATCCCCACACACAATTTTTAGAGTGGTTGACACACACAGATTTAATCCACTGTCACAAAGATATAAATTTGAATGGAGGGCGAACACTTGCCTTTGATGAAGATCGAAAGTGTTCGAGGAAGCTTTTGACCGTGATCGAAGCTTTTTACCTCTTACAGCTAGCTTGGCGTTGATGATGAAACTCCATTGAGATGCACAACCAAGTTGTAGAGGTTTGATTTCTAGGGCAGAAATGAGAGATAGCTTTAGGGATTAGGATACCCTAGATTTGGCTTCTCAAAGCACACTCCTTAGAGCTAAGTAAGCCCTTGGATTTTTCAAAATAGAATCTAAGTGTGTTTGGAAGAAGCTTTGAGAGCTTGTGAAAGGTTTACAAGAATTTAGAACAAAGGCTCTTCAAAAATTGGACTCCTTAGTGTTGAAAATGAGCTTCAGGTATTTATAGAAAAAATCCAACGGATAGTTCCAACGGTCACTTAAGACATGGTAGGGTGTACCTGACAGGAACACTATTCCAACGTTTGAAATTTGATAAAAACCATGATATAAGCAATGTTTTGGTGAGGCCTTATATGAAACATGAGTATGAATATGAGGGACCTTTTGTAGGAAAAATATTAAAGAAATCAAAAGCACACCGGTTTTGACAACTTCACATTCTTTTATTAATTTATAAAACATTGTTTATTGTTAAGTTTCTATACATACTCATGCTTACTAAGCCTCAATGTGACCTGGTGTTATGATCATGTTGGATGCCTTAGGACAGGTGGACTTAGGGGGTGAACTGCTAACCGCATGAGGTTGGCTGGCCGAAATTTGGGGTCATTTTTGAGTTTTAAACAAGCTCCAAAAAAATTTCTTCTAAAAAACTATCAAAATAACAATTTAGCTTAGGGTTTTTAGGGTCACTAAGGCGTATGGTTTCGGTCCCAATTACCTGATCTTGGTTGGCACATCTTGATGTTGATCTTTGATGAAACCTGGCCTTTCCAAAAAGCTTTGACAGAACCTTTTGAATTGAATCTTCTTTGAAGTACTTAAGAGACAATGTCTTCGGAACTCTTTGGCACGGAATTGACAATAAAAACAGTGCACATGAAAATGTGGCACTAACAAAACTAACTTCAGGTTCAAGTGACTCAGTCATACCTGAGGTCCTTTCCTTTGACAGAAAGTCTGGACAATTCCTCTTCCAATGTCCTGTTATACCAAAGTGGAAACACTTTCCCTTTGCTCCCGTATCCTTGACCTTGGCCACACCACTAGTGGAACCATACTCCACCTTAGGACCCTTGATGACTGATTTCTTCTTGCTCTCCCGGTCTTTGCCTTTCGGCTCAGACTTAGCAAATGACTTTTCTGTCATGAGGGCAGTTGGTTTTTTCTTCATGATTTCCTCAAACACTACCAGCTGGCGAGACAGCTCAGCTATTGTCATTTCCAATTTATTATAATTGATCTCGAAATGTTTGAATGAGTCCAGTAGTGATTGAATGATCATGTCGATCTGCGATTCTGTATTAACGCATTCAATGCCAACATCATTTTTAACAAATATTTTTGTACTGGGGTTCCCTCAGCCATCTTAGTATTTATCAACACTTTTATAGCAGCCTGCCTAGCAGGCCTGACCTGGTCTGCAAACATCTCCTTTAAGTTCGATATAATATCATATGCTGACTTATAGGATTGATGTTATTCTTGCAAAACACTAGACATGGATGCCTGAATAAAACATCTGGCCATCTCATTATCTTTGGTCCACTTGGTGTAAAGGTTTTTCACATCCTGTGGTGCATCAGGCTCAGGCTCAGGAAAGGAGGGTATAGTAAGGACATATTTGCATCTTGAAGCTGTTAGGATAATATCCAGGTTCCTTTTCCAGTCTACATAATTGGATCCCATCAACTTATTCTGGTTGAGGATGGTCACAAGTAGATTGAAAGTATTTTAATTCATGCTGAATAAACTGTTGCACATAACCATACACTCATTACAAGAATATAAATGACATTGGGTTTAGTATTCTACCAAATTTATATGGGAATCCTCATAACCACAAAATTTAGAATACATCGGAATCCCAATCCCTTAGGGCATGCCTCTTAGGGGAGTGCGAAAGTCCTTGGATTGGTGCGGATCAAAGTTCGTCAAAATTGGAATTAAGACTAACTTTCCATGATCCACATCATTCATTAGCATCTAGGTATCTCATACCAAATAATGTATGACTCCCGATTAGCTTTGGTTTCTAAAATACATGAGCAAATCCTTGGGGATACTACATCATTATTTTTGTTAAGTGTGACCCACCAACTAATATTGCATGACAACCGCAATGGGCAGCTCCTCCTTGGGGAGTGAACCCCCACCACGTCTCACCAATACTATCCAATGGAGATTCATATCTAGTAACCAGACAAATGAAAGCCCTCCGTGGGGAACGGCCATTCTCATGATGGTGCGAGGCTAATACTTTCCTTACAATGGTCCTATGGTGGAAAACCATGGGGGTTTCTCAATTTAAATGCCCCGCTCCCACTTAATATTTTGAATTGAGGATTTCCTTTTAAGGTATTAGGGCCCACATATATAAATATGAACATCAAATCATCTCATGATATGATCTAAGATTGGTTCCAAGTCAAGTTATTTTAAGGAAAGTCTAGTATCTAAAATTAGTGTTACCAATGTGTCCATCTCATGAGTCATCAACACTAATTAGAACTCTTTCCAAAAATAATTTGATTTGACCAATTTTAGTAACTTTCTATGTTTGGATCAGATTTAGAAACATCCTAAATAAAGCATTCATCCATAAATAGAAAATGCTAAAATTAGAAACTAGTCATCTCCTCCACATGGCCCAAGCGGAATAGACTTCTTGGACTTCTAGACTTTCCAAAACTTTGGAACTCCTCAAACTCTTTGGGAAACTTCAAATCTTTTTTGGTAATCTTCAAACTCTTTGATTAGGAGTCCAACAACACTTTCCTTCTTCGTCTCGGACATCGCCAGAATTTACAAATTTAGAAAATTACATAAATTCCTATGTCTCTACGATGAGACTTACATGGTAATCTATTAATAAAAAAAAAGGCTCATAGGGAATTTCACCATGCCTTGCCCTAAACTGGGAAACCAAGGAAACCATGATGCCCTTTACAACTTGCCAAAAATAAATATACATTCATAAAGAAAGTAAAAGACTTGTGTGCCATATGGAGAGGACAAGAACACCTGCAAGTTAACATCTTATACACAATAGGGACTTAGGTTAAGAAGTCATCCATCATCTCATGATGAACAAACCCGGAAAGCCACATAACACTACAAGAAATTGCACTTTTGGCGACGATTTTTTTCGTCGCCATATGTCATATTTTCGTCGGCAAAACATATCACCGACGAAAATATTTTCGTCGGCCATTCGTCGGCAAAACTACGTCAGTAAAACATTTTACCGACAAAAATCGGCTTCGTGGGCCAAAATATCATCTTTACCGACGTTTTTTTGACGTTTCCCGACCAAATTTTTCGCCGGCCAAAGGATTTTTTCTTTTTTTAATTATTTTTTTTACTTTTGCCGACGCAAACTTTCGTCGGCAAAAGACCCTTCATTTTATTTTTTAATTTTTATTTTACATTTTGCCGACGAACTTTTTCTCGGCAAAGGTCATTTTTTTAAAAAAATTTTATTTTACATTTTTCCGACGCAAGTTTTCGTCGGCAAAGGTCATTTTCTTTTTTTTTTAATTTTTATTTTACATTTTGCCGACGAAACGTTTCGTCGGCAAAGGTCATTTTCTTTTTTAATTTTTATTTTACATTTTGCCGACGAATTTTTTCGTCGGCAAATGTCATTTTATTTTTTTAATTTTTATTTTACATTTTGCCGACGAAAAGTGTCGTCGGCAAAGGTCATTTTCTTTTTTTTTTATTTTTATTTTATATTTTGCCGACGAACGTTTTCGTCGACAAATATAATTTTTTTTTAATTTTTATTTTACATTTACCGACGAAAGTCTGCTTCGGCAAAGGGCTTTAATTTTTTTAATTTAATTTTGTATCGTTTACCGACGATAATTTGCGTCGGGAAAGCTCATTTATTTATTTTTGTATTTTTTATTTTCACATTTTGCCGACGTATAAGTTTCGTCGGCAAAACCCATTGATTTTATTTTTTTAGTTGCTTTTTAGCTTTTGCCGACGACTATTTTCGTCGGCAAAAGTCTCTTAATTTATATTTTTTAATTTAATTTTCACTTTCGCCGACGAAAATTGCCATATTTTCGTCGGCAAAGGTGTTTTTTTTTTAATAACCTATTTATTTTTTCATTATAATTTTCTATAAACCTGTTTTTAAACCTATTTATACACCTGTTCATATACCTATATTCAAGATAAAAATGCAATGACAAAACAGTTACTAAGTAAACAAACAACCATCTACATTTTTCCATAAATGATTCGTCTCATTAAACTAATATTACAATCAATAACGATACAGTCTGATATAAATGTCCAATATATATACAAATAAAATGAAAAAAAGTCCAACACCCCCACAAGTCTACAACCGACCCCAAAACTCCAACATTTTGAAAAGCGTCCATCAATCTGTAATGAAAAAAATAACATTAAAATCTTTTCAATTAATTAAATTATAAATGAAACATAAACATGTATATATAAAACTTTGTTAACCAAAGGTTCAATTCACTAACCGTCAATTCCTACACATTACTTTTGCATTGAGCATGGTATTCGTGCAAATTTTTGAGATGTTCGATGGTCGTTTCCCGTTTTCAACCTACGACAGCCTAGAGTTTAGTCTAAGTATTCAGAATTAAACATTTTTAGGTTCAACTATCAAACCGGGAGTCCTATCTGCGTACCGTCAGCTCCTACAGGTCTGCTTACCCTCGAGCGAAGTGCGCGTGCCAGTTTCCGAATTTTCCCGGGACCGTTTCCCGTTCCGGACCCCCGGCGGGCCGTTTTCTAGTCTAAGTGTTGGAAAATCACATGTTTCGTCGTAATTCTCTAACCGGGAGTCCTACCTGCGTACCGTCAGCTCCTACAAGTCTGCTTACCCTCGAGCGAAGTGCTCGTGCTGGTTTCCGAATTTTCCGGGGACCGTTTCCCGTTCCGGACCCTCGGCGGGCCGTTTTCGAGCCTAAGTGTTGGAAAATCACATGTTTCACCATAATTCTCTAACCGGGAGTCCTATCTGCGTACTGTCAGCTCCTACAGGTCTGTCTACCCTCAAGCAAAGTGCCCGTCCCGGTTTTCAAATTTTTTGGGGACCGTTTCCCATTCCGGACCCCCGGCGGGCCGTTTTTGAGCCTAAGTGTTGGAAAATCACATGTTTCATTGTAATTCTCTAACTGGGAGTCCTATCTGTGCACCGTCAGCTCCTACAGGTCTGCTAACCCTCGAGCGAAGTGCCCGTGCCAGTTTCTGAATTTTCCACGGACCGTTTCCCGTTCCGGACCCCCGGCGGGCCGTTTTCGAGCCTAAGTGTCGGAAATTAACATGTTTCGGTCGTAATTCTCTAACCAGGAGCCCTATTTGAGAACCGTCAGTTCCTACAACTTACTCTACCCTCGAGCGAAGTACTCATGCCGATTTTGGAATTTTCCCGCGGCCGTTTCCCATTCCGGACCCCCGGCGGGCCGTTTTCGAGCCTAAGTGTTGGAAATTAACGTGTTTCGGTTGTAATTCTCTAACCGGGAGCCCTATTTGTGAACCGTCAGTTCCTACAAGTTACTCTACCCTCGAACGAAGTGCCTGTGCCAGTTTTGGAATCTTCCCGCGGCCGTTTCCCATTCCGGAACCTCGGCAGGCCGTTTTCGAGCTTAAGTGTTGGAAACTAACATGTTTCGGTCGTAATTCTCTAACCGGGAGCCCTATTTGCGAACCGTCAGTTCCTACAAGTTACTCTACCCTCGAGCGAAGTGCCCGTGTCGGTTTCGGAATTTTCCCGCCGCCGTTTCCCATTCCAGACCCCCGGCGGGCCGTTTTCGAGCCTAAGTATTGGAAATTAACATGTTTCGGTCGTAATTCTCTAACCGGGAGCCCTATTTGCGAACCGTCAGTTCCTACAAGTTACACTACCCTCGAGCGAAGTGCCCGTGTCGGTTTCATAATTTTTCCGAGGTCGTTTCCCGTTCCGGACCCCCGGCGGGCTGTTTTCGGGCCTAAGTTTCCTTTGATTTTCCCAATGTTGTGCAGGTAAGGCCTGGGAAGGATGGGGTGGAGGAGGAATTCATTTTCTATTCTGATAATGAGGAAAACGATTTGGAACATCTCAAGGCCCAGATAAAACCCTCCACTAAGGAATAGGCGGGTTGTTGGTGAATAAGATCGATCCATCAGTTGCATTACTGTAATGAATAAGACTATATTTGTTTACCTTGTGGTGTTCTTCCTAGTCTTTCCTCATAAACATATTGAGGCATATTTATTTGGACATTTGTTTTGAATGGATATGGTTTCACATATGATTGGAATGGATATGATTTCATATCTTTTTTTGTGGCATTGATTCGAATGAAATGTGGTTTGAGCTGCACTTGTCATGCTTCTTGTCGAAATTCTCTTTGTTGAATACAAGCACAGTTTCACCACCTCCCTGTTGAGAAGCATTCTCCCCTAGGATAAAGTCCCAGCAAGAATCTTGTTTGTCATTTCCTTACATTTCTCAAATGCTGTTTTGACTTGAACTGGGATTGTAAGTATTTGGTTTCCACTTAACCCTGCTTGTTTGTATTAAAATACATTGGAATTGAATACATATGGGGGTTAAAAATGAATATCGATGATGAATTTCCCAAAAAAAAAAAGAATCAAATAGCCTCTTCTTTTGATTCTATTTTCCAAAAAGAAAACCTTATTTGATGTTCATTTTTTGAAATTCACCTTTCATCTTCTTTTTTAACTACAATATATTTTCAATTCCTATCTAATTTAATACAAACAGACAGGTTAAGGGAAGAATATTTGATTTACTGAGATTGT
The DNA here is from genome assembly GCA_012931725.1 of Litsea cubeba. Classification (NCBI taxonomy): domain Eukaryota; kingdom Viridiplantae; phylum Streptophyta; class Magnoliopsida; order Laurales; family Lauraceae; genus Litsea; species Litsea cubeba. The sequence goes on along the minus strand of CM022955.1, from coordinate 19,266,268 downwards.
GATTATGGCTAGGCATTCAATTTCCATTAGAGTCATATCTTCCAACTTTGTTTTGATAGCAATACATCTCTTAGTACTCATCGGAATTCAATTCCACACGGACATCTCCGTGGCTGTCTTCCTTGACATATACAATCTGCGTAACCTCGGTATCAATGGGAAGTAACGGAGCACCTTATGAGGGATCTTCTTTCGCTTGCCATCATTGACCTTGTACCTAGGCTCTTCGCATTCTGGACATTATCCAATTGAGCATTCTCCTTCCAATATAGCACACAATTGTGTTTGCAAGCATCTATGTTCTTGTATCCCATGCCCAATTCACGCAATAATTTCTTCGCCTCATAAACCGATGCTGGCACCACATGACCTTCGGGTAAAAAGTCCTTAAAAATTTGCAAAACCTTGTCGAATGACTTATTGCTGCACCCACTTTCTACCTTCACATGCAATATCTTGATGATAAACGATAACAAAGTATCCGAACTTTTGCATCCTGGGTACAGGCCACGTTGAGAAGCCTTCAACAAATTTTCAAAATCATGGACATCATCCCTCTCTTGAGTTTCTTCATCCAAATAAGTTCCCCTACGATAGTCCTCTATTAACTCATCGCATTCATCATGATTATCTTCTGATTCAGCCTCACTCTCATCCGAATCATAGGGTTGAACTATGGGTTCCCCGTGATATATCCACTGTATGTATGAGACCATCATTCCGTTAATGTGCAAATGCTTTCTCACTGTATCATAGTCCTGCATCAGATGGTTACAGCAATCATTACACGGGCACCTAATGAACACCACACCCCCCGAATTCGACTTTGTAAAATCAATAAATGAGATCACCCCATCTATGTACTCCGCATCAAATCGGTTCTGATAACGTAATATCCAACTCCTGTCCATATCTGACCAAATCACAAGTAAATAGCAATTAGATATTGAGCTATTATATGCATGTTTTGGGACTGCAAGAATTCTCAAACTTTTCTCCCATGTTTCGTTTCACCAATGCTCAAGTATAATGAGCTTCTTTATGCACCGTCCGTTCCAAGATGCAAAAAAATCCACAGTTACTTTATAATAACAAGTAATACTACAACAGTAGTGATTATGATTCTGAGATTATCTCAATTGCGATTGCAATCACTGAAACCTCTTTCATTTACAAATTTGTAGTATTGCTGCTTCACGACTCCTTTCTTTCAAAAGCACTAGAAAATCCAGTGTCTAATAACAGGTAACAACTACAGACCCTAAATCCAAATTCATACTTCTTCATATAATATTCTCTCCATCTTAAATTACTCTTCCCATTGGACAATTGTCTCTACATCCAAACTAGTATTTTTTGTTTGAAGTCTGTTTGTTGATCAGCTTATTGATGATTGATTTATGTGTTTAATTGGAAGGAAAATCCGTTTTGGAGAGATCCAACCCTAATATTCATTGCTTTTTGATCAAGCTGAAAGTGCAAGAATGGCATCATTGGGGAATTGTAGTCTATGCTTGGCTGAGTTGGCATTCCAAGTGCCTCCACCTTCGAATTCTAAGATCCATAAGAGGTAAGGTAGATCACGCACTCTACATATTATTTGAGCATGAAGTTGAAGGATATTCTGTTTGGATGTTTTTGTAGTCGGTGTGTATGGGACAACGGGTTATCTACAGCATATTCATTGCTACTCAAGCTGGTCACTCATATGTGTGCTTAATGCTTACATGCCCTAATGTTACCCTGCAGCATTGTATATGTGAACCAGTTTGCAAAGTCCAAGAGTTATCAATAGTTACATAATATGGGATAGTTACAGTTGCATTGTGGCCATATTCTAGTGGTGGAAGTGTTGTATCAACTTCCATAATATTCTGATCCTATTTGTTTTATAGAATTTAATACATCGGAACTTTAAGACATTTATGGCTAAAAATGGCTAGAATTTTAAGAAAATAAAATATGATGTTTCGCAAATTACCATAAAATTATCTCCCCTCTAATGAAAATTGAATCTAAGGGGAGGTTGGAATTGAATACCCAGCCATCCCTGCAGTAATTCAAATTTTAAGAAAGTAAGGGTTGCATTTACATCTCCACCTCAAATCCTTCCCGTTCACTTTTTTTTTTTTGGGATAAATTCCCTTACAACTCTGTATTAATAGCTGATGGAGCTCATTTTTGGGCTAAATACATGTAAGCATTTCCTGTTAAAATTCATTGGCCTTGAGAACATGAGGATTTGAAAGGCCAAAGGCAATATTTTAATAGATCTTGTTTTTTAAAACAAACATATAAATCCAATGAGAGCCCATTGGTGAGCATCTCCCTATCTACGGATACAAAGAGGGATCCATCCCTTTCCTATTGAATAGGAATTTGGGTAGCCTAATAAGCAACATCTATGAGAGGATTGAGCATGGGGGAAAAAATCAAAGGAATTCCAGAAAGTCTATGTCAAGTCTGTAGAACATCCAACACATAAAATTCCTCTTGGGAATTTCAACAAACAACTGCCAGTCCTAAGTAACAGTTTTGAGTTTATTGACCTTTTCATCAATGCTATAAAAAAGGAAGAAGTTATAAAAGGCTAGCAACTTTTCTTCAATAAAAGTATCTCAAGGTCAGATTTCAAAGTCGGAGAGGGAGAGAATGAACGGAGAAGAAAGAGAGAGGATAGGGGGAAGGGAGGGGTGTACCTGTGCTGCTGCTGTGATCTTCCTGATGCTGCTGTGATCTTCCTGATGCTGCTGTGATCCTAACTTGGGACCGGTCTGGAGAGAGTGATGGAGTGAGAGAGTGAGAGAGAGAAAAGAGAGAGCGAGAGACAGGGAAATAGCAGATCTGAGAGAGCGAGAGCGAGAGACCGAGAGAACGAGAGAGAGAGACCGAGTGAGAGAGAGACAGTGTGAGAGAGAGAGAAATGGGAGAGAGACCGAGAGCGCTGAGATGTCGAGCGAGTAAGAGAAATGGGAGAGAGACAGAGAGCAGAGCAGTGAGTAGCAGGGGAAAGATAGAGAAGAAAAGAGGGAAAAGAGGGAAAAGAGGACATTTGGCGGGAGAGGGAAAAAAAACGTGGGTGGCCGAATTTTGTGTCAATATTTTTTTGTTGCAAAATAATTTTTCATTGGTAAAAATTATTTTAGATTTTTTTTTCAAAACAAGTGAAAAAAATCTAAAAACCTTTAAATGTCGGTAATAAATTTTCTGACTCTAATTTTCGACGACAAAGAAAAAATTATAGGTAAGGGACTCAGACTTCTAATTTTCCTAGAAATAGAGTTCAACATTACAGATGTTTTACAAAAAACTCTGCTAATCGTTCATTTTACCGACGTCGTATAATCAGTCGATAATAGTCTCTGATAGTTTTACCGAGATAAAATAAAAAAAAGATTTTCCAACACTTAGGCTCGATAACATCTAATCGGGGGTCCTGAACGAGTAACGTTCCCTGGTTAAAAATTGAAAACCGACGCGAGCACTTCGATCAGGGGCAAGTAACTTGACGGTACTGACGGTTCATAAAGAAGGGAGGGAGGAGTGCAGACAGAGAGATGGGGAACGAGGGAGAGAGAGAATAGAGAAGAAAGAGAGAGGAGAGGGGGAATGGTGCACGGTGTGTGCGGAGGACACGAAGAGGGAGGGGTTTACTGACGTCATAAAATCTGTTGATAATATAATTCGTCAATAATAGTCTTTGATATTTATTTTCCTTAAAAATGATGTTAATAATAAAAAGAGGGGTTTCGGTGGTGGGAGAGGGAAAAAATTTGGTAAATTTACCGACGATTATTTTCGTCGCAAAAATAGATTTTTCGTCAATAAAAATTATTTTAATTATTTTAATTGAAGACAAGTAAAAACGACTACCAACCTTTACTAATGTTTGTTATTAAACATCGGTGATAAATTTTCCGACTCTAATTTTCGTCTCCTTCTCCATTCTTTTCTTTCCATTCTCTTTCTCCTACTCTTTTACTCTCCCTCACAACCACCCACTACACTGCCATCACCACCCGGCTTGCATAGCCACTGCACTCACCTTGCGCCACCTTCGGAGATAGAATTATAATGGTAGAATTTAAGTTCATCATACGACTTCAACTTCGGAGATAGAAATATAATGGTAGAATTTAAGTTCATCATACGACTTCAAATTCAATGTTTATTTAAAATAAAAGAAGTAGGGCAAATGTACAAGCTTGACAGTCACGTGTGGACCAAAAGTCTGTCCTATGACCAAATTCAGATTGAATTGTTTGAGAGTCGGTTTCTTTCCTTTCATATATTTCATTTAGAATTTAAAAACAGATGAAATGGGAGGTACACCTAAAAACTGAGGAGATGATGCATCTTCTGGAGTTAGCTGCTTATATTTCTTGTAGATTCGCTTGGTTACTATGTTCTTGGATTCATCATTAATCGACATGGCATTGCACATCTCAGCACGGTACTCATCATAATGAGGCTCCCATTTCTTCAAACAAACGGCTGAAACTATTGGGCCAAAATTCATATTCCAACAACTACTAGCACCGATTTTTTTCTTTTACTTTCTAAGAGAAGAAGGCCATAAACCTAGATCTAGATCTCAATCACATTCACACCACATCCTTCAAGGCCTCACTCTATCATCCATGTCAGCAATAGTTTTACCGAAGTAAAATAAAAATCAAATAGGATTTTCTAACAATTAGGATCGAAAACGGCCTGCCGGGGGTCCGGAACATGAAACGGCCACCGAAAAATTTGAAAACCGGCGAGAGCACTTCGCTCGAGGATAAAGTAAATTGACGGAACCGACGGTTCGCAAATAGGATTCCCGGTTAGAGAATTAAAAGCAAAACATAGGATTTTCCAACACTTAGGTTCGAAAACGGCCCGCAGGGCGTGCGGAACGGGAAAAGGCTCCGAAAAAATTGGAAACCGACACGAGCACCTAGCTCGAGGCAAAATTAACTTGTAGGAACTGACGGCTCGTAAATCGGACTCCCGGATAATGAATGAACCCTTAAAACGTTGGATTTTTAACACTTAGGTTCAGTTTGGCATCTCTACTTTTCTCTTCTTATTGGCTTAAAACTGATGGAATCCGGTTTTAGCATATTTGGATGAAGCTTCTACTGTGTCCATTTCAAATGGCACTAAGACAAGCATTTGTGATCCAAACCGTTGATCATGTTAGGGGGGCTAAAAACGGCTATGATACCAAAAGTCAACCATTGGATCATTATAGATTGTGATGTATTGATGAAAACGTACAGACCATTAGATCATCATTTATGGAATTTTGTACGCCCTATTTTCGCAATCCAAATTTTTAGTCCCCTTCAAGAGGTCATTTATAGTTATAGGTCCCAACCCCAAATGTTGATTCAATATGGATCATGAAATATATTTGAAATAAATATCAATCGTTGGATTAATGCATGGTTACTACAGTGCATTCACGAGTTAAGACATGCAGTCCGTTTTTTCTACATTTTCGAACAATCTGGATCTCTAATGCAAGATATGGACCATAGACTCCCCTTTATATGGCAAGTAACGTTTACTGGATCAAATTCCAACGATTGGTCCTTCATGTATTGTGAGATATTGACAAAAAGGACCAAAGGGTTAATGGTTCAATTTTAATTTTTGTGGGCCACTTTTTCCCGATCTAAACCTAAAATCCTCTTTTGGAGGTCAACAATGATTATCTAGTCAAATCTTATCGCTTGATTCATCATGGATATAATTATTTTATTTTCTTCGGTAAAATGAATATAAAAATAAATAAAAATTAATAAATAGATTTACCGACGTTTAATTTCGTCGGTAAAAGTAAAAAATAAAACTTTAAAAAGATATTTACCGACGTGTTTATTTTTGTTGGTAACATGATAGTAAAAATAAATGAAAATTAATAAACATATTTACCGACGATTAATTTCGTCGGTAAAGGTAATAAATAAAAATTTAAAAAGATATTTACCGACGTTTTTATTTTCGTCGGTACAATTAATATAAAAATTAATAAAAATTAATAAACATATTTACCGACGTTTGTATTTTCGCATGTAAAATTAATATAAAAATAAATAAATATTCATAAACATATTTACCGACGTTTAATTTCGTCGGTAAAATTAAAAAAGAATATTAAAAGCATATTTACCGACGTTTTATTTCGTCAGTAAAATTTAAAAAATAAGTTATTTTTTTAAAATTTAAGAAAGGCCTTTGCCGACGTTTTATTAAAAAACGTCGGTAAAGGTTCAACTTTTGGCCACGTTTTTTAGAAACGTCGGTAAAAGTCTGCACTTTTGCCGACGTTGTGAAAAACGTCGGTAAAGGATGCACTTTTGCCCACGCTTTTTATGAAATGTCGGTAAAAGTCTTTACTTTTGCCGACGTTTTGAAAAACGTCGGCAAAGGTTAGACTTTTGCCGACGTTTTATGAAAAACGTGGGCAAAAGTCTAACCTTTGCCGACGTTTTTCAAAAACGTCGGTAAAGGTCTACCCTTTACCAACGAAAGTAAAAACATCGGCAAAGGTATACCCTTTACCGACGAATTTTGAAAAACGTGGCTAAAAGTGTAACTTCTTATAGTGTAAAAAGGAAGCTGCCTATAACGGGGGCTGAAGCCGCCGGTAAGAGTCATCTCTGGCCGCCGGGAAAAATACGGCCGCCGGTAAAAGTGTTTTATGGCCACCGGTAAAAGTCCAGAACCCAACTCGGGGTTTTTGTAGAAAACCATGATTTTGCCTAAACTTGTCCCTTCTTGTGCATTCAGAAAACATAATAAATGTTTAAAAATATCAAAATTGATCCTCACAGAGCCCTTGTAAGACCCCAACCCTCAATTTTTGGGTTTAGTGTTATTTTAATTGTGGTTTTGCTTTTTGAGTAAGATTAGTAGTGGGTTTGAGTTGGTTTTTGAATTTGATAGATTTTTCGTAACTTTGGAGATTTTACGGACCGTTGACTTTGGTTTGACCCGGCCTTTGTGAAATGTATTTTTTTGTGATGAATTATTCTTGATTTTGAAAATTTCTAATTTTTATTCCTTTTTACTCATTTTATTGATCTTAACAACTTTCATGTTTTATCCGTTTGGGTTTGAGACTTAGAAATCGCATTTTCCGAGAAAAAGGGCAAAAATGACATTTTACACTAAATCTGTACCTGAATTTCAAAAATTTCAGAAATTGGGGAAAATATACTTTGTGGAAACTAGATATTTCAACGATCGATTTTGTCTTCTTCGTCGATCTCGTCTGGGGCCCGCAAGACTATGTTTTAGCCATTTTAAGTTTAAGCTGAATGGGGCCCATTTTCAAGCTACTTAAGTCATCTCCTTCCTCTCTCTCTTCCATTTTTCATTTTCCTGCACCTTCTTGACCTAGAGCTGGGAGGAGATTACCCATTTTCCCTCATCTTCGTCCTCTTGTTTGATCTAGCTAGAGAGCTCCGTTTTCAAATCTAAGACCGTCATTTTCTTCCTCTCATCTCAAGCTTTCGATTGCTACTATCTCCTTGGAAGTTTCAGCTGAATCTCCACCATTTCTTCTTTGTTTTTCCTCGTTTGGACAGCCATGGGTAAGAGCTTGAACCCATCTCTTTCATGGAGTTCTTTTAGCTCTCAAAGAGCCATTTTCTCTAACTTTCAAACCCATTTTCGAAATGGGGATTTTGGTGACCAAAATGTGATTTTTGTGTGTTCCATTTTTGGGACTTTTGTGTAGATTTCGTGGGACAACTCTTTGATTGGATTTGTGAAAGATTTGCTTAGCATTGTGACAAAGGCAAGTAATCTCTATAGGTTTTATGTGTATGTGGTTTATAGAATGTTTTCATTTTTGAAATGTATGATTTTGTTTCTCAAACTCTTAGTTATGCCATATTCATGTTCTTCAAATTTATGCTCAACTTGGACTTGATTTTAATTAGATTGATATGAGAAGTTACTTTCTTTTATTAGTGACATCTCATTGAAAAGAGCTCAACTCAGATTTTATATCTTTCTTATGGTTATTTATGATTTTCCATGTTGATTTTTTTTGTAAAATGAAATGTGATGCTTTAGTTTAGTGATGAATGAATAATGGGTAGACATGAATCAATTCAGTTTTTAATGATTTAGAATGATGATTGATGAAGGAAGGAAGAAGAGATTCAAAGAAGTGCAAAAGAAGCCCCAAAACAGTGCAAAAATGCACTTCCAGACGGGCCAGCCAGAGAGCCGGCTCGCTCTAGCGAGCCCACCCTTTGGGAAGGTCCGCTCGAGCAGACCCAAGCCCGCTCGAGCGGGCCCAGTCCCTGCAACCCAATTTATTTGGGCTGTTTAATGCCCCTTTTTGTGGAATTTTGGGCCTATTTTATGTATTTACACTGATTTATGGCCTGATTTAATTCTTGGACTAATTTACATGATTTTTGTAAATATCTTGAAGATTAAAAAGTTTAGATAATGTTGAGAGATCTCTAATTGAATGTTGTATATTTGAAATTTAAAAATGTCCTAACTTCGGAGGCACCCATTTCATTTCAATTCTTCCGACATTGGATTTCAAATACACAGGAATCAATGGGAGCCTTGAGCACATGCTTGATAGACCTTGCTTTTCGAACTTTAGTTTTGATATCCAAAATATATTCGTGTATTGTTTTGAATTTCAAGTTTAAGTTCGTTTGGGAAATTGTTTCAAGAAACATAGACGTGTCCTCGCCTTGAAATTTCAAGTATAAGTTTATTTGAAGATTGTTTTAAAATGATGAAGGGGATCACTTCCTAAGCTTGTTATGCATATATATATTATGCCATTTTGCCAGCCGTGCCTTGTTTCGTTTTGACAAGTGATTTCCCCTTAAAATTCAATAAGTTTGATAAGTATTTTGTCGTGTTTGTGCATTCATGATTCAAGTAAATACTACTGAGCTTGGACTGCCCCTTCAGTCTGATCCACTGTCCGGGGGTCCTTAAACTTGTGGACTGTCTACAGACTAGTCGTGTATTTTATACACATCGGGCGTGTTCCGGTTCCACGACCTGTTTCCCCGTCTACCTCGTGTAGCGTGGGTTCGTGCTCTTGTGTGCCGTGCTTGTCGTGCGTGCTTGCTCTAATCATCATGAATGATGGAGAAAGGATGGGCTCTTTGTGGATTACTATTCATGATATTATATGTATTCACGTTAGTTTCGTTTCGTATATCATTCGTGGCATCTTGTTTTCTTGATAAGCATCTTGCTCATGCATTGGTTTAAACCTAGTAAATATGTTTCAAGTTCAGTAAAATGTTTTAAGCATTGTTTCTTTTAAGTTTTAGTTTTGTTTATGCTCTTGCCTAAATTGATCACCTGCCAGACCGTCGTGTCTGATATTCTACACTTTGGTGCTCTAGGTAGCAGGTTTTCGGCTTGAGCTAGTTCGTGTGTAGTTGGCTTTTGAGCCATGAGTCTTGCAGGCTTGTTGTGTCAACGATGTCATGTAGACGTCATGCTTGACTCCGGAGCTACGTTTCACCCCTGGGTAGTATATGTTCTTAGCTTGATATTTTGTACGGCTTCTGTTAGCCTTTATCTTGGGAATGTAATTAATGCACTTGTTAATTTGTAACTTGAATATGTTCGGGTAATGATTAACCTGTTACCGTCGGCTTTGTAGATTCTGATATTATGATTTGCTCCAGTCTAAGTCTGAATATTGTTATGACAGTTTTACGCTGGTAGGTTGAGTGCGATGCGAAATCCAATGGCCATGGACTCCGGGTCGCAATGCCTTATAAGCTTTCGCGAAATATTTTGATGTGTTTGGGAAATTTGCCTTCCTCACACACGCGGATCCTGGGGAGAAATATAAAATTTTAACTAACCCCAAATCACGCTCCCCGAGATCGGATCACTGCAGGATCCCGGTTTTGGGGGCGTGACAGCCCTAGGTCTATCCTCTTCGCATCTCATGCAAAGATTAGATCTAGACAACTGATCTAACATGATTAGAGATGATGTATGGTTCTGATACCAATTGTTGGAAATAGGGTGGGCCTCTAGGATAGGTTTAAAAAACTTTTGACCCACTTGATACAGGGATTAACTATCCATAAGGCTATAAAACCCAATCCAGGATACATACCCTCAATCTCAGCCATCATGATCAGTAAATAACTCTATCTAGAAGATAGAAATATCAAGTAACAAGCACCAAATAAATCTACAACATGCAAGGAAGTAGATTATACCTTTGGAGCTCGGTTGTGCTCTAATGGAGAATTTGCGTCTTTCTTTGATGATGAAACGCTTTCACTAATCAAATAGGAATCTCCAAGACCTCTTGATCTTCCACGCTATGACCCATATTAGTTTCTCTTTTTCTCAAGAAGATGGTGGGATCTCCAAGAGAAAACTACTAGAAACTCAAAGGAGGAACTAGAAGAGGGAGAGGAGAATGTGCATGTGCAACTCTTGCACAAAGGGGTGGTGGACGTCCAACTCTTGGACAAGAACTCTCTTAGGCATGAATCCCTAGGATGGGAATAGCATTAGAGTTCTCCACCTCTCTTTTCTCATCTATTTATAGCTTTTACAAGCCCCACTTACTAATTTCCATTAGAAGTCTTACTTCCAAATAATTAGTAACTATATATTTTTAATTAAAATAGAAGTCTTACTTTCATTAATTAATTAGTAACTTACCATATCATAATTAGAAGTTTCACTTCAAATATGATTAGTAACTTTCTAATTCCTTTCCAATTAAAATAGAAGTCTCACTTCTACTAAAATTAGTAAGTTTACTATTACCACTATTAGAAGTCTCACTTCAAATAGAAATAGTAACTTTCCTTTTTAGAGTTCAACTAGAATTAGTATCTTTCTAATAATTGGGCTAGCGTGGGGACCACTAGGGATTCCTTAGAAAGCTGGCTCCAACTAGGACACGCGACCCCACATCTCATGTGTAATCTGGGCCCACAGTTAATTGCAAATAACTCCACTATATAAATGCAATTGAACTCCAATCTTAGGAATATTAAATAGAAGACCCTAAACTTCCACATTACGACAAGTAGGTCCCTCTATCAATATTCATGGATCAATTGGACCTGTCTTCCAAACTAGATCCATATCTTATTATCCTTGAGCCCCAATCAATTATAATGATCATAGGTACCTTTCCAATTAACTCTTAATCAGAATGGGTGCGCACTTATCAATGATAAATCCATTAATTGGCACAAGGGGATATTAGAGATAGATTCCATCTTGACCATTGAATGTTGCCACAGCTCTACTACCACGTACCCAAACCACCGAGGTGTTGACCTACAGTTGGCCTCACTCATTGGTGACTCAAAGTAAATGAATAGATAGAAACTTGAGTTCATTAATGTCTTAGGATTGAGAGCTTACTGCTAGGGAATTATGAGAGCAAACCTTAAAGTAAAGACAGTGTTTATAAGGTGCTTCTCATGGTCCTTCAATACATCAAATGCACCAGCACTATGATCCAGAATCTTCCATTTTGATGATCAAGACAAATCATACTATCTCATAGTAACCAAAGTACTGCAACCTTGTCAGTATGAGATGTCCAGTCTCATCACTGGTTGTGAAGATATTTAAGTATAAGATTTGTCACACATGTATCCCGTATATGGATCTCATCCATACACATGTGTTACATATAATATACTTATGAACTCCGGTTCATCTCATGAAAAGTAAGCATGAATATACTGATAAAATAAAGAAATTAATCGATTTATTATATCATCTACAGGATTGAGTCCATAAAACTAACAGATAAGGCAGTGTCCCCAAATAAGTCCTACAAGTTTTTAGAGCTGTCAACACTTGATTTGTGCATCCAACCGGATCCATCTTTGTTTAATCCAACCTGTCACATTTATATGCCTCTTTTGAATTAACTCAATTTGAAAATGATAAGATGCCATATATCATTACCCTCTATGCTATATCCCACTTGGTCCATTATGGCCATGCCTGAATACCCATCTACTCAAATGTTTTATATAAATAGATGTGAAAGTATCTAATAATAATTATAATGATAACAATGACGACGATTATAAACCATTTTCTACATTCTTATCATCTTCAAGAGATTGCCATTTCTTGCCTACGTAGGGAAGGGGGTGAAAAGTGATATTCTTGGATAAGGGGCACACCAAATTTCAGATCAAAAGGATCTGAAATGATCGAGATATGCACCTCCCTTCATTCTCGAGCAGTTACATTACCCTCTGTGTTACATCCCACTTGGTGCATAATGGCCATGCCTGAATACCCATTAATTCAAATGTTATATATAAATAGATGAAGAAAATATCTATTTTTTTTTTTGTAGTGATGATGATGATGATGAACCAGTCTATGTACTTGTATTATATTGGCGAGATTTCCATTTGTTGCCTTCCTAGTAGGCCTATAAATTCGGCCTTGAGAAAAGGGCGCATGGCCCAGCCCGTCCCTAAAAAAGCCCTTAAAATGAGGGCTTTTGTTTCTAAGAGAAAGCCCTAGGGCCAAGCTTGGATAGTTCTAGGCCCCGCCCGGCCCTTGCACTCATACTTTTTTTTTATTTTATATATTTAGACACCTGTGAGTCTGCAGATGTATATATATATACTAATTATTTAAGTTGGTTCATTTGATCTTTATTTCATTATTTAAGTTATATATTATACTTAATGCTTGAGAAATAAGTGTTGTATAGTTGCTCCCGATCCCTTTCTTCTAATTTCATTGCTTCTTATTTAAGCTTTTTATATTATTTTATATACTCTTCCTAGTGCAAAAAGGGGTGTACTCCTATAATAAGTACACTACTTCCTCTATGGTTCACCAAATTCATAAAGATAGTTTATATGTACATGAAATTTCGAAGTGTGTGGTGATCCAAATAACCTTCTAATTAGATAATTATAACTTCTAATTTCTTAACATCTAAACTAACAGTGGTTATTTCAAGTGTATTTAATTCTGTGACTGAAATACGACAGTACTTAGTCAGATTGATGTTAAATTAAAAATAAAGTAAGAGGAATGTAAATGGTTTAAATTTCTCATTGATAAGACTCCGTTAGAATGATTTTGTACGTGAAGATTCATGTGAAAAGTGTGAGATATAACAAATTATATAACCGCATTCTTTTTTCACAAAATAAGTAAAACTATATGTCTCAATACTTGGTAACAACATAAAAAGATTAAATAGTGGCTTTCTTATTTGAGGCCCTGCACTGGCTCGGCCCCGGCCCTCAAGGTTAGGGTAAAGGCCTAGGTAGTGCAAGTCCTGTGAGTGCATTGACTCGCCCAGGCCCGACCTTGCATATATCGAGGGTTGGGTATTGGGCCCAACCCTTTGACAACCCTACCTTTTAGGGAAGGGGGTGAAAACACTATTCTTGGATTGGAGGCACAACACATTTTAGATCTAAAGGATATCAAATGATCGAGATATGCACCACCCTTCATGCCCAACCCAAATGAATAGTTTTAAAAGTTGGGTAAAATCCAATGGCGTGGAATGGAAGTGAGCTCTTGCATAGGAACTCATTTGAGCAATGGTGCTTGGGTGATTAAAGCTACCAATTTATGTATAAAATTTAAATTATTACGTATTTAGGTGTTAAAATATTCCTGTACATGCTTACCACACATCCTTACACCAAAAACTTTTAGCAAACCCACCTTACGATCCTTGTGAACCGTTTACATACACTGGAACCCCTTTGACAGTCACTGGATGGGGTCTGCATCCACCGAATGGACCGAACCATTGGAGCGAGGGCCTGTTTTATTTCTTTAATATAAAGCTGTTAAACTTGCAGGCCATGGATCAAGGGATGACCACTTTTTCATATCTTTATCCATCTTAAGTGGATCTTTCCATCCCCCTTGTCTCATTATCTGTGGGGACCCAGGTGGGCCTTAGTAGCCGGTGTGCATGGTAAAATAGTGCACGGAGGATGTGCATGAATATTACGCTTCAACTATAATTGGGTAAATGATTTGGGTCCAAGGTCATTGGTTCCAGATCCTTTTTTTCCACCTTGATTTGTGGGCATGTGCACTGCAAGGACATGAACTTCGACAAAAGTTTTTCACCACCTAATTAAAAAATCTACTTCATAATTCTAAAGAAGGGCATTTCAATCATTACAAAAATTTTGTTAGCAACGAGGGGTTTACCATTGGAGAGGACCTATTTAAAAGAAGGTTGGGAATCTTATCAGCTTTTTTGAAATATTTGTTTTTTGGAAATTGACATGATTAAATCTGATACAGTTTGGGTATAGGTAGTCCTTGGTTCGAGAGTATCAAAACTTCCTTTTTACGTAAGTGAGACGGATGAGCCTAAAAGCTTTCTTTCCATTTCTCATGGGAAGGCACAGAATCAAAGCCCCAAAGACCTGAGAGAGTACACATTCAAAAGGTACCAATATTTTTGCAAGAAAAGAAAACAGACTGAGCTTTAATTTGTTACAAGCAGAGCCAAAATAAAGTTATCATTAAAAATTTATCAATTAGAAAGTATGCTGTGTTCATTTAATTCATTAAATCAGCCTTATAGGTGCATGGAGGGACATTATTTGTCAATCCAAATTACCCATTTGATAGGCCCTAATTCGGATGTAGTGCATCCTAAACTCTTCAGTATAAGTGGCCCTGAGCTCCCTTCTTCGATGTGGACTACTTTTTTGAAAGTCCTTGTGGGAGTCCAAGATCCTAACCCTAGAGGGGGGGTGAATAGGGTGATCTACACTTAATGACTAATTATGACCAATTTTAATTTCTTTACAACTAACTAGTCACATGTGATGATTAACATACAAAATGCGGAAGCTTAATAAATACAATCACCACAAATCAATCACCACTACACAATCATTTATAGTGGTTCGGCCTCAATGCCTACATCCACTACCGGCTTGTGTATCCAACACCCCACCGGATTTCCACTAAGTATGCTTTTCAATAGGCTAAGCAATAACCTCTACAACTATGCTTTTCTAGGCTAAGCAATAACCTTTACAATGTTGTTTTTCTAGGCTAAACAACAACCTATACACAATGCTTTTATATGGCTAAGCAATAACCTTACAATCAAATGATTTCTCTCAAGAAAGTGTTTTCACAAAACACTCTAAGAGATTACAATTAAAGCTTAAGTAAAATGCCTCTAAGTAGGCGGATATGAAAATGTAAATCTAACTCACACAACACAATGAAATGCAAAGATGAATGCTCATGATATGTGTGTGTGGTAACTTCAATCAAGTTTAAAACATAAGCTCAATTAATGTATGCTTAATGCATTTGAAAGTTTAAAGCACTCAAATATATGATTGAAGTTATATGCAAATCACTTGAACAACTACAAACTTGTGAATGATATGAAAAATCTAAATATCACAAGTTGTATGAAAATGATTAAGACTAATCAAGTGATGCATGTGCAATGTTGTTTTCAAAAACTAATTTAACTAAGGTTTAAATGTATGAAAACAACAAGGAAGATTCAAACAAGAAATAGAATCATGCTAAAGAGGAAATCAAAGATTTTCATAAAACATGATTTGTAAAGTTTTAAAACAAAACTTTGTTTGAATCTAAGTGAAGAATCCTATGATATAAAATCAAAGATTAAAGAAAGTAGAGGATTCAACACATCATAGTTGATATGCTTAAAAACATTTACCAATAGTTTAGACAAAGCATAAAACATATGATTAACAAAAGGCAAAGCTTACTTGGTGGTTTAACTTCATTAATCCAAGCTTTAGCTTTTCCTAATGACCCATTAGCCTTCTTTAGCTCTTCCCCTTTCTTTGGCCTCAAAGCTCTTCAAGAATGGCTTAAAAATCATCAATCTTGGCCAAAGGAATGAGCTTGCTTTATAGAAAAAAGCTGCCAACGGCTACCTGTCGGTCGACCGACAGGTAGGTGTCGTCGACCGACACCTCAACGGTCACTAGGCAACGGTCATGTTTTCGAAAGTTTTCTGACCGTTATACATCTATCGGTTGACCCTCATTTGTCGGTTGACCGACAAGGAACCGACAGCTGAACCGACAGCACAAAGATATTGAAAATGTAGCTGTCTGTTTTTGGAACCGACGAGTCCTTGGACTGAAATTTTATGCACTGTCGGTTGACCGATAAGAGCCGACGAGCTGACCGAAGAGAAGGTCTGAAATTTGTAGCTCTCTGGAAATGGAACCGACAAGTCCTCGGTCTGCCTCGGTTCCACTGTCGGTTGACCGAATGCTTGACGTCGGTTGACCGACAGCTCTGGACAAAAATCCCAACTTTACATAGTATTTTCTTGTGGGGATTTTTGGGCCATTAAACCAAGCTTGGATACATGATTTTAAATCATCTAAGTTCTTTTAAAATCATGAAACATTAAAAGCCAAATATAGTATGAAACTTTAAACATAGGCTAGCTTGATTTAAAAATTCTTTTTAAAACAAATGCATCCAATTTTTAAAACCAAAACATGCACAAACTATAAGATTTGTAATATTTAAAACAATGCATGTATAAATCCAGATTTATAGATATTTAACTCTATGCTTGTGTGAAAAATCATGAGATGCTAAAATGACAATGCATCCATCAAATTGCAATACACAAAATCCCTAACAATCTCCCCCTTTGCAATTTGATGGCAAACCTTTTCTATGTTGGCAAACTTTGCTCAACACCATATTTTCACACAGTCTTCAGCTCCTCCTTGGCTGGACAATCCTTGAAATCTTCTTGGATGCTTCTTCATTCAGCTTGGGCTCTAGCTTCATTCTTCTTGATGCTTGGAGCTTGATCAATCTTCAAGCTTTCTCTTCATCTTCCTTTCTTTAGACCAAGCATCTTCTTTAGCTCCCAAACTCTTTCTTCTATCATCTTCTCCCCCTTAGACCAAGCACTCTCTCTCCTTGGTCTTTCTCTCCCTTTGCCATTGAATGCTCTCTCCCCCTTTGATCTTTCTCCCTTTTTGGGTAGCTAGAGCATTTTCTCCCCCTTAATCCTTTCTCCCCCTTTGCCATTAAATTGCAAAGGTAGTAATTGAAGAAAGGTACCTACAGACATGAAACAAGGAAAATACCTTTAGTAGCACCTGTTAACAAATGAAATCGAAAATGAAATACTTAACAGGCTATTATGCATGTGAGTAAGTTATAAGGGAATAGCAATGGTGAATTTGATCATCTCTAATGCTTCCTTAGAAGGTTTACTCCCCCTCAATCCATAATCTTCTTTTGTCATACTTTTGACAAGACTATAACTATTAGATGCAAGAAGAAGATGGTTTAACCAATTGAGGGATAACTTCAAGGGAAGGATTAGATACCAATTGATAATGATTAACTATAAGGCTCAATGATCAAATTACCAAATTGGAGAGAAACCAATTGACCTATAAGCTTAAGGGAAGTTGAAGAGCAAGGTCAAAAGGTTAATCTATCATGGATACCAATTGAAATAAGAACCATATCAATTGAGATTTAAGAGTATGACTTATTAGCTCAATCACTCTAAAATGGACTTAAGGAATGTAACTAGAAGGATTAATCCAAGTTAGAGCTATCCATGATGATAAGGGGTTTACTAAACATAGCATCAAATAATATAACTATGAAAATCATATGCTATGTAAATTTTGAAATTATTTCACTCAATCATAAAATATGACTATCAAGTGTAAGATGAGTGAAATGAAATTCAAACCATGATGCCTACCTCAATCATTAACCAACCAAGATTATTAACACATAAACATGGTGGTCACGAGATTTAACCAAATAAGCAAGAGAGGTGGCAAACATGACCATTTATGAAGCTAATGGAATGTGACATGGAACAAAGACATATTACTATCAAGTTTAATCCAATGTGCACAAGGTTTATCACAAATATATAACATCAATTGGAAGTTATACTAATTGAAAATGATATCATTTGATTACCAATTGAATATGGAACATGTTTGAGAGCAAGTATGTGACAAACACAAGATTCCATCAAGCAACATAAATGAATATTCATCACTTTAATGATATAACTATTGAGCATAGTGATGAACTTGAGAAATTGCATTTTGAAAATATATGACTTATAAGAATATGCAATTTCCAAAGTGTCAACCATATGAATACAACATCTAAGAAATCCATCATTCAAGAGATATAACTATGTAATTCAAGAAATGAATTTCAAAGAGGTTCATATGATCAAACACTACTATGAGGTTGAAACATGTATAAGTATGACAAATACACATGTATCAAACATCATAACCATCCATTTCACAAAAATGACTAGAAAGCATAAAGGATGGATTTGGGTTCTAGTATGGTTAAAAAAAAAAAATAATTAAAGAACACAACCATACATGGAACAAATAAAACATTTGCATAAAGAATGTAACTAAAAGAGCAAACATGCAAATAGTCTATCACAACATTCATTTCCATTAAAGGATGACATAAGCAAAAGCATAAGGAAATGAAAACATGGAACATGCTTTGATGAATACAACAAAAAGTTTTAAAGCATTTCCATTCATGCAATCTTCAAATCATAAACAAAATCTAACAATGGGCATAATGTATATGAAAATAAAGAAAGCACCTTATCAAACATCAAATTGTATTCTAAGCAATATCACTACCAAGAATCATACAATTTGATTTAAAAACCATTCAACTTGCATTTTAAAAGATATAACTTAATTGGAAAACATACAAGTTGATCTTTTCAAAGTAATTTTCCATGTGAAAGTATAACTTAAAAATTCATGGAAAAATTAAATTGATTTAAGTCATTTGTTTTTCAAAATAATCTAACTAAGACATACAAACAAATGATATTGCAACATCAATCGATTATGAAAGATCTAGCTATGAAAGCTTTGAACCCATAATCAATTGAACATGTAGAAATGCAAACAAGATGTGACTATAAAAAGCAAATCTAACATGTGAGAAATACAATCAAATGATTTTGAAAACCATGATATGTGACTTAGGGAAGTACATGAAGACAAAATCAAATGATCATAAAGAAACAAATGCATTTTTAAAAAATGTAACTAAGAAAGAACATAAAATGCAAATGCAATCATGACCAACAAAAAGATTTAACTATTAAGGTTAGGTTGGTCAATGAGGTCCAAGGCCCTAAGGTTTGTCTATTTGTCTAACTTTGGGAATCCACCTAAGGTCTTGGGATGGATGAACTTTGAGGTCTAACTTAAACTTCTCACCAACTCTAGGAGATTTAACTTGATAAATTATTAACTTAGACTTATCACCATGAGATATAGATTTAACTAAGTTTAGCTTAGATTGGTGATTAGTCTTTTGGTGAGTTTGCTTCTTTGGGGTTTGAACCATTTTTCTTTTCTTCTTATCTCCTCCCTTTAATTGACTTTTGAATTTCAAATTTATCTTTGCAACTTTCTTCAAAAGTTCTTTCATTTGTTGAGTTAAGGGAGGTAGGTTGAGAACCTTTTTATTTATAGATTCTTTTAAACTTGATTTAACTTGTTTAACCTTTTTAGAATCTATTTTAGGAGACTCCTTCTTAATTGATTTTACTTGTTTAAGCTTCATGGAGTTCTCCTTGGTTTTTGGTGTCTTATCCATCATAGAATTTGATTTACCTTTCTTTGGTTCAAATATGGATTTAGACACATTGCTTCTTCTTTGTTTGCACTCAAACCTAAAATGTCCTTCAATGCCACAATAATTACATTTAGACATGGGCAAAGAAGTGTGAGTGCTAGAGAATGAGGACTCACCTTTCACAAAAGTGTTGGTGAATTTAGGGTCATATGAGGTATTCCTATCAAATCCAAGACCCGTCCTATCTCCTTTTGATTTACCCAAATTAAATAACTTTTCCAATCTTTCTTCACTTTGGGTAAATTGGCACTCATACTTTTGTTTGTATGTTTCAAGTTGAGTGACTTTGGTTTTAAGGGTTGAATTCTCATTTTTAACTTTAGTTAGTTCTTGTTCAATTCCCTTAAATTTGATTAGCTCTTCATTGGCAAGTTTTAACTTCATTTCAAGTTCATTAACAACATTAGATCCAAGTTCTAAGGTGTTTAAATTATTTTGAGCATTTGACAAGTTTTCCATTGAAATTGTCAACTTGGATCTTAAATGGATAATGTTCTCATCTTGTCTTTTTAAAGTATCTCTTAGACTTAAATTTTCT
Source organism: Litsea cubeba (assembly GCA_012931725.1). Lineage (NCBI taxonomy): Eukaryota > Viridiplantae > Streptophyta > Magnoliopsida > Laurales > Lauraceae > Litsea > Litsea cubeba. The sequence goes on along the minus strand of CM022955.1, from coordinate 19,246,029 downwards.
TTCTTAAGCTCATCACAATTTATCTTTATTTTATTTAGTTCAATTTGAGCATTAGATAAATTTTCCTTAGAGATACTTGACTTAGATTCAAGATTGTTAAAGTCTTTGTCTTGCCTTTGTAATTGATCTCTTAGTTTAGAATTTTCCTTATTGAGATTGTCATAACCTATTTTAATTTCATTTAGTTCATCTTGGATATTAGATAGGTTATGCAAAGAGATCATGAACTTAGAGTCTACACAATTTAAAGCTTCCTCTTTTTCTCTAAGTTCATCTTTAGAAGAGACTAATTCTTTGTTTAGTCTTTTAGATTCTTCTCTTAATTTTTTATTACTCTTGGCAAGCTTCAAGGATATAGCATATAATTCTGCATAAGCTTGTTGATATCATCTTCATTTTCTTTAATTTCTTCTTCTTTCAATTTAAGTTGAGATTCTTTAATTTTGATGTTTGAATCTCCAATAGATGGAAGAAGGGATCTAGAAGAATCTACAAAGTCTAAACTAGTGGAATCCATTTTTATGATTTTCATGTAAGCACAAACACTAGGGTTTTGACTCTAGGTTTTTACACCTAATCAAGAGTTCCAAACACTTGATCCTAATATTAGAGCACGAGGCTCTGATACCAAATGAAAGTCCTTGTGGGAGTCCAAGATCCTAACCCTAGAGGGGGGGTGAATAGGGTGATCTACACTTAATGACTAATTATGACCAATTTTAATTTCTTTACAACTAACTAGTCACATGTGATGATTAACATACAAAATGCGGAAGCTTAACAAATACAATCACCACAAATCAATCACCACTACACAATCATTTATAGTGGTTCGGCCTCAATGCCTACATCCACTACCGGCTTGTGTATCCAACACCCCACCGGATTTCCACTAAGTATGCTTTTCAATAGGCTAAGCAATAACCTCTACAACTATGCTTTTCTAGGCTAAGCAATAACCTTTACAATGTTGTTTTTCTAGGCTAAACAACAACCTATACACAATGCTTTTATATGGCTAAGCAATAACCTTACAATCAAATGATTTCTCTCAAGAAAGTGTTTTCACAAAACACTCTAAGAGATTACAATTAAAGCTTAAGTAAAATGCCTCTAAGTAGGCGGATATGAAAATGTAAATCTAACTCACACAACACAATGAAATGCAAAGATGAATGCTCATGATATGTGTGTGTGGTAACTTCAATCAAGTTTAAAACATAAGCTCAATTAATGTATGCTTAATGCATTTGAAAGTTTAAAGCACTCAAATATATGATTGAAGTTATATGCAAATCACTTGAACAACTACAAACTTGTGAATGATATGAAAAATCTAAATATCACAAGTTGTATGAAAATGATTAAGACTAATCAAGTGATGCATGTGCAATGTTGTTTTCAAAAACTAATTTAACTAAGGTTTAAATGTATGAAAACAACAAGGAAGATTCAAACAAGAAATAGAATCATGCTAAAGAGGAAATCAAAGATTTTCATAAAACATGATTTGTAAAGTTTTAAAACAAAACTTTGTTTGAATCTAAGTGAAGAATCCTATGATATAAAATCAAAGATTAAAGAAAGTAGAGGATTCAACACATCATAGTTGATATGCTTAAAAACATTTACCAATAGTTTAGACAAAGCATAAAACATATGATTAACAAAAGGCAAAGCTTACTTGGTGGTTTAACTTCATTAATCCAAGCTTTAGCTTTTCCTAATGACCCATTAGCCTTCTTTAGCTCTTCCCCTTTCTTTGGCCTCAAAGCTCTTCAAGAATGGCTTAAAAATCATCAATCTTGGCCAAAGGAATGAGCTTGCTTTTATAGAAAAAAGCTACCAATGGCTACCTGTCGGTCGACCGACACCTCAACGGTCACTAGGCAACGGTCATGTTTTCGAAAGTTTTCTGACCGTTATACATCTATCGGTTGACCCTCATTTGTCGGTTGACCGACAAGGAACCGACAGCTGAACCGACAGCACAAAGATATTGAAAATGTAGCTGTCTGTTTTTGGAACCGACGAGTCCTTGGACTGAAATTTTATGCACTGTCGGTTGACCGATAAGAGCCGACGAGCTGACCGAAGAGAAGGTCTGAAATTTGTAGCTCTCTGGAAATGGAACCGACAAGTCCTCGGTCTGCCTCGGTTCCACTGTCGGTTGACCGAATGCTTGACGTCGGTTGACCGACAGCTCTGGACAAAAATCCCAACTTTACATAGTATTTTCTTGTGGGGATTTTTGGGCCATTAAACCAAGCTTGGATACATGATTTTAAATCATCTAAGTTCTTTTAAAATCATGAAACATTAAAAGCCAAATATAGTATGAAACTTTAAACATAGGCTAGCTTGATTTAAAAATTCTTTTTAAAACAAATGCATCCAATTTTTAAAACCAAAACATGCACAAACTATAAGATTTGTAATATTTAAAACAATGCATGTATAAATCCAGATTTCAAGATATTTAACTCTATGCTTGTGTGAAAAATCATGAGATGCTAAAATGACAATGCATCCATCAAATTGCAATACACAAAATCCCTAACACTTTTAGGTTAATTAGAGGTCACTGGCAATGAGTAGCTAATATTGTCATCTAATATGGAAGATATTATGGCCATGCTTGAATACTTAATACATTCACTAACCCTCATGAATTGACATACACCATAAATTCGGACTTACCTAAATTATACTCATTATCATGTATTCTTAAAAGCAATTAAACTATGAAGCACTAGATTAATCACTGTGATGTTCTCATTAAAATAGCCTCTCTCGAAATCTAATTTAGAAAGAGATTCCCATTGTAAGTGAATAAAATGACTCACAAGGTGTAGGGAGTGGAGCTGAGAGCTCTCTGGTTGAACACCGCTGCCTGCCAGAAACCTGGAGAAGGGAGGAAGAAGAAAACAGTCAGAGGACCCTGGCTGTGGGCAGCGCAGGGCTCTCCGATGCCTAAGTCAGTATGAGAACTGGACTAAGGATAGAGATTGTGGGGAAAAAGATGATACCGGCGTGTCCTTCTCCTGGAGAAGAGAGTCCGCTTTACTGTTCTGGTTTGGCTCCTTTTATAGAGGAGGAGAGGAGACAAGGTGGAGACTTCGTCAGGGAGCTGTCCCATCGTAGCACATCATGTCGCATCGGGCCATACCCAGGCGTCTGCGGATGTCGTTCTGTCAATGGACATGGGCGGCAGGGATGGCTCTGTTAAAGGGTGTGGGCGGTGCCTTTGTCCTATCGCACGTGCTGTAGCGTGCTTAAGTGTCCATGGGAGGACAGCTGTCAGCCCCCGCCATGGGTAGCTTCCTAGTGCTATAGCCGAGGTGTGAACGATCTGGGGTGTTTGGTGCCGAGGTCGGGAGCGACCTTGACTTAGCTGGAGACCTCGCTGGGATGCCGAAGTGGAGGACCAAGCTGAAGTCCCTAGCCGGGCTGGGGATGCCCTGGCCGAGGTGGAGCTTATGAGCGTATGGCCGAAGTGGAATCACTTGGCCGAGCTGGAGGCTGGCACTGTTGCCGAGACTGAGCCCTGCCGAGATGGACTAGCTGGTGCGGGAGTTTCAGATGCTGCATCTGACAGGGATCCCGGTGAGTTCGGGATTATCCCCACACAATAACCCCCCAGCTTCTGAGCTCATTACTTCCTTTTGAGGTCAGAAGCTAAGTATCATGGAGGATAACACTTGTGCCCTTGAGCGGTTTGTCGCTTGAGATTGGTGGGCTTCAGTCAACTGGTTCGTCACCAGCTGAGAGATGGAGGCATGATCAGGTGGCGCATTACCAGAGCTGCAGGCTAGTACTGTTGTAAAGCTGAAGGAGGAATGTCCTGCCGAACCGGAGGTTGGCGCTACTACCAAGCTAGGGTTTGGCAGTGCTTGTTGAGATGTCGTATGTATATTGCCTAGTTGGAGAGTGCCAAGTTGAGGAGGGGCACTGTTGCCGAGCTGGCGGGAATTGTTGTCGTGACCCCGGACCGAGGTTTAGGAATCAAGACCCGGGCCCGCGACATTTACCATAGGTTCCCGCGGTGAGGATTCCAAAACAAAGAGGAGATCTAGCTCACATGATCAAATATGCGGAAACGTGTAGTAAAATGTGTCAATCATAATTTAAACAAATTGAATGAGTAAAATGACTTCAAGACTTAATATCAGAAGGAGAAACATGACATGGCATTCATATCATAATTCAAGTTTCAAAGTAACAAAGTAAGTTAAGTTTAATACATCCGAAAATAAGAGGCCAACAAAGGCCAATACGTCACCAAGAGTTCAAACTAGAAACCCATGACAAAATGAAACGTTCTCATGAACCCGCCCGACGTCTAGTTGACATCGTCGGGCTGCCACTCGGGAGCTGGGGGTGGCTCAATAGCCTCCTCCTGACGCTCCTCCTCAAAGGTATCGTCTCCTGCATCTGGGCACCAAAATAACAAGGGTCAAATACGACGGTTTGGCAGGTAATCAATTTAGGCATGAGCATGATACAATAATAAAAATAGTTTAATAAATTTTAAACAATTTAAGATAAAGATATGCACTTCGAATTTACAAAACTAGCATGAATAATTCTTATATCATGAATAGTAAATCCACATTGAGCTAAATCCTTTCTCCATCATACATGATGATAAGAGCAAGCGAGCGAGCGGGCGCCCAAGCCACACAAGGTGCGAGGGGAAAATACCGGCTTCGGAACCGGAACGAGCTAAAATGTGTATAAATACACTACCAATCTGCAGATGGTCCTTACTTATGTTTAAAGACCCCCTAACTAGTGGATCAGACTGAGAGGGCAGTCTAAGCTCAGTGGTGTTCACTTAAATCCATGAATGCACAAAACAAAACAATATACTTATCAAGCTTATTGAAACAAAAGGGGAAATCACTTATCAAAACGAACAAGACAGGGCTAGCAAAAAGACATAATATATATGCATAACGAGCTTAGGAAGTGATCCGCTTTTTCATTTAGAAATCAAACCTTCAAACGACCTCATACTTGAAATCCAAAACGAGTACATGAAGATTTTCTATATACAAAAACTGGAATTCAAAACATAGTTTATCAAGCATATGCTAAAAGAAAATCTTCCATTGACCCTTCTTTACTTGAAACTCAAATGTCGGAAATTAGTAATGAAATTGGTGCCTCCGAAGTTGAGACATTTAAGCATTCCAACACACAACTATCAAGTAGAAAAACCTTTCATTATATTCAAGTTCCTCAATCCTCAAGAAATTCTCAAAAATTTGAAAATGAATTCATAAATTTAATTCAGGCTTATAAATGATGAAAAATCATAAAAACAGGTCCAAAGTTTATTTCATATTTTTAAAATCATTAAAGATTAAAAACAGTCCCAAAAATTACAAAGAAATGCATTAAAAGGGTCTAAACAGGCTGGGAGGCAGGGCCTGGGCCTGCTCAAGCGGACCCTCCTGCTCTCTGGCAGGTCCGTGGAATAGTGCATTTCTGCACTGTTTCACTCCTTTCTTTGCATTTCATTTTCAAATCTTCTTTCCTCCTCCATTAAATCATCATACTATATTATCAAAACTGAATCATTTCATATCAAAGCTATAAATCAATTGATACTAAACTAAATCATCACATCCCATTCATGAATTCAGCATGAAAAATATAGTTTAGACATAAGAAAGAAAACGAAACTCTGAGCTGAATTCATTCCATTAATATATCACTAATAAAAGAAAAGATCTTCTCATATCAGTCCATTTAAAAATCAAGTCTAGGCTGAATATAAATTTGAAGAACATGAACACAATATAATTAAGAATTTAAACAATAAGATCATGCATTTTCAAGGATGAAAAACATTCCATAAACCACATGCACATGGAACCTATAAAGATTACTTGCCTTCTTGCCCAAATGCTAAGCAAAACTTCCTCTCAAGAATCCTACTCAAGATCTGGTCCAAGAAGCTACAAAAATCCCCGAAAAATCCATTCAAAAACAACTTCAAAAATCAACATATTTTGAAAGATACGAACCCATTTCGAAATAGCCTTTGCATGTATGAAAATCGAGCTCTACATGAGCTGAAATAACTCCTTGGAAGGGGAGAAGATGAGTTCTAACCTGAACCTAGCTGAACAAGAAGAAAACCAGCTGGAAAGAGGTGAAGAAGTTCCAAAAATTTCACACAAAATACACCCAGCTGTAGCTTGAAGGAAGGGGAAGAGAAATGTGGTCTCAGATTTTGATTTGGAGATCTCTAGGTGGTGCATGCAAGAGGAAGAAGTGAGAGGGGAAGAGGTTCTCTCTCTCTCAGCTCATAAGTTGCAGGAAAACACACAGTTGCTGGAAATGAGCTTCTAAAACGTAAGTGAAGGGAGGGAGAAGAAGTGACTAAGAAATGGGCCCCACAACAGGTCTGAAATTCGCATGGGCTGAAACATGATCTTGTGGGTCCCGGATGAGATTGACGAAAGAGGATAAAATGATCCTTGAAAAATCTATTTTCCAATGAGTATAAATTTGACATAGTTTTGGAATTTCGAGATTTGAGCCCAGATTTAGTGAGACAAGTCAATTTTACCCTCTTTGGGCCAAAACTTGGGTTTTTGGGTCTCAAATATGGACGAGTTGAAAACGAAAGTTGTAGCAAATAGTAAAATCATTCAAATGAAATAAAAATCGCGATTAAAATCAAAGAATCAGAATTTCCTCCCAAACTTGCCCGTACACTCAAGGCGCCCCTGAGTGTGTCTAACTAACATTAATCACTCTCAAAATTTCCAAAGCTATATCCAAGACTAAAATCAACCAAATCTTAACCCATCGATAACTAAACCTACTTAAGACTAAGCACTCACTAAACTAATACTAATCGAGTTGGTTTGGGTCGGGGTCTAACATCCTCCACCCCTTAGGGTATTTGGTCCTGCAAATAAAAACAATTATACCTCTGGCAACAAATGTGGGTATTTTCTCTGAACTTGGTCTCTTAATTCCCATGTGGCTTCTTCTGGCTCATGATTTTCCCAAAGTACCTTGACCCAATGAACAGTTCGGTTTCTCAACTCATGCTCTTTGGTGTCGATGATTCTAACTGGCTTTTCCACGTATGAAGCATCTTCTCGAATTTCCAAGGGTTCGTGTGGAATGATGTGAGAAGGACTATGAACATACTTCTTAAGCATGGAGACGTGAAAAACGTTATGTACCCCGGAGAGTTCCGGTGGTAATGCAAGTCTATAGGTAACATCTGTTGGAATTTGAGATGACTTGAGAAGTCTTATGAAGCATTGAAGTATTTAGTATCTCAAGTATCATTTTGTGTTAGAATTATTGTTGTAAGACCCCGACCCGAGAGACCTCGTTTAGAGTTGATTAAGTTGTGTTTTAGTTTTAAGTGTGTTTAGTGGTTTTTGAATTAGTTGGGGATTAGAATAGCTTTTATAATAGCTTTGGAGAATTTGGAGAGCCCTTTTATTTATGGGACCCTTTGGGGGTTCTTGTTACGAATTGTGTGAGATTGGGGGTTTACTGATGATTTCCAAAAATCATGTTTTTAACCCCATTGGACTTATCTTATTAATCCTTACAACTTTCATGATGACATCGTTTTCATTCGAGGACCTTAAACCCGATTTTTCACAAATTGAGGGCAAAATGGTCTTTTTACCCAAAATCTGGACACTGATTTCAATGTCACCAAAATGTGCAAAATATATACTTTTTGGAAACTAGAAATTTTGCCGATCAACTTTGTCTTCTTCGTCGAATTCGTTTGAAGCCCCGAAAATCAGGTTTTGAGCCCGAGAAGTCTTTTAAGTTGTGGGCCCCACTCCCACTTACTATATATAGAAAGCTTCTTCTTCATTTTTCCCATTTCTGGCAAAAAAACCCTAGAGGAGAAGAGAAATCCCAGCCCTAAGGGTTTTCCCTTACCTTTTTCTTGCTTCTTCATCTTCAATCCCCTACTAAGCTAGTGCTAATGGAAAATTAGAGGCTACAATCTTCTTCCTCATCTCAAGGGCTTCATCTTGACACCATTTTTGAAGAAAACCGCCCACCCCAAGACTTCCTTTGGACAACACCTTGCTTTTTGAAGGACTTCCTTGTAAGTAATCTTCCTAAAAGTTTTATAATCTTGTTTGTCTAGCCCTAGGGAAACTCCATTTCATTTATTGGAAGATTCCGTTTTGTTTTACTTGGTTTTTGATAATCTAGGGTTTGGATTTGGGGATTTTGTGTATAGGTGTTTGATTGTGGGCTTAAAAGGTGATTAGAGCTCAATTTGTTTTGCATTGGACCCAAGGCAAGTGGATGAAACGATTCTCATGTGTTTTATCATGTTTTATACAAAATCTTGATTTGTCTTCATTAATAGTTTTAATGGTTTATCATGTTTGATAGTTTAGTATTATTGATTTTGAATGATGATTTGATGAGATAAGGAGGTCAAGGAATAGCCCAATTATTCATGAAGTTTTGTTTGGAAGAAAGGGAAAGAAAGGAAATGGATAGGAGTTGGACAAGAGAAGAATTCAACCAAATGGGTTGAGATTCGTTGCAGGACCGATCGATCGCCCATCAGGTCCGATCGATCGGACTGTAAATAACTGAGAGGGTTTGCGGGACCGATCGATCGCCCATCAGGTCCGATCGATCGGACTGTAAATAACTGAGAGTGTTTTCAGGACCGATCGATCGTCCATCAGGTCCGATCGATCGGACTGTAAATAACTGAGAGCGTTTTCAGGACCGATCGATCTCCCATCAGGTCCGATCGATCGGACTGTAAATAACTGGGAACAATTCAGGACCGATCGATCGGCCAAGGAGTCCGATCGATCGGACTGAAATGAGATGAACTGTAAAATAAGAGAATTGTGGGACTATTTTCCAGATTCATTCCAAGCCCATACTCAAGTCCAATTCAGCTCCATCCCTTATCTTCTTATTTGAAGACATTGAACCTGTAATGATGCATTTAAACCCATGAAAGATTGGGGTAAATTGTGAGGGGCTGTAGTGTGGAGGTATTGTTTGGAGTCCCAATGTTATTCAAGGATGGGTAAGGCATTGTATGAAGTCCGAAGGAAGGAGAAACCTTATCATGGAGATTCCATGAGGTTTTCTAGATCGCCCAATGTGTATAAGGACCTGGAATGTCCCTAACTCTTAAAGAGTACCAAAATTTCATCATAACCGACATACGGGACCCTATTCGCACTGATTCAATTCTAGAAACCCTTTTGTTAGCCTGTAAAGGTATTGGAAACTATTTGTATTTGATTTCCAACCAATCCCCTATTTTGAGATTTCAACCTGTGATTTGTGAGTACTCTTGAATCGAGAACATTGTGTTACCATATTGTTAATTTGCTTAGACCCGTCCCGACTTTTATATGTTTTTACCTATGAGTTCTCGCCCCGTAATGTGTATTTATTTGCTTTGATTTTCGCATGTTACTTATGAGTCGGCACCACTCAGCTTGGATAACCTTATCGGTTTGATCCACCGGTTTGGATATCCCCCTTCAGTTATACCCGCTGCAGCATGGTTCCCGCCTCGCCCCGATATACCCGGTTCGCTACCGTGGTCCCGCAGAGTATTATATGTATTTATTATATAAAAATCGTTGACTCTCCTCACCTCCTGTGATTGAGGTTAACGTCGTTGATTCTCCTCACCTCGTGTGACTGAGGTCAATGTCCCGATGTGCTCTTATCACTTTTGTGAGAGAGGATTTAGCTTTGTGTGGTTGCCACCTTGTTAGTCCCGAGTCCTCGTCACCTTACATGTTTTATTTGCATATGTAACTCTTTTAAATGTTGCATTCTTCTTTATGAAAATTCATTGTTTATCTAGATTTTACTATGTTTCTAAATGCATCGTTGTTTTGAATTATTGTTATATCTTTTCACCCACCTGCCAGACCGTCGTGTCTGATCCATTTATTTTGGTACTCAGGTCCAGAGCTTATTGCCATTGAGGAGGAGCCGGAGGAGGCGGTCGGTGAACCGCAGCGAGTGATTGAGTGGCAAGCCGATGATGTCATGTAGACATTCGGCCTTGCCTTGAGAACGATACACTTTGGGAACTTATGATATCTTTATTTTAGGTTTCATTTGGTTGTACGGTCTTTATTGACCGTTATTTTGGGGCATTAATCAACTGATATTTTGTAAATATACTTAACTTTACTTTTGGGGAAATATGCTTATGATCATTGCTCATTCTGATATCTTGTCATATTAACCATAAATCAGTATTGTTTATGGGATTGAATGGTATTAGTATGGTTTGCTACACGCTTCCGCAATCTTGAGAATATATTTGATATGGTTATATGTGAGATGATGTGTAAAGATAATCCTCACCGCGGAACCCTGTGGGAAATCACGTGCACGGATAAATGTTCTTTTAACTCCGTGTGCGGTTTAGCCAAAGAGATGCACGTGGCGCGGCATCACCCCCCACCGTCCCGATCCCGGACTCGGCCTCTTTTCCCCTAGTCCCGGTCCGGGGTCGTGACAATTGTCAACACAATGTCACTAGTGTGGTGTTAATAGTGTGGTATTGATAGAACTTCAAAGAGAAAACAGAGCTAAAACAGTTCAGAAATTCAGAATTCCTGAAGCAGTGTGGTCGGTCGACCGAGGGCCCCACGCGGTCGACCGGGAAAGAGAACTCTGCAGAAGACAGTTTCAGTTAGCTCCCAGTTATTTTGCTGCCACAGTGTGTCGCCGGTCGACCGGGGACCCCAGCGGTCGACCGAGCACGGGAACCAGAATTGCGCAGAAATTAGAAGTTGTGCACAAAAATTCAGGAAACTTATGTCTTTCGTTTGGGACTCTTTCTAAACGAATTCTAGCCTAATTTGAACACTCTTAAGGGTTACCATAACCTATATAAAGGCTTGATTGGTTCGTTTTCAAGTGTACAGAAGAGAAGAGAGAACAAAAAGAGAAAGTTTTGGAGAGAAGAGTGATTGGAGAAGAAGGCGTTGCTGTGTGTTGCTGTGTTGCACGTTTCTACAGCAAGTGTGGACGAGAATGTGCTCATGAAGATGGTGATTCGTCCATAGATAAGTGTCTCTCTATTTATGCTTTAAATTTCAATTTGTAAGGGATTGAGAGAGAGAGATTGTAGAGGGGAAGGGCTGTAGAAAAGTTCTTTACTTTAATTCTGTAGAACATCAAGTTGGTGCTTGGTGTTAGGGGTTTGGTGATCCTATCTGTTGGTGCAGATAAATTGTAAAGGGAGTAGGTGCTTCCTAGATAGTTGGTGCTATCTGAAACTTAAGGGTTGGTGCTCTTTGTCGTTGGTGCGACTAAATAGATTCAGACCTGCTCCGGATCGGTGTTCGGACAGTCTTTGAACCGTGGACGTAGCCTTTTGGTGAACCACGTTAAATCTGGTGTCCTTGTGTGATTTGATTTGCTTTTGTTGTTAAATTGGACCTGTTTTTAAAGGGATCACTGATTCACCCCCCCCTCTCAGTGATCGCGATATCTAACAATTGGTATCAGAGCATAAGGCTCCCTTGATAAGCTTAATACGCTAAGGGTGATCTCTTGTCAAATCACATGGCATCCAATACAGGGAATAAGAAAGCACCTTTGTTTGATGGTTCTAATTACTCCTTCTAGAAGATCAGAATGCAGGCTTTCATCAAATCACTTGGCTATGATGTCTGGGAGACTGTCAGAGTCGGTTACAATACTGCCATCGTACCCACTGATGCTACAACGAAGAAGTTAGCAGACAACGACTCCAAGGCGCAGAATGCACTCTTTAGTGGCCTTGTGGACAGCGAGCTGGTCAAAGTAATTACATGCAAAATAGCCAAGGAAATATGGGACAAGTTGAAAAGCATTCATGAAAGAGATGAGAAGATCAAAGAAGCGAAATTGCAAACTCATCGCTCTCAATTCGAGTCTCTTCGCATGGAGGAAAGCGAGAATGTTGACTCGTATATGCAACGAGTGAATGAAGTCACGAATGACATTCGTGGACTAGGGGAGGAGATTAAAGAACCAGTCATCGTCAAAAAGGTTCTAAGATCTCTTCTTCCCCGGTTTGATTCAAAAGTCTCAGCCATAGAAGAAGCCAAGGATCTGAATGAATTTACCATGGATGAGTTGCATGGTTCACTCACTGCCTATGAGATGCGCATAGGTAAGACGTCTTCATCTGATAGAGAAGCGGCCTTCAAAGTTCAGAAAAATGGAAAAGAGACTGCTGGTCATGATGCTGATACTGATGATGATGAGCTTGAGGCTCAATTAGTTAGAAAGCTGAAGAAAGGAAGCAATGGAAAGTACAAAGGGAAGCTACCCTTTAAATGCTTCACTTGTGGCAGTATTGGTCACTTTGCTGCGAAGTGTCCGCTGAAAGAAAACAATGATGATGACTCTTATGTTGATAAGAGTAAATGGAAGAAAATTTTCAGAAAGAGGGGCAAAGAAAAAAGCTTCATCAGTCAATATAATGACAGCTCGTCTGAAACTTCAGACGATGATGAATCAGCCGAGGCAACTGAAGCTCTCTTCATGGTTACCATTGAAGAAGAAGAGGAGCAAGAGCCGGAAGAGGAAGAGGAGGCTGAGGTCAATCTTGAAGAAGAACTCATTGCCGCACTTGAGGAGCTTAGCATGGAACGAAAAACAAGTAAGAAAAATCTGAAACTTCTTCATGAATCTGAAAGTTCAGTTATTGCTTTGAAAACTCAAGTTGAAGAATATAAAAGAATGGTAGAAGTCCTAGAAATACAAATCAGTATCAAAACTGAGGAAGTGGTGAAACTTGAGAATGAAATCCTTGGAGCAAGGACTGAAAATATACAAATGAATCAAAAGCTCAAGGAATTCCAAGCAATCAATGGAACATTGAAGCTAAATGAAATACTGAAAGTTCAAAGGCCCTCTCACTTCAAATTTGGTCTAGGATTTGAGAATGGAGAATCCTCTAAGATTACACCTCCTGAAAAGACAAAACCTGTGAAGCCCACTCAGCCTAGAAAAGAGTCCATGAAGTCTAACCAGCCACAAAGAAGATTCAAATTTTATGGTTACTGTTATCATTGCAATAGATATGGACATAAAAGGGCTGAATGCAAATTCTATGTTAGAAACAGCCCATTTGTGACTAGGAACCCTTTTTCAATCCTAAACAGCCACAAAATTGAGTGCTATAAGTGTCATAATTATGGACACTTGGCTAGGGATTGTAGGTAGCCTATTGCTAACCAATTTCAGGTTGAAAAGAAACCCAAGTTAGTTAAGGCATGGAGGGCAAAGAAAAGGGAAGATAATTCCAAGGAATCTCTCATTGTACAAACGACATTCAATGCACAAAAGAAGACAGCACCATGGGTCCTTGATAGTGGCTGTTCAAGCCATATGACAGGTGATAAGGAAAAATTCGTCAAATTACAGCACTATGAAGGCGGATCAGTGAAGTTTGGTAACAATGATGGTGCCAAAATCTGCGGAAAAGGTGTTGTTCAGCTAAAGGCAAACAAGATCAGATCAGACGAGGTCTTATATGTGTCTGGACTAAGACACAACTTGCTTAGTGTGAGCCAGATCTGTGACAAAGGCCAGGAAGTTGTCTTCACTAAGAATGGGTTTGCTATCAAGAAGTGTAGCAACGGCAAAACAGTGGCTACTGGATCTAGGACTGCTGGAAATCTCTATACATTGTCAGATGGAGCTGAAAAGACTTGCTTGATGAGTCGGACAGAGGAAAGTTGGTTGTGGCACAAACGCCTTGGGCATCTAAACTTTGATAACATGTCAAAGATTTGCAATTCAAAGGTTGTCAGAGGTATGTCTACAGTTGAAAAGCCTTCCAACCCCATTTGCGATTCTTGCCAAAAGGGAAAGCAAACGAGGGTAATGTTCAAGTCAAAGGAGCATCATTCAAAGAAACCTCTTGAGCTAGTGCATACTGATCTCTGTGGACCGATGCGAACTCAAAGCACCAATGGAGATAAGTATTTTATGTTATGCATTGATGATTATACTCGTATGACATGGGTATTGTTTCTTAAGCATAAACATCAAGCACTTGATCGTTTTAAAGTGTTTAAAGCACATGTTAAAAATATGCTTGGAAAACGTATCAAGATTTTAAGGTCTGATCGAGGCGGTGAATTCACATCTGAAGAGTTCACTAACTATTGTGAGCACCACGGCATTCAAAGACAATATTCAGCCCCTAGAACTCCACAGCAAAATGGAGTTGTGGAACGGAAAAATCGCACCGTGCAAGAGATGGCTCGCACAATGCTAACTGAGAGTAAGCTAGCTGACAAATACTGGAAGGAGGCAATCCATACGGCTGTATACATTCAGAATCGATGCTTGATCAGGCCACATGAAGACAAAACTCCTTATGAGCTATGGTTTGGGAGAAAAGCAACAGTCAAGCACTTCAGAGTCTTCGGTAGCAAGTGTTACATCAAGCGTCTTGAACAAAATCCGGGCAAATATGATGAAAGAGCTGATGAAGGTATATTTCTGGGTTACTCCTCCTCTAGTAAGGCTTACAGATGTCTTAACAAAAGGACCAGAAAAATCATAGAAAGTGCCGATGTTAGAATTGATGAAAACCGTGAATCAAAGAATGTAACTCATCATGACAGTCCAGTTTATGAGGACTCGAGTGAGATTGATGATGAAGTGGCTGAACCTAATGATTCTGAGAAATCAAAGGATGACTCAGAGGATGCTACACCTAGAAAGAAAAGCACTTGGGTAGAGCAACACCCTAAGGATCAAATCATTGGAGATCCTGAGGCCGGTGTTAAAACAAGACAAAGTGTAGTTAGCAATTACTCACTTGTGTCCACCATTGAACCCAAGACTGTGGCTGAAGCCAGTCTCGATGAAAGTTGGTTAAAAGCTATGCATGAGGAGTTGGAGCAAATTGAGAAGAACTCCACATGGGAACTAGTTTCTCGACCTACCGATAAGAATGTTATTGGTACTAAATGGGTCTTTCGGAATAAGCTGAATGAAGATGGTCAGGTCATACGAAACAAAGCAAGGTTGGTTTGTAAAGGCTATGCTCAAGTTGACGGCATAGATTTTGAAGAGACCTTTGCACCGGTGGCTCGTCTGGAAGCCATTCGTATGTTTCTTGCATTGGCTGCATACAAAACCTTCAAGGTATTTCAGATGGATGTAAAGTCAGCCTTCTTGAATGGATTACTTGAAGAAGAGGTCTACATTGAGCAACCTGATGGTTTTCTCATTAGCAAAAATTCAGACCTAGTGTGCAAGTTGAAAAAGGCTCTTTATGGGCTGAAACAAGCGCCAAGGGCGTGGTATGCAAGGTTGGACCTCTATCTCCGCAAGATCGGCTTTGGAAAAGGACTGGTTGATAGCAGTCTTTATGTCAAAATAGAGTTGAGCAAACAGCTGGTTGTCATTGTTTATGTCGATGACATAATCTTTGGTGGCAATGATGAGGAAATGTGCAGGAATTTTGCTGAAGAGATGAAGAAAGAATTTGAGATGTCAATGCTTGGAGAACTTAAGTTCTTCCTTGGTTTACAAGTTCAGCAGCTGAAACATTGTATCTTCATATCACAGATGAAATACATCAAGGAAATGCTGAAGCGTTTTAACATGGAAGACAGCAAGCCAGTGAGCACACCAATGACAACGAACACAAAGCTAAGCAAAGATGATAAGGGTTCGTCCGTTGATCACACCACTTATCGTTCTATGATAGGAAGCTTGCTTTATTTGACTGCTATAAGACCGGATCTTCTGCAAGCAGTATGTATGGTGGCTCGATTTCAAGCATCACCAACTGAGACGCACCTTACAACAGTAAAAAGGATATTTCGATATCTGAAAGGTACCATGGAGCTTGGCATTTGGTATCCTAAAGGCAAATCCTTCACTCTTGTTGCATACTCTGACGCCGATTGGGCTGGATGTATAGATGATCGCAAGAGTACAAGCGGTGGTGTATTCTATCTCGGTGAAAGGTTGGTGGCATGGCACAGTAAGAAACAAGATTCAGTATCCCTTTCTACAACGGAAGCGGAATATATTGCAGCGGCAACTTGTTGTACGCAAGTGTTATGGATGCGGCAAATGCTCTCTGATCTAGGAGTTCCAACAACGGATCCTACGCCGATCCTCTGTGACAACACAAGTGCAATTCACATCTCTAAGAATCCTGTTCAGCATTCTAGAACGAAGCATGTTGCAATCCGCTATCACTTTCTCAAGGAAAAGGTTGCAGACGGTGAGGTAAAGTTGGAATATGTTCCAACTACTGAGCAAGTTGCTGATATCTTCACAAAACCTCTGCCAAAGGAAGTCTTTGAGTATCTCCGAAGAAAATTAGGAGTTACTCACTCTCCTTATCCTTAGGAGTTGTGCTTGAAAGGGGGAGCAATGTATTCCATGAATATCCTATTCGCTCCTTCGTTGGTCCCTTTGGACTTGTTGTCAAAGGGGGAGAAAGTTATGCTAGGAGAAAGCTATGCTAGAAGAAGTTATGCTATGATAGCTAGGGGGAGATTGGTATCAAGAATGTGAAGATCTTGATTCTGTTGGTCTATGGTTCTGAAGAAGCTTCATGAAGGTCAACTGGTTCAAAGTGTTCCAAGTGTTGAAGTTCCAAGTGTTGCCAACAATTCCAAAGGGGGAGATTGTTGGAATTTGAGATGACTTGAGAAGTCTTATGAAGCATTGAAGTATTTAGTATCTCAAGTTGTTGACACCAAAAATGTCACTTTGCCTCTTCAAGATCCAAAGAGCTACATGAAGTCGCAACCTGCCATAAATAGGCAATGCTGCTTCCAAAAATCAAATCTTGTCAGAATCAAACAAAAACTGCAAGATTCTTCCAGACAGCCAAAAGAGGAGTACACAAGAAGTTTCGGGCCATTTCAAAATCATTTGGCCTAACTTCGCTTCTCCGACAGCCGAAAAGGAGCTCTCGGCGGCAAAAGCTCTCCGGGACCATGGTTTCTAAGACAGAGCCTATGGATCATCTTAAAATGACTCCAATAGGTTCCCTGTCAAATTTCAAGTCAATCGGACATCGGTTGACCGCACATCAAACCGCGACATCTTCATCGCGACAAAAAGCAAGTCTACTGGTGATAGGACCCCAAACGGCTTCAAAACTCAAAAAAAAGCCTATGGTTGGTCTTATTTATTGCTCAGGAGGCTTCACACCAAATTTCAGGTCATTCCGACCTCGTTTGACCCAGTTTCAGCTTCTGACGGAAAATCGGCAGCTCTGCGCGACAAAGTCTTCGGCTTTCTTAGGAAATTGGAAACTTTGCAAAATAAAATGCAAGGATTCTCATCAGGTTTCCTACAAAGAAATTAGGCCAATAAATGGTCAAAATGTCAAGGAAAAGTACAGGAGAAAAAAGAATCAAAACACAGCAAAAACGGACACAAAACGGGACACAAAGGGGGTAAAACCCCCCCAGGGTCGCAGACCCCTGCGACCCTGGGCCAGGGTCGCCGGCGACCTTGGAACCCGGGGTCGCCGGGAAGGCCCCGGAAACCCCGGTTTTCGCCGTTTTTTCGCGATTCGAAGAGCCCAGCCTCTGGTATTTTCCAAAATTCATGCTTTTGAGACACCAAGTCCTCTGACATCCGTCCAAAACACGGGTCAATCATCAAGAGTATCGGAAACAATATTGATCGCCACCCGGTCAACCAAAAAAAAGTGTGCTTTCTACCCGACCGATCGAGAAATCGACAGAACAGATAGCACCGACCCGCTGTTGGCAACAAACACCTGAAATTACATGGTCATCTGATGTCGATCTACATGAAGATCCATCGATGATCATCGACAGAAGAATCCCAAAAGACGTGGCACGGCCCGCGACTCTTCAGCTGCTCGGCGACCACTTAATGCGATTAATTGACTAACTTTATTACCGTCATTAATCCATTTCTTTGGACGGCCCAATCAGAAGCAAGCATTCGGGAGTTACAAGTCAAGAGATTCATGGCATTTAACCCATGAAACTCCTCCCATCATGGCGATTAAAGGCGATTAAATGCCCTTAATCTCCTCCGGCCAATCAGAAGCCAAGAAAAAGGAGTTACAAAATAAACAATTCAATTTTGTAACTCCTCCCATTATGCGGCTTAAATGACAATAAAAGCCCATAAACTCTCCTAAATGGCTACCAAGAGCCTATAAATAGGAGAGCACTCCAAAGGAATCCAGATCGGAAAAAAAAGAGACAGACACACAGACAGAGAGAAGCACAGAAATCCAGAGAAAGAAAAAAGAGAGAAACCTCTGCGAAAGTTCTACACCGGCCACCGCAACAAGGTGACAAAAGTCCCTTGGGGGGTACCCCCCCAAGGTCCTTGCCTTCTCCTCCTGCCTCCAATGGCTTAGATATGGCTTTTCAGCCCGTCTACTCGGCTTTTTATTGGACATAGGACCTCCTTTTGGTCTTTGTCCTCTAAAAACCTGAGGTTATAGCCAAGCCAAGCGAATCAATAGCATCCTCTGTTCTCATCTGCATGGATGATGGCGAAGCCCACATATGGCTTGCGACCGTCAATCTAAACGAGTCCCCCACAATCTCCTGAGAAGTTAGATCCTCCTTTTCTTGCTTTTCATTGTAGTTTGTATTTTTTCAAAAGAGACAAAAATCACAACTCTTGTCTTTCATTATTTATAAGAATTGTAAATCGGCTATAAATGCCAAAAATCGGCTATAAACGCCAAAATCGGCTATAAATGCCAAAAAAAATCGCCTTTCACGGCAAATCAAGAAAAATGTCTATTTTCTTAAATATATGTGCAATGTAAAACTTGAAAGAAGTTGATTTCCTTTTTACTTGCGAAGGTTGATCTCCGGATCACCACTTGCAATTCCAAGTAAAAAATAGAAAATCTGGCACACCCACACAAAAAAAGAAAATGTTGATGCACGCCCCTTGCCTGCCCCCTGGTTACGAAAGGGTCGGAACCAAACGGACTCCCACGTCCGCCGACCTCGGTAGGGACCCGGGCGTCCTGGAGCGCGGTCCATCAAGCTGGCACACCCGGTGGGACTCGTTTATTTGAGAACACGATGCTAGAAATGAAATATTTGCATATCATATATTTTGCTCTATGCTTATATTTCTTTTCTCGATTCCTTGGCTACTTTATAATTGGTGGCCTATGTTGAATTCCGCATCTAAAAAAATGAGATGAGATTTTTTGCTTGGAAATTTCTAATTCTTTGAATTTATTTTCACTCTTTCTCTTTTAAAAAAAAAAAAAAGTTTAAATCAAAAAAAAAAAAAAAAAAAAAAAATCAAAATTTTCATTTTTGGATTCAAAATTGAGAAACTTTGATCCTCTCCCTTCTGGGCACTGGCGCTCACGGAAATCGTAGAGACCGTGTTCGGATCGGGGATTGGGCCATTGTTTCTCTTCGATGAGTTCATTAAAATAAAAAAAATATATATATATATATATATATATAAAAACTAAAAAAAAAAGACATAGACCACTAAGGTTAAACCAACTGTGTTCTTTGATCATGATTGATTCAAAGAAAAGCCTTGTCCAGAGTGTGGAGACAGCTTGACTGTTTTAGGCAAGGGTCCTCCAAACGGGTTCATTAAGTAATCCTACCCTTACCTGGGGGCAATTCTATCAATCAAGATTTCATAAGACCGGGTTAGGAGGCCTATGTGTACTCTCTCGTCTTTTAAATAAAAAAAAAATAAATAATTTTTTTTTAAAAAAAATATAAAAATTTTAAAATAAAAAATAAAAAAAATTTTTTTTTTCAAAAAAAAATCTTAAAATAAAAAAAATATAATAAGGAATAATAGAAAATAAAAAAAAAAAAAAAAAAAGATGTTTTAAAAAAAAAAATCTTCAAAAAATCTTCAAAAAAAAAAATCTTCAAAATCTTCAAAAAAAAAAACTTCCGTCATTTTGGGTTTAGATTGGAGAAATCTTGGTCTTCTCCTTTCTGAGCACTGGCGCTCACGGAAATCGTTGAGACCGTGTTCAGAATGGAATGCCTTTTGCTCTCTTTGATGAACCCGATATTGACTTTTCAAAAAAAAAAAAAACTCGTCATCTTTAGATTCAGATCCGAGAAATTATGGTTCATTTCTTTCTGAGCACTGGCGCTCGCGGAAATCGCTGAGCCCGTGTTCAGATCGGAATACCATCTGCTCTCTTTGATGAATCCAATCTTGACCTTTCAAAACAGAGAATCTCATCTCATGGATGCGGTCTCAAAACATTTGTGTCTAGCGGTACTAGTACGCCCTTTCAGGGTCTACTGTATTGCGACCGGCACATCTGTAACTCCAACTTTATATTTTTCTTACCTCGAGCAAGCTCTGCTTCTCGATAAGTCGAATTTAAGTTCTGCTTCTAGCAGTCACTGGGATGCCCATTCCGGGCTTACCATACCTGCGATCAGAACAATTGTACCTTCTATGGCATTTTGCCTTCCTCATATTGCTTGGGTCATCTACCTCGAGCAATTTGAAAAGACGAAACCATAGAACTTCTCATTTATGATCATTATATTCTTGTGATTACTAATGGATGTGGTCTTGTTTCAGAAATTTTAGAAAACTAACAATGGCAGCTTCACTAACCATTACTTTCGACGAAAACAAGCACCAACTCATGCTTCAACAGAAGCAAACCATGCGCACCTACAAGCGCCCCATCAGCTGCCGAAGTGTCAACTCCCTCGGCAACTCTTTGAACTCCGGGTCGACCTCGACTCCCCGGACTATCGTCTTTGGGACGCTGGGACCATTCCCACTTCCTGAGGAACAAACTGCTCCCTCCAAGAAGCAGAAACTCGCCTCTCAACGTGTCACTACCGTGACACCAAAGGCAAGCACCAAAAGGCCCGAAGCCCGTGGCAACCCCACGAAGCCTCGACCTGCAAACAACCAGGTCTACCCCAAGACTTGGTCCCCAAGACCTTCACCAAAACAGAGAAGGTCCCAAACATCCACTAAGCCAGCATTCCTGGCCCCACTCAAGGAGAACCAGTTCTATCCTCTTGCCTACATGAAAGAGGAGAGACCCATCTCCAACCTGACTTCCAAGTCATCCCAGCATGAGCCGGCTTGTTCCTACAAGCCCAAAATCAAGTCATGCATCACAAGGCCTCTACAAGCACCTGCTAAGGCCTACAAACCTGCAGTTCGACCCTTCATCTCTACAGGGGCCGAACTCCAAAAATTCAAAGCTTCGCTGCAACAGGCGAAGGACAGGGTTCGCATCCTGTCCTTGCCCAGCTACAGAGAAGACAGGCTCGGCTGCTGCGCCCGAGGGAGCACATCCTTCATTGTCAAAGCCCAGTCAGAGCTGACCGAAGCTCAAATTGCTCGTCGTATACGCCGCCGCACGTCATACCGGCAAAAGAGACTAGAGAAGCAAAGGACCCAGCCTCCTCTCTCCTAAATGGGTCGAAAAAGAAAGACCCAACCAAGTTGCTGCCGTCCATATGGTTGGAAAAACCAGAAGGCGCCAAAAATCAGCAACAAAAATCCATGTCCGACGTCCGATGACCCGCAGCGTCTCCAGGACAAGAAGACATTCAGAAGAATCCCCTGCTCCTTCAAGCAAAGGACAGCAGAGTGATCCTTCCTCAAGCTCCTCTTCAAAAAGAATGAGCCCCAGCTCAGTCACCAGGACAGTTTCTTCGTTCGAATCACGAAGGATGAATGTCTTGGCTACAAATTCTGAGCCACCACCCCGCAATCCACCTCCAGAAGATGCGATCACCCGCATCCAGCAGTTGGAACAGGGCCAGCAGAGGATTGAAACTCTGATGGAAAACCTTCTCCTCGCCTTCCAAAATCAGGCGAACAATGAACCTACCTCCGAATCATCAAGACGACGAGGTAAATAGAGAAGAAAATGAGTCACGCGCCCTTACCAAAAAGGACGTAGACGGTATCCTCGCCAAAGCAAAAGAAGAGGATATACTCAAAGAGCATGGGATCAAGCCACCATATCCCTTAAGGATGGACTCGGTCCCGTTCCCCACCAAATTCAAGCATCCTACTCTCCAAACATATATGGGGAAAGGATCAGCCAGACAGCACGTCATCCACTTCAAGATCCTGACGGGAGCTATCGCGGATCAAGATGCACTCAAGATTCGCCTCTTTGCAAGTACCCTAAAAGGTACGGCCTTCGATTGGTACTCCACTCTGCCGGAGGACTCAATCTAAAACTGGGCCATGCTAGAGACACGCTTCCTGACTCACTTCAAAGGTGAAGATCATCCCGCTACTATGGCTCAGCTGTGCAGCCTAAAACAGGGGGAGAATGAATCAACATATGACTTCATTCACAAGTGGAAAGCAATGGCATACAAATGCTCTGATGTATTGCCACAAGCGTCGCTAGTCGACATCTGCCGAAACAACATGAGAGCCAGAATCCGCTCCATGATCATCGGCAACAAATCAAAAAAACCTGGGAGAACTCCTAGAAGCTTCCATGGAAGCTGAAACGGTGATTAAAGACCTCAACAGTCAGAAATCATCAAGAAAAGAGCCAACCGCCATTACGACCTCAAAACCAAAGAAGAAAGAGGTCCTCAATGTGCAGACCAAGTCAGCTCCTCAGCCACCAAAGAAAGCTGAAAACAAAGCTGTTGGTAAGAAACCTGAACTCTCTGATGCCTTCAAAGAACGAGTAGAGAAGAAATACCCGTTTGATGAAGATGTTGATGAAGTCTTCGGGGCTCTTGTGGCAAACGGCAAGCTCACCTTGCCTGAACCAAAAAGACCGGGTGATGTTGGTAAAACCAACGATCCTCGGTACTGTCCATACCACCAGATGATCTCGCATCCTCTCAATCAATGCTTCGTTGTGAGAGAGAAAATAAATGAGATGTGGAAAAACAGGAGTCATCACCTTTGACAAAAACTATGGGTCTGCCTCCGTCAACATGGTGACATGTGGACAAACATCAAAATCACCGAAGAAGAAGATCACTACTTCCTTCAAGGTGATAAACTCAATCCAAGCGTCCGAGGAACTGGTTCCTTACCCGACACCAGACGGACAACCGATATGGGTACATCCCGATCTCCTGGAAGATGAAAATTGGGAGGTCGTGAAAACAAAGCCTACAGCTCAACAGCGAAGGCAGGCTAGGAAACATCTCCTCAAGCTCAAACGGCAAGAGAAGACCCAGCCAAAACTAGAGGTCAAAGAAAAGGCAGAGGCTTCCTCTACCACTTCACTGGAGGTAACAAAAACATCCCTTCCAGAGACTTCAAAGGGGGTAAGGAAATTCACTCTCAGTGATTTCATGCCACCTCAATTCAAAGAAGCCATGCAGGAGGCATCATACTCTTGCAATTCGGTAGTTGGATTCTCCATTGATGGATACGAATCCAGCGACACCGATGATGGATTCGAATCCAATTACATAGATGAGTGGGAGGAGTCCCTTGAAACAGGAGAATATCTCTCCGATGAAGAATGGGTTCCTGAGTCTCATCTTATGCCAGTAATCTGGTATAACCCCCTACAGCCACAAGGATCCTGGTCTGATGATGAAGAAGACCAAGAAGCTGTACAAGAAAATGCTGCTGACCCAGCACCTCTCATTACTCCAGTGGAAATCAACAATGTTGAGCCACAAAGAGATGATGAAGAAGAAGATCCGGCTCCCATGCCTGATCTTGAAGAATATGCAAGGATCTTGCAGCGACTCGCTCTAGAACAAGAGCAAGAACGCGTCAACGAGCCTCCTCGCAATCCAGAGCCTGAAGTCCCTGAAGACCACCAGGTACATCCTCCCTTAACTCCTGAAAATGGAGAAAATTGCTGGATAGACGATCCTCTCACATCCGAGGATGAGTCTGACTTCGATCAGGCAACGTCTCCCGTCAGAGCTTCCTGTAATGTGATAATTCGGGATTATCGCTCTTCCGAAGCATCGTCTGATGAGAGCACTTACACTCCGGCGACGCCTAGCAATATATCTTCTGGAGCCACCTCGTCTCACGTGACTTTCACTGAGATGACACCCTCTCAGGTTTCTTCTCCTGAGACTGTGACTTCAAAGTTCACACCCTTCCTGACTGAAGAATTCCCAGCTATTGATGCTTGGGACGATGAATTAGTCAACGAAGAAGAAAGATTGCTGGATGCTGTTCAGGACTTGTTCCCGAAAAATGCTCCATGCAACACAATCACTGAGGATGGTAACTCTGCTGCTGATACATCCTCAGCAAATGAAAAACGACATCCTCTTGATCCTGAAGACAATCTTTCAAACGAAGACCCTTCTCAAGAAGCTCTCGAAGTTGGTAGAGGCACCCGCTCTGGCCGGGACTACCACAAAAATTACAACCAATCTTCCTTTACATATGTAAATCCTTCGGGAAAAGATGTTGTAAGCGCCCCTAGTGGCAACAATGATGAACATGCAGGCCCTAAGGAGGCTTTCAAGTATGACTTGATTGAACATTTCAAGCACATACATGCACGTCTACACATCCTAGATTTGTTGTGAATGTCTCCGCACACTCGTGATAATCTCATTTCGGAATTACAAAAGCTGAATGAGGATGTCGACAAACATGCCCCGCAAGTCCTCCAAATTGAAATGGATTACCGGGTCAAAAACTCAGAAGCCTCCTCAAAGGGAGAAAAGAAGAAAACTGAGGGATCATGCATTGAATGCCTCTCGGTTAAAAAAGCAGCCAGTGCAATCATCGCCTTCACAAAGGATGACCTCCTACTTGGCGAAACCAGGCATAACTGACCCCTGTACTTCACAGGGTATATCAAGGAAATGCCTATGCATAGAGTTCAGATCGACCCAGGTTCTGCACTCAACCTCATCTCCACATCGGCTCTTGAAGAGTTGGGCATCCCACCCAGCAAGCTGAGCCACACATCTGTATCTATCTTTGGATACGATGGGAGTACTCAAAGGCCTATCGGCAAAATCAAGTTTAAGTTGCAGATCGGTGATCTTATCTCTGAGGTCACAGTGTATGCAATAAAAATCCCTTCATGCTACAACATCCTTCTCGGACGCCCTTGGATCCATGAGAATGGTGTTGTCCCTTCAACTCTACATCAATGCATCAAGTTTGTTGGCGACGACGGCATGATACATCGAGTCTTTGCGGACAAAAAACCCTTCAAAGGTAAAGAAGTCCACTTCGCAGACTCACAGATGTATGAAGGTGAAAAAGAAGAAGAGGAGAAGCACACAGCATCCTTTGCCGAAAATCTACAGAAAGATAAAGGCAAAGCTCCTCAACAATCACCGGAAGAAAACAAACCATCCGGTAAATCTGAAGAGAGCATCCAAACTCCCTTCATCATCTCCCTCAAATCTTCAAAGCCTTTGGTCATCACAAGTAAAGTGAAGAAGGCAAAACAAAAGCCTGGGGGCAAATTTGTTGTCTCTTTCGTGTCTATCATGCAAGATACGGACTCGGATTCAGAGCCAGAAGACGACACATCGTCAAGCCAAGCTGACACTCAGCAAGTTCAGCCTGCTCTTACTCCAATGGAGACAACTTCTGACATAGAAGATCCTACGTCAGCTTCCTTCGTTGTTCCAGCAACTTCAACAAAGGAAAAGCCGATCTTCTTCCATAGATCGGATGCTTCTTCATCAAACTCCATGCTTGAACCTTTCCAAAATAAAGGTACGCCTCAACTATCCTTATACAGTTCTGTGGCACAAGCTATTATGAAGAAAATGGGCTATGACGCTCAAAACCCAGTCGGTTTGGGAGAAGGACGCGGTATTCTCACGCCATTGGGGCCCGTCTTGACCAAAAGCCAGCTGGAAGATTGGAGACTCTACGGCTATATAGAAAAGTCTTCACACGGGATAGGGTATGATCCTGACACTCCCTTGAGACAGTTGACACAAAGGCTTAAAAGTCAATATGCTGACCAAGCCTCAACATCTCAAGTCCATGAAGACATCGATCTCCCTGGATATCTCTTTGATGAGTCACCTGACAAAGATCCAGGAAGCTCATCCAATTGGCACGATTTCTCCGAAAATGAAGAGGAGTTGTCCAATGGCACAGACATGTGGACTTCTGACCCAGAAGAATCCTCATCTCCGAAAGAAGTAGCCTACTTCGACTCGGTTTCAACAGGCGATTGGGATCATCTCATAGCAAGCCTTGGGAAAATTACCGATCAAGAAGACCCTTGGAAAGGAACAAAACCTTGGTCTGGAAATGCCCTTGAAACCCCAGAAGGTTTCGTTGAGCTGGAAGCCTCCGAAAATATTGTGGAGGAACCACCTTCGAACCTTCCAACAGAAGATCCTGTTCAAAAGATAGACTTGGGAACACCAGATAACCCACGTCCTGTATTCATAAGCAAGAATATAAAGGATGATGAGTTACCCGAGTATATCGCCTTTCTTCGTGAGTTCGTTGATTGCTTTGCATGGTCTTACGCTGAAATGCCAGGCTTAGACCCCAAAATAGCAGTTCACAAACTCAATCTTCAAGACGACATCAAGCCTGTCAAGCAAGGCCAAAGAAGATTCCGTCCAGATGTGATGGATAAAATTGAACAAGAAGTTCAAAAACTCAAAAGCGTCGGCTTCATCCGTGAGGAACAACATCCTGAATGGTTGGCCAACATTGTCCCCGCGACAAAGAAAAATGGGCAGATCAGGGTCTGTATTGATTATAGAGACCTGAATGGCGCATGCCCAAAAGATGAATTTCCGCTCCCCATACCAGAGGTAATGATTGATAATACCTGTGGATTCGAGCGAATGACATTCATGGATGGTTTCTCTGGCTACAATCAGATAAAAATGCATCCTGAGGATGAAAAACATACATCCTTTCGAACCCCATTTGGCGTGTATTGTTACACTGTCATGCCATTTGGTCTGAAAAATGCTGGTGCCACATATCAGAGGGCTATGATGAAAATATTCCAAGATATGCAGCACAAGACGGTTGAATGTTACGTTGATGACCTCGCCGTCAAAAGCAAAAGAAAAGAAGATCATATCGAAAACCTTCGAGAAATCTTCCTCCGGCTTCGCAAACACAAACTGCGAATGAATCCATTGAAATGCTTCTTCGGCGTCTCGTCGGGTAAGTTCCTCGGATTCTTAGTTCGGAAAGCTGGAATAGAGCTTGACCCCATAAAAGTCAAAGCCATTCTAGAAATGCCCTCTCCAAGAACCTTGAGAGAACTCAAAGGGCTTCAAGGGAGATTGGCCTACATCAGACGGTTCATCTCCAATCTTTCGGGGAAATGCCGTCCATTCTCCCGGTTGATGAAAAAAGGTGTAAACTTTGTCTGGGATGCTGACTGTGAAGCTGCTTTCCAAGACATCAAGTCATACCTGACAAAACCTCCAGTGTTAGCTGCTCCTACCACTGGAAAACCATTCATCTTGTACACAGGAGCCCTTGATCACTCTTTGGGAGCTCTGCTTGCGCAAGAAAATGATCAAAGAAAAGAAGCTGCTCTATATTACCTCAGCCGCATGCTAGTAGGTGCAGAGCATCGCTACTCTCCAGTCGAAAAAGAATGTCTTGCAGTGATGTTCGCCCTACAAAAGCTGCGTCACTACTTACTTTCCAACACAGTCTACCTGGTCTCGAGGGTCAACCTCTTGAAGGTCCTTGTCACAAAGCCAGGTTCTCTCAATGCTCGACTGGCAAAATGGTCCATCCTTCTGTCACAATTTGATATTAGGTATGTACCACAAAAAGCAATCAAAGGGCAAGCTCTAGCGGACTTCCTCGCAGAACATCCATTGCCTAAAGATTCTCCACTCAGAGATGATCTCCCAGACGAACCAGTCTACAATGTGGAGACTTTCTCACAAAGTGCCTCCTGGGATATGTACTTTGACGGTGCAACCAGGACAAATGAAAAAAGACAGCTGATCTCGGGAGTTGGCATCCTCTTTGTTAGCCCCGACAAATACATGATTCCACACGCTTTCTCGCTACTGGAACCATGCACAAACAATGCAGCTGAATATCAAGCTCTGATCTTAGGATTGGAACTCGCCATCGAATCCGGTATCACCATGCTGGAAGTCTTTGGAGACTCTCAACTGATCGTCAACCAGATGAATCAGAAATTTGAAGTCAGGAAGCCAGATTTGTTGCCCTACTACAACAAGGCACAATCACTTCTGCAAAAGTTTGACATCTGTCACATCACCCACATTCGTAGAGGTGAAAACATACGTGCAGATGCCCTAGCCAGACTTGCCGCATCCATGGCAATCCAGGAAGGGGAAAACATGCAAATCACAGTGTGCGAAAGAAGAATCCTTCCTCCTCTTAACACACACCAAGCAGTTGCTGAATGCCACCAAGTGGTCGGAAGTTGGATTTCAATCCTTCAAACTTCAATCGGCGACTGGAGGGATCCGTTCATTGATTACATTATGTTCGGAATCCTACCTGAAGATCCAAAAGAACGGGTAAGCATCCAAAGGCGAACCCCAAGCTTCCATTTGGATATTCCTTCAAAAATCCTTTACAGGAAATCCTTCAACGGAGTACTTCTACGCTGCTTGTCACAACAAGAGGCTGAAGAAACACTCAAAGAAGTTCATGCTGGTCTTTGTGGAGCTCATCAGGCTGGACCTAAGCTCTATGATCAGATAAAAAGGTTAGGATATTACTGGCCTACCATGGTAGCTGACGCAATGCAATTTGCTAAGCGCTGCCAACAATGCCAAGTTCATGGAGATTACATTCACATGCCTCCAGAATGGCTGCATCCTACAGCGATCTCATGGCCTTTCGAAGCCTGGGGTATGGACATCATAGGTCCTATTTCTCCCCCTTCAAGCAAAGGTCATCGCTTCATCTTCGCCGCTACGGATTACTTCTCCAAGTGGTCAGAAGCATTTGCGTTTAACGAAATGAAGACCTCATCAGTCCTTCAGTTCCTACGCACCAACATCATTTGTCATTTCAGCATACCCAAAAGATTCATCCATGATAACGGACGACAGTTCCGGGATCATCGATTCTACAGGTTCTGCGACAAATACAAAATCCAAAGCTGTCCTTCGACTCCATACAATCCGGCAGCAAACGGGTTAGCAGAAGCTTTCAACAAGACACTCTACAAAATCCTCCAAAAAATGGTCTCTAATCACAAAAGAGACTGGAGCGACAAAATGTCTGAAGCTTTGTGGGCCTATCGAACCACCGTTCGAGGACCAACCCATAGCACACCATTCTCTTTGGTCTATGGATGCGAAGCTGTCGTACCCTTGGAAGTACAAATTCCTTCCTTAAGGGTATCCTTGCAAAATGACATGACTCAAGAAAGCAATGTCAAATTGCGACTCCATGAGCTGGACAATCTCGATGAGAAACGGCTCGAAGCTCAACAAAGCATTGAACTGTACCAAGCACGTATGGCAGGATCTTTCGATAAAAAGGTCAGGCAACGCGCCTACAAAAAGAGTGACTTGGTTCTTGCGGTAAAAAGACCAATGGTCTTCGCTCACAAGTCCAAAGGCAAATTTGAGCCAAAATGGGAGGGACCCTACGTCATCGACAAGGTTTTCTCTAACGGTGCATACGCACTCCTAAACATAGAAGGTGACAGATGTATGCTGCCCATCAACGGCAAGTTCTTAAAGCGGTACTACCCTTGAAGACTTACCCAACTGGGTAAGAGCAATGCCTGCACGGCCAAAGCCGATTTCCAGGTACACGCTCGCTAAACCCACCCTTTTTTAGAATTTTCATGTCAAATATTGAAATTTCTAGAAATTTAAACAATGCTTACTTCCATCGTTTCATTGTTCAAAAAAAAAATATCCAAGTTTAGGAACCTTTCCCTAACTTGACCAAAATTTTCAACCCTTGAACCCAAAATTCATGGTTTGAAACAAAATCCGGATTCAGGGATTTCCACCCTAGTCCACCCTGCCTTTTACCGCCAAAATGGTTTTAGGTCAAAACTTATGACCCTCGTGTCTTTAAACAAAAAAAAATGGTTTTTCAAAAACAGCGAGGAAGCGATGCTTAGTCGATACTTGCACAAATCGGAAGCAAGCGAACCACGTTCGACACTTCCAAAATCGCAGGGAAGCGACATTTCGTCGGTACTTGCAAAATCCAAAACTGTGGAGACGCAACATTTCAGTTGATATCCACAACCCAAATTTCAAAGGTTCGAAAAAAAACCTAAAAAAACTATGGAGACGCAACATTTCAGTTGATATCCATAACCCAAAGGTTCGAGAAAACCACAAATTTCAAAAATCATGGGGAAACGACATCAAGTCAGTACCCGCAAAACCAAAATTTTTGAAAAGCAAGGATACGACATTCCATCGATACTTACACCCAAATCCGCGAGGATGCGACATTCCATCGATACTCGCAATCGAATGAGCAAGGATGCGACATTCCATCGATACTTGCAAGAACATTCAGCAGGGAGGCGACTTTTAGTCGATACTTGCATTTTTGAAAACCAAACTGGCTATAAATGCCATCAAAACAGGCTATAAATGCCACAAACCGGCTATCAATGCCACCAAAACAAAACCGGCTATCAATGCCACAAACAAAAACTTGGATTTCAAAAAAAAAAAAAAAACCGGCTATCAATGCCACCAAAACAAAACAGGCTATCAATGCCACTAAAAACCGGCTATAGATGCCACAAAACAAACCGGCTATCAATGCCACCAAAACTGGCTATAGATGCCACAAAAAAAAAAAAAAAACTCGGCTACCAATGCCACAAGAAAAGCTGGCTCTCATGCCAAAATTGGCTTCCATGCCACAAACAAAAACCTGGCTTCCATGCCAAAACAATCATTTGACAAAAGATTTTCACAAAATGACAACCTTTTGATCAAATCCCATTTAGCAATTACTTTTATCACAAAAAGATTCAAGTGAGCGTAGGGATAACAAAAAAAAAGAGAGCATCCCATTTAGCAATTACTTTTTATCATAAAAAGATTAAAGTGAGCGTAGGGATAACAAAAAAAAAGTGTTCACAAGCACTACAAAAAAAAGAGTACCAAAAAAATACATGTGGTACCAAAAAAAAGAAAGTGTTCACAAGCACTACAAAAAAAAGAGTACCAAAAAAATACAAGTGGTACCAAAAAAAAAAAGAAAGAAGAATGGTTTCTGTATACAGGAGCTCAATCAAAAACGGTCTCCAGCCAAGAGTTCAGCTCCTTAAGCAAGCTTTTGGCTTCATCCGTCAAGGATTCCAAGGCACGCTTCTTCAGGAACCTGCCATGAGATGCTGGGGTGGGCTGTAACCCTTCTTCTGCACTGGGAAGCTTCCTTCGAGCGGTTTTCCATTGTTTGTCCTCATCAGACATCCTTTTGAGAACTCGAATGGCATCCTCAACTCGGGGAATCAGAGCAGTCTCCCTTTCACGAGCCTCTGTTATTTCAGTCCACTTGGCAGCGACTTGTGCCTGCAGATGCTCAAGACGTTTCCTGGCCTCATCGACCTCCCTATCAAGGATGTTAAGGTCATGTGTCAGCCTAATGATGGTTATTTCTTCTAAGTTCCTCTCTCGGACTGCCTGCTTCTTGCTTTCTGTAGCCTCATCCAAGTCAGATTGAGCCTTATCCGCAGGGTCCGAGAACATCTCCTTGAAGAACTGATCGTCAGGAAAACCCATGGTCTCAAACCACTTGTCACCCAGCTCAATGATCCTATTAACGATCGCCCTGGCATATGTGACATCCAGACCAGCTTCTTCAGCATCACCGAGAATCTCACGCACATGCTGGATCATGCTAAATCCGGCTTCCAAGTGCCCAGAAAAGAGAGTCTCAATCCAAGAACTCAGAACTCGCACCACCACCTTCTTCGCAAAAAGAAGAGATGGCCCAGCTGAAGATTCGCCCAACTCCGTTGGTCGGCTGCTCATGTCATCATCTGTTGAAAGAGTAACAAAAGAACTCTTTCCAGTTGAAGCTGCTCCTGCTCGGGAAGGAATCTCAGCGCGAGGAATCTCCTCAACATTGTCAGAACTGGTCCCAGGAGTCTCTACCTCTGGATTAACCTCTGGCATCCCTTGCTCTGGAAGCGACGGACCCTCCTTTGTCACTTCAAAACCTGCCAAAAGAAACACAAAAAGGTATGAATATAATCCTGTTTGAAAATCATTATCAGGGTTATTATTACAAAATACCTTCTTCGACGACTGGCGGAACACTTTCTTCCTCCATGAACTCATCGGAAGCATCATCAACATTTGCGTCCATCGATGGTTCAAAGTCATCAGAACCCTGTGGCAAGTCAGCTGACAAAAAAAAAATGTTAGCAAGCAAGTCACAGACAAAAAAAAAAAAAAAGAGAAGTCATACCAATTGGAGACTCTGGAATCACTCCAGAGCCCCTCGGTTCTTCTTCAGGTGCCTCGACAGGATCCGTCACCACCTCATCGACCGGAACCTCAGGCATCATCAAGTCTTCATCTGCTAAAAAAAAAAAAAAAAAGAGAGAAGAAAAGAAAAGCAGAAACAAGAAGCAAATCATAACATGGAAAAAAAAATCCCATGAAAAGAAATGGAAAGAGAAAAAGGAAGAATCATACCTTCACCGACGGTCTCTTCTTCTCGACTTCTCTTCTCTGGAGGCTCGTCAGCATCCACTGGCACATCCTCATCGATAGTAAGAGGAACTTCCAAGTTAGGAGAGTCCTCATGCTGCCCCTTGCTGCGATGATGACTCCTCCCCCTCTTACTCCGGCGGGTTCTCTTCTTAGAAGAACCTGCCCCGTTGTCAGAGTCAGGTTTCCCACTTGACTCCTCACTGGATGGCCTGCTCTTTCCAGTAGACTCCACAGAAGCTTGCCTCTGTGCCGCTTGCATCCAAGCGCCAAGTTCGGCTTCCTCCTGTTCTAGCTGCTCTAAAGCCTCATCAGGTATTTCTCGAACAGCTTCAGAACCAATGACGCCCTGGTCACCGAGAAAGCCTATCTTGTGCTTCTCTCCAGAAAGGAAGGCCCAAACTTCCTCTCGCCGGATGCCATCCGACTTTCCAAGGCCCTTTCCAGATGCCAGCTTCACATCAAGTTCCTTCTTGGAAAGCCCCCGATATGCCGAAAAGCTCTCCGCGAACCACTTCGCAAAGCCGGCAGTCCGGGAAGTCAGCAACACAGGATAAGAAATCATGGCTGTAGTGTCTTCAGCACTATAGAAAGCCCATGCATTTATCCCGTCCTGTAAGCCTCCAAAGCGCTTCACCATGCTTGAAGGCGCTCCAACAACGCCTTGAGAAAAGCCCAGCTGCAAGGCAAAGCGAGAGGGTACATACGGCTGGATGTCGACGAAAAGATGTCTGCGGTACACCATCGTGCCGACACGTATGCTGAAAAGCCACTCTCTCTCTGCATTTGTCAAGGAATAATGCCTTCCCGACCCCGCCCTGGGTAGAATCTCGGGAGGCACCAAAATCAAAAGCCTTCTTCCGCAACTCCGGAGAAAGCTTCACTGAAGATTGCCCCATCTCGACGTCCCTGAACCGTCGGATCCTCATGCGGGCAAACAAAAGTGATTCGGACACGGCTTTGCCCTTAGCCAGTCGAATCATCAGAGGATCATCATCCTGTGCAGCACCCAGCCGATGGAAGCCAGGACAGTGGTATACATACCACGAGTAAAAGATATGGGCTGAAAATACCCTATTCATGGGAAGCCCAAGCCGAACCAAAAAAGCAGCAGCCTGCAGTTCGGTACACAAGTAGGAGTAAAGAGCTGGCACCAAAGCAAGCTGCTCTCCAAACGCCATCTGACAAGCCGGAAAAATACAATGCGGCCTGATGTGCGTTCCATCTCCTCCAGCAAAAATAGCCTCACCAAGCCAATAAGTGAGGTAAACAGCGAGATCTCTCCTCAGTGCAATGTCAGGACATATGGCATTTGTACTTGCACAGAAATCTCTCAACTCTTCTTGCATGGCCAAGATCTTCTTTGAACTTGGATCCTCAGCTCCGGCTTCCTGGGTCACGCTATCAGAAGACTCCCTGCTATCAAAAAAGTTGGGGAATGAAGAGCTAAAACTCTTCCAACTGCTGGATCTAACTTTCAAACCCCCCTTCTCCTTCAAAAAATCATAGAAGGCGACGAGCTGAAAGTATAGAAGCCTGAACTCCTCAGACTGCCCCTCGAGGACGCTGTCAATCGGCATAAACTCCTCATAGAGTTTGCCGAGGATGGGCAATCCAGTAATGGCGCTCAGCTCCTTCAAAGAAAAACCAATCTCACCATTCGTCACAACGAAGGTATTGGTTTGTGGGAGGAATGACTCCAGCATAGCCATGAAGGCCTCGTCGGAAAAGATCACGGTCTCCCTAAAGGCGCGGACCGCATCAAGAATCCCGGCTTCCTTCAAAACGGCGCCACCAATCAGCAGGACGCGATCAGTCCACGACTTCCACTCGGAGTCAGCATTGAAACGACCTCGAAGTCGAAAAGGCTTGATCCAATTGCTGCCGTCACCACTGAAAATACCAAGGCCCACCGGTCTCAAATCAACCGACGGATAATCAGAGCCCTGGTAGCCGCTGGATGGCATCAACAGGTCCATGTCAACAGGCGACCTCTCCGTATATCCAGGAGAGCCGCCAACAAAAACCCCAGTCTTGATTACGTTTGTCCTTCTCACCCAGCTTGGAGGATCTTCCCTCTTAGGGCACGTGGGGGCAAGGCTCAGAATCGAGACGGTGCGATCAAACGTCGACCGGGTAGCAACAGTCTTCTTCTCACCATCTGCTGTGAAAGAAAACTGAAAACATCTCCTCTGGTATGTCATGTCATCAGGGACTGCATCACCAAAGAAGAAGGTAGGCTTGGGCAAAATGCTCTGATCTTCCATCACCCATGGACGACTGCTTACCATGATCTTATAGAATTCCTCTCCCTTGAGAGCAATCAGTCGCTGCCTCATCTCATCTCTGTTGAGGGAGTCGCACTCTTCCAGATTTCTCTCAACATACTGGACCTTCTCAAAAGCCTGCTGAACAGCCGGATTAGAAGATCTAGAAGATCGACGAGGTACGCTTGTAGCAGGCTCTTTACCCTTGTTCGCTCTGGAGGAACCACCTGAAAAGGATGGAAAAGAAAAAGATCAAACATCAAAATGACAGAATCTCGCTAAAAAAAATCTGGCGAAATTTTGACATGATGACGGGGCAATTCCGAAGAAAAGGAACTATCCCGAAAGAAATAAGAAAGCTTGAAGATGGGCTCAACACCGCTGTGAGCTCCGATACTCCAAACTTTCGAAAGCTCAAAGTCTCCGTAAAATCAAGAAGGGCTCAACATCACTGCGAGCTCCAAATTCCCAAATTTGCGAAAACTTTCAGGTATGCTATCACATCATGCTACAAATTCAATTTACAATTGAATGCATGCATGAACATCTAGGTTTGCCAAAAAAAAGAGGGGCATTATCATGATGAGCAAAAAAAAAGAAAGAGAACTTTCTCAAAAAAAAAAGAGAAAGAAAGCAAAAAAAAAAAAAGAGAGAAGAAAGCAAAAAAAAAAAAGAAAAGAAACTTTCTCTAAAAAAAAAAGAGGGGAAAGAAAACCAAAGAAAAAAAAACTCTCTAAAAAAAAAAAAGGGGGAGAGAAAGAAAAAAAAAAAAAAAAGAAAAAAAATAATAATAAAGGGCTGGCCCACAGGCCGTGGCCCACAGGCCACGTGGCCGTACGGCCAGATCCGTACGGATCTGTCCGTACGGCCTACTAACAAAAAAAAAAAAAACAAACAACAAAAAAAAAAAAGAGAAAGAAAAAAAAAGAAAGAAAAAAAAAAACACGTGTAAAAAAAAAAAAGGGGGAAAACACGTGAAGAAAAAAAAAAGAGAAAAGAAAAAGAAAGAAACAAAAAAAGAAAGAAGAACTTTTATTTTTTTTCCTACAATGGAGTTTTCTTGAAAAAGAAGAACTTACTTGAAGCCATTGATGGAGAAGAAGAAAAGTCTTGAAGATCTTGAAGAAGAAGAACTCTTGGTCTTGAAGCCCTCTTGAGATTATTGCAAAAGAAAGTAATAAGAGCAAGAGATCCAACCTTCTCCTTGCTTTTATAGAGGAGAGCAAACCAAAGAAGAAAAGAAGAAAGAGGTAAGTGTTACTAATTAGTAACCGTACCAAAAGAAAGAGATTAGAAAGATTCTTTCCCAAAAGAAAGATATCTTGAAGGATTTTCTCCCAAAAAGAAATCGATGACGGATTCTTTCCCAAAAGAAAGATATCTTGAGATATTCTATCCCAAGATAAAGGGATCATGAGAGATTCTCTCCAAGTAAAGATATTCTAAGATATTCTCTATCCAAATGAGATATTTTTGGATATTCTTTACAAAAATGACACCATATGAGATCTAAGCCATTTCAAAAGCTTAAGGTCCCAAGGGTTAGCCCATATGAGCCAGGTTTGACCACCTAGGCACTTAAAAAAAAAAAAAATTTGGGCTTTTAGTCAAAGAGAAATCCCTCTTACCAAGAGCATACAAAAATGGTTCCATGCCTCTTTTGAGTTGATTGGACCATACAAAAAGAAAATTCCAAGCCCCATGAGCTTCCAAAAAATCAAACCATCCAACCTCATCTACCAAATTGAGCCAAAATCTTGAAATTGACATTCCACAAAAATCCAAACCAAATCTTGGTCCCCTAACTTGCCACATACAGCCTGTTAGGTCACAAGACCAAAACCAAAAACCAAAACCTGATCCCCTAACTTGCCACATACAGCCTGTTAGGTCACAAGATCAAAACCAAAATTGGTCCCCC
The DNA here is from genome assembly GCA_012931725.1 of Litsea cubeba. Lineage (NCBI taxonomy): Eukaryota > Viridiplantae > Streptophyta > Magnoliopsida > Laurales > Lauraceae > Litsea > Litsea cubeba. Next base: position 19,209,238 of record CM022955.1, on the reverse strand, counting down.
AACATTCCACATACAGCTTGTTGGGTCACACGATCAAAACCAAACCCGACCCCCTAACCTGCCACATATAGCCTGTTAGGTCACAAGGTCAAAACTCAAATCCACATCCCTGATGTCATCTTCAAAACTTTGCCTCGAGATGGTACGTGATCCCTTTCACTACCATAAAATTCCCCTGGAAGCTCAAAAGGCTACAAATACCAAAAAGAAAGACTGCTCAAAGACTCTTGGTCAAGTCACAGGCTCTCCTTCAAAAATCTCTTCGAGGCACATCGACTACAAAAGTTAAGCAACTCGTCGCTGTACCTCGAGGGGGCATTTGTTGACACCAAAAATGTCACTTTGCCTCTTCAAGATCCAAAGAGCTACATGAAGTCGCAACCTGCCATAAATAGGCAATGCTGCTTCCAAAAATCAAATCTTGTCAGAATCAAACAAAAACTGCAAGATTCTTCCAGACAGCCAAAAGAGGAGTACACAAGAAGTTTCGGGCCATTTCAAAATCATTTGGCCTAACTTCGCTTCTCCGACAGCCGAAAAGGAGCTCTCGGCGGCAAAAGCTCTCCGGGACCATGGTTTCCAAGACAGAGCCTATGGATCATCTTAAAATGACTCCAATAGGTTCCCTATCAAATTTCAAGTCAATCGGACATCGGTTGACCGCACATCAAACCGCGACATCTTCATCGCGACAAAAAGCAAGTCTACTGGTGATAGGACCCCAAACGGCTTCAAAACTCAAAAACAAGCCTATGGTTGGTCTTATTTATTGCTCAGGAGGCTTCACACCAAATTTCAGGTCATTCCGACATCGTTTGACCCAGTTTCAGCTTCTGACGGAAAATCGGCAGCTCTGCGCGACAAAGTCTTCGGCTTTCTTAGGAAATTGGAAACTTTGCAAAATAAAATGCAAGGATTCTCATCAGGTTTCCTACAAAGAAATTAGGCCAATAAATGGTCAAAATGTCAAGGAAAAGTACAGGAGAAAAAAGAATCGAAACACAATAAAAACGGACACAAAACGGGACACAAAGGGGGTAAAAACCCCCCCCCCAGGGTCGCAGACCCCTGCGACCCTCGCCCAAGGTCGCAGGCCCCTGCGACCCTGGGCCAGGGTCGCCGGCGACCTTGGAACCCGGGGTCGCCGGGAAGGCCCCGGAAACCCCGGTTTTCGCCGTTTTTTCGCGATTCGAAGAGCCCATCCTCTGGTACTTTCCAAAATTCATGCTTTTGAGACACCAAGTCCTCTGACATCCGTCCAAAACACGGGTCAATCATCAAGAGTATCGGAAACAATATTGATCGCCACCCGGTCAACCAAAAAAAAGTGTGCTTTCTACCCGACCGATCGAGAAATCGACAGGACAGATAGCACCGACCCGCTGTTGGCAACAAACACCTGAAATTACATGGTCATCTGATGTCGATCTACATGAAGATCCATCGATGATCATCGACAGAAGAATCCCAAAAGACGTGGCACGGCCCGCGACTCTTCAGCTGCTCGGCGACCACTTAATGCGATTAATTGACTAACTTTATTACGGTCATTAATCCATTTCTTTGGACGGCCCAATCAGAAGCAAGCATTCGGGAGTTACAAGTCAAGAGATTCATGGCATTTAACCCATGAAACTCCTCCCATCATGGCGATTAAAGGCGATTAAATGCTCTCAATCTCCTCCGGCCAATCAGAAGCCAAGAAAAAGGAGTTACAAAATAAACAATTCAATTTTGTAACTCCTCCCATTATGCGGCTTAAATGACAATAAAAGCCCATAAACTCTCCTAAATGGCTACCAAGAGCCTATAAATAGGAGAGCACTCCAAAGGAATCCAGATCGGAAAAAAAAGAGACAGACACACAGACAGAGAGAAGCACAGAAATCCAGAGAAAGAAAAAAGAGAGAAAACTCTGCGGAAGTTCTACACCCGCCACGGCAACAAGGTGACAAAAGTCCCTTGGGGGGTACCCCCCCCCCCAAGGTCCTTGCCTTCTCCTCCTGCCTCCAATGGCTTAGATATGACTTTTCAGCCCGTCTACTCGGCTTTTTATTGGACATAGGACCTCCTTTTGGTCTTTGTCCTCTAAAAACCTGAGGTTATAGCCAAGCCAAGTGAATCAATAGCATCCTCTGTTCTCATCTGCATGGATGATGGCGAAGCCCACATATGGCTTGCGACCGTCAATCTAAACGAGTCCCCCACAATCTCCTGAGAAGTTAGATCCTCCTTTTCTTGCTTTTCATTGTAGTTTGTATTTTTTCAAAAGAGACAAAAATCACAACTCTTGTCTTTCATTATTGATAAGAATTGTAAAACGGCTATAAATGCCAAAAATCGGCTATAAACGCCAAAAATCGGCTATAAACGCCAAAATCGGCTATAAACGCCAAAATCGGCTATAAATGCCAAAAAATCGCCTTTCACGGCAAATCAAGAAAAATGTCTCTTTTCTTAAATATATGTGCAATGTAAAACTTGAAAGAAGTTGATTTCCTTTTTACTTGCGAAGGTTGATCTCCGGATCACCACTTGCAATTCCAAGTAAAAAATAAAAAATCTGGCACACCCACAAAAAAAAGGAAAATGTTGATGCACGCCCCTTACCTGCCCCCTGGTTACGAAAGGATCGGAACCAAACGGACTCCCACGTCCGCCGACCTCGGTAGGGACCCGGGCGTCCTGGAGCGCGGTCCATCACAAGTATCATTTTGTGTTGGAATTATTGTCAACACAATGTCACTAGTGTGGTGTTAATAGTGTGGTATTGATAGAACTTCAAAGAGAAAACAGAGCTAAAACAGTTCAGGAATTCAGAATTCCTGAAGCAGTGTGGTCGGTCGACCGAGGACCCCACGCGGTTGACCGGGAAAGAGAACTCTGCAGAAGACGGTTTCAGTTAGCTCCCAGTTATTTTGCTGCCACAGTGTGTCGCCGGTCGACCGGGGACCCCATGCGGTCGACCGAGCACGGGAACCAGAATTGCGCAGAAATTAGAAGTTGTGCACGAAAATTCAGGAACCTTATGTCTTTCGTTTGGGACTCTTTCTAAACGAATTCTAGCCTAATTTGAACACTCTTAAGGGTTACCATAACCTATATAAAGGCTTGATTGTTTCGTTTTCAAGTGTACAGAAGAGAAAATGAACAAAAGGAGAGAGTTTTGGAGAGAAGAGTGATTGGAGAAGAAGGCGTTGCTGTGTGTTGCTGTGTTGCACGTTTCTACAGCAAGTGTGGACGAGAATGTGCTCATGAAGATGGTGATTCGTCCATAGATAAGTGTCTCTCTATTTATGCTTTAAATTTCAATTTGTAAGGGATTGAGAGAGAGAGAGATTGTATAGGGGAAGGGCTGTAGAAAAGTTCTTTACTTTAATTCTGTAGAACATCAAGTTGGTGCTTGGTGTTAGGGGTTTGGTGATCCTATCTGTTGGTGCAGATAAATTCTAAAGGGAGTAGGTGCTTCCTAGATAGTTGGTGCTATCTGAAACTTAAGGGTTGGTGCTCTTTGTCGTTGGTGCGACTAAATAGATTCAGACCTGCTCCGGATCGGTGTTCGGACAGTCTTTGAACTGTGGACGTAGCCTTTTGGTGAACCACGTTAAATCTGGTGTCCTTGTGTGATTTGATTTGCTTTTGTTGTTAAATTGGACCTGTTTTTAAAGGGATCACTGATTCACCCCCCCTCTCAGTGATCGCGATATCTAACAACATCTCCAATTTTGCTCAAAATCTCATACGGGCCAATATATCTGCTTGACAATTTGCCCTTCTTTCCGAACCTCAGGGTTCCTCTAACAGGTGAGACCTTTAAGAATACCTTGTCACCCACATCAAACTGTAATTCTCTCCGACGAGTGTCTGCATAGCTCTTTTGCCTGCTTCGGGCGACCTTTAACCTTTCGTGAATCAACTTGACCTGTTCACCTGTCTCCCCAACTATCGTCGGTCCATGAAAGCTACGTACACCGACTTCCTCCCAACAAATCGGAGTTCTACATCTTCTGCCATAAAGTGCTTCAAAGGGTGCCATTCCAATGCTAGAATGGTAGCTATTATTGTATGCGAACTCACAAAGTGGTAGGTACTCATCCCATTGGACCTTGAAGTCTAACACACAAGCACGTAACATGTCCTCAAGAGTCTGTATCGTCCGTTCTGACTGACCATCTGTCTGTGGATGATATGCCGTGCTGAACTAAAGTTTGGTCCCCATGGACTCAAGAAGTGTTCTCCAAAATCTCGAAACAAATCTACTGTCTCTGTCTGAAGTGATAGATACGGATTGCCCATGCTTACTAACAATCTCATTGATGAATAAACTTGCAAGTGGTGCCATATGCATCATATTCCCTGTCTTCATCGGAATGAAGTGAGCAGACTTCATGAGGCGATCTATAATAACCCATATCGCATTATTTCCCTTCTTGGTATTTGGCAAACCAGAGACAAAATCCATAGTAATGTGCTCCCATTTCCACTCCGGTATTTCTAAAGGCTGTAGCAAATCCGGAGGCTTCTGATGTTCTGCTTTGATCATCTGACAAGTCAAACATTGTGACACAGAAGCTACTATTTCTCTTTTCATATTGTTCCACCAGAATCTATTCTTCAAGTTGTGGTACATCTTCGTACTACCAGGGTGCATAGAGTACTTTGCACTGTGGGCTTCAGTCATAATCTCATTTTTCAAATCATCTACATTGGGCACACACAACCGATCACGAAAGTATAACACCCCATCTGAGATTTTGAAGTCTGGACGCTCTGAGAGGTGTTCCACAATCTTGGCCAACTCTGGGTCTTGCAACTGACTGTCTTTGATCTTCTGAATAAATGTAGGCTTAGACACGGTCATATATGCTAGCATCACACCTTTCCTTAGTGGCTGCACTTCTACTCCAAGCACTTCAAACAGCTGGAAGACACTGATTCCTCTTAAAGTAGCCATGACTGTTGATTTTCTGCTTCAATGCATCAGCTACCACATTCACTTTGCCCGGGTGATACTTGATCGGGAAGTCATAGTCTTTGATATATTCCATCCACCGTCTCTGCCTCATGTTCAAATCTTTCTGCGAGAATAAATATTGTAAGCTTCGGTGGTCTGAATGGACTTTGAATTTCTCCCCGTAGAGCTAGTGTCTCCACATCTTCAACGCGAACACGACTGCAGCCAATTCCAAATCGTGAGTTGCATAATTTTTCTCATGATCTTTTAACTGCCTTGAGCCATAAACAATGACTTTGTCATCTTGCATCAAAACACAGCCTAATCCCACATTTGATGCATCAGTAAAAATGACAAATCCGCCACTGCCCAATGGTAATGTGAGAATTGGAGCTGTGGTTAACCTCTTCTTCAACTCTTGAAAGCTGTTTTCACACTGATCGGTCCAAACAAAAGGAACACTCCTTCGAGTCAACTTTGTCAATGGCACTGCAATGGACTAAAAACCTTGGACAAATCTTCGATAGTAGCCTGCTAATCCCAAAAAGCTTCTTATCTCTGTCACACTGCTGGGTCTCTTCCACTTAACCACTGTTTCTATCTTAGATGGATCAACTGCTAACCCTTCTCTTGAGATAATATGGCCTAGAAAAGCCACTTGCTCTAGCCAAAATTCACATTTACTTAGCTTTGCATAGAGCTGGTTATCCCTCAAGGACTATAATGACGTCCTCAAGTGCTCCTCATGCTCTTCCTTACTCTTAGAATGTACGAGAACATCATCAATAAAAACCACTGTAAAGTGATCCAAATACTGTGTAAAGATTTTGTTCATGAGGGCCATGAATACTCAGGGTGCATTTGTTAAACCAAAGGGCATCACTAAGAACTCATAATGCCCATATCTCGTTCGAAATGCAGTTTTTTTGGCACATCTAATTCTCTAACCCACAATTGATGATACCCTGACCTCAAATCTATCTTGGAAAAATAGGCTACTCCTTGCAATTGATCAAACAATTCGTCTATCCTTGGCAATGGATACTTGTTCTTGACAGTCACATGGTTTAAACTTCTGTAGTCAATGCACATTCTTAGACTTCCATCCTTCTTCTTCACAAATAAAACTGGCGCTCCCCAAGGCGAAACACATGGCCTAATAAAACCTTTGCTCAACAAATCTTGCAACTGAAGTTTCAATTCACCTAACTCTGCTGGAGCCATCCTATAAGGTGCAATAGAAATTGGCGTTGTCCCTGGAAGGAGCTCAATAGTGAACTCAACTTCTCTAATTGGTGGTAAACCCGGGATTTCTTCAGGAAAAACATCCTGAAATTCACACACAACGAGGATTTCCTCCACCCCTTGGGATTGTTTATCCTCCATGATAAATGCTATAAATGCTTCACAACCGCTGCTTACTAATCTGGTAGCTTTCAAAGCTGAAATACATCTGGTTTGAGTCTTCTTCCTGTTGCACTGGAACATCAAATCTGTCTATGGTCCTTGCAATCTGAACGTAATGGTCTTTCTAAAATAGTCCATGGTAGCATGATAGGTCTCTAACCAGTCCGTGCCTAATATGATATCAAAGTCATGCATATCCAGGATGATAAGGTTGGCTAGTAAACTGACATCTCCTAATAACACTGAACAGCTAGGATAATGTGTTCTACAAACAACCTGTTTACCTGCTGGTGTAGTAACAGTCAAAATGTAATCAAGTTCTGCATGTGGTGCATCAATCATCTTTGCAAACATAGGAGATAAGAATGAATTTGTGGATCCAGGATCAAATAAAATATGTGCTTCTACACCACAAACGAGAAGTTTACCTTCTATTACATCGCCTGCAGCTTCCGCATCAGCGCGGTTGAGATGGTACATGCGTCCCCGCTGGTTTGGCCTGTTCCGTGCCTGATTTTGTCTGCCTTGGTTGTTTCTGTTTTGAGGGGGACGTGCATTTTGATTCTGAGCCTGATTTCTGCCTTGGTGCTGTTGTTGCTGCTGCTGCTGTTGCTATTGCTGTTACTGCTGTGGTTGTTGTTGCTGTGGTGGCCTAGCTTGATTCTGTACTGGTTCTTGATTTTGAGGAGCTGCTGGCCTCTGTTATTGGTTTCTGTTACCGAGATTGTAGAGGTTTGGGCAATCTTTAATAGCATGGTCGAAAGCCCCACATCTGAAGCAAGCAGCTGTGACTAAACGACATTCTTGAGTGGGATGGTTCTTGCCACAATGGTTACAACCTTGTCTTGCTTGATTTTGTCCCTGCCTTGGCCTCTTGTTTTGCTGTTGCCTTTGGTTCTGCTGGTAGTGTTGCTGTTTTGTATCCCGTATAATTTCATTATTGATTTCTTCAAATGTGTAGGCCCTCTTAACCGCTTCATCAAAAGTGGCTGGTGGGACCACTCCTGTAACATCCCTCTTATTCACTGGGTTCAGCCCTTCTAAGAACTTGGTGATCTTTTTCTGCTCTGTATCAATCAGTTCAGTAGCATATTTGGCAAGTCTTTCAAACTTAGTCACATACTCTAGAACAGTCATGCTTCCTTGTTTGAGTAGCTGAAACTCCACAGCTTTATGTCTCTTGATATGTGCGGGAATGTATTTGTCAGTGAATCTCACCTTGAAAGATGTCCACACATCATTTTCTGCCATAGTCAAATACGGTTCTTTAACCGTTTGCCACCAAGTATCTGCTAGTCCATTAAAGAATGAAGCAGTAAAGTGGACTTTCTGCCTTTCCGTACACGTGAAAACATCAAAGATTTTCTCGGTGTTTGTTAGCCAATCATCTGCAATTAAAGGATCTTCCTGGCCGGAGAACTCCTTGGGTCCTCTCTTTCTGAATATCTCAAACATGATGTTTGGATCATCAGCCCTGTTGTTGAACACAATGTTAGGTTGTGCAGGCTGTTGCTGTGGTCGGTTCTGCAAGACGTCTAACAGCTGTCTTTGTACTTGAGCCATTTCCTCGTCCTTCTTTGCCATTTGTTCTTGAGACCTTGCCTACATTTCATTGGCTTGTCGCTGTTGTTCCAACATGGCTTGCATCAATTCTTGAAACTGTGTAGCTGTAGGTATTTCAATGGGTTCTGTTTCGTTTCGATTGCTACCCGAAGTATGGTTTGCTGGTTGTTTTCCTCTAGCCATGATGCTGCAATATAGAATGTTAGTACACATTTAAACATCGTCTGGTTGGTCATCTAGGTCTAAGCTAAACGAACTAACGAACTCACGGATCCTCGCCACGTCCCTAAGACTTTCTAGTTTCTTTTAAGCGCCTGAAACAAGTCCCGCTCTGATACAAGTCCTGTCGCGACCCCGGACTGAGGTTTAGGAATCAAGACCCGGGCCCGCGACGTTTACCACAGGTTCCCACGGTGAGGATTCCAAAACAAAGAGGAGATCTAGCTCACTTGATCAAATATGCAGAAGCGTGTAGCAAAATGTGTCAATCATAATTTAAACAAATTGAATGAGTAAAATGGCTTCAAGACTTAATATCAGAAGGAGAAACATGACATGGCATTCCTATCATAATTCAAGTTTCAAAGTAACAAAGTAAGTTAAGTTTAATACTCCCCAAAATAAGAGGCCAACAAAGGCCAATACGTCACCAAGAGTTCAAACTAGAAACGCATGACAAAATGAAACGTTCTCATGAACCCGCCCGACGTCTAGTTGACATCGTCGTGCTGCCACTCGGGAGCTGGGGGTGGCTCAACAGCCTCCTCCTGATGCTCCTCCTCAAAGGTATCGTCTCCTGCATCTGGGCACCAAAACAGAAACACGACGGTTTGGCAGGTAATCAATTTAGGCATGAGCATGATACAATAATAAAAATAGTTTAATAAAGTTTAAACAATTTAAGATAAAGAAATGCACTTCGAATTTACAAAACTAGCATGAATAATTCTTATATCATGAATAGTAAATCCACATTGATCTAAATCCTTTCTCCATCATACATGATGATAAGAGCAAGCGAGCGAGTGGGCGCCCAAGCCACACAAGGTGGGAGGGGAAAATACCGGCTGCGGAACCGGAACGAGCTAAAATGTGTATAAATACACTACCAATCTGCAGATGGTCCTTACTTATGTTTAAAGACCCCCTAACTAGTGGATCAGAATGAGAGAGCAGTCTAAGCTTAGTGGTGTTCACTTAAATCCATGAATGCACAAAACAAAATAATATACTTATCAAACTTATCGAAACAAAAGGGGAAATCACTTATCAAAACGAACAAGACAGTGTTGGAATTTGAGATGACTTGAGAAGTCTTTTGATGAATTGAAGAAGTTAGCATCTCAAGTATTGTTTTGAGTTGGAATTCTTGTCAACACATTGTCACAAACATGATGTTAATAAGCTGGTATTGATTGAGCTTAAAAGGAGAATCAGAGTTGAAACAGTCAGGAATTCAGCATTCCTGAAACAGAGTGGTCGGTCGACCGGGCTCTTCATGCGGTCGACCGAGCAAGAAGAAACCTGCAGAAAACAGATTCAGGTAGCTCCTAGTTATTTTCGTGACACAGTGTGTCTTCGGTCGACCGAGACCTCAGGATGTCGACCGAGCTCGAAAGTTGTCTGTTTCCAGTCAGTGTCTTCGGTCGACCGAGCAAGCCAGGATGTCGACCGAGCACGGGAACCAGAGTTGCGCAGAATTAGAAGTTTTGCACGAAAATTCAGCACACTTATCTAATTTGTTTGGGACTCTTTCTAAACGAATTGTAGCCTGTTTTAAATACAATTAAGGGTTACTATAACCTATATAAAGGCATGTATGGGTCGTTCTAAAGAAACACCAAGAAGATACACCAGAGAGAGAAAGAATAGAGAAGAGTTTTAGAGAGTTCTTGAGAGAAAGAAGAAGCTGCTGGTGTGTGTTGCTGTGTGCTGATGTGGTGACGTTTTCTACAGCAATTGTGGACGAGATTATGCTCTAGAAGATGGTGATTCGTCCATGAGTTAAGTGTCTCTCTTTTATGCTTTAGATTTCAATTTGTAAGGGATTGAGAGAGAGAGAATTGTAGAGGGGAAGGGCTGTAGACAGAGTTGATCTTATATTCTGTTTTTACATCAAGTTGGTGCTTGGTGTTTAGGGTTTGGTGATCCTATCTGTGGGTGCAGATAAATTGTAAAGGGAGTCGGTGCTTCCTAGATAGTTGGTGCTATCTGAAACTAAGGGTTGGTGCTCTTTGTCGTTGGTGCGACTAAATAAGATTCAGATCTGTCCCGGATTGGTGTTCGGACAGTCTTTGATCCGTGGACGTAGCCTTTTGGTGAACCACGCTAAATCTGGTGTCATTGTGTGGTTTGACTTGTTTTGTTGTTGAATTGGACCTGTTTTTAGAAATCACTGATTCACCCCCCCCCTCTCAGTGATCGCGGTATCCAACAATTGGTATCAGAGCAAGGTTCCCTTGATCAGTTTAATACGCTAAGGGTGATCTCTTGTCAAATCACATGGCAGTCAATACAGGGAATATGAAAGCACCTCTGTTTGATGGTTCTAATTACTCTTTTTGGAAGATTAGGATGCAAGCCTTCATCAAATCTCTTGGCTATGATGTTTGGGAGGCTGTCAGAGCCGGTTACAATGCTGCCACCGTACCCAATGATACTGCATCGAAGAAGTTGGCAGACAATGACTCCAAGGCGCAGAATGCACTCTTTAGTGGCCTTGTGGACAGCGAGCTTGTCAAAGTAATTGCATGCAAAACAGCCAAGGAAATTTGGGACAAGTTGCAAAGCATACATGAAGGTGATGAGAAGATTAAAGAAGCCAAATTGCAAACTCATCGCTCTCAATTCGAGTCTCTTCGCATGGAGGAAAGCGAGAATGTTGACTCGTATATGCAACGAGTGAATGAAGTCACGAATGACATTCGTGGACTAGGGGAGGAGATTAAAGAGCCGGTCATCGTCAAAAAGGTTCTAAGATCTCTTCTTCCCCGGTTTGATTCAAAAGTCTCAGCCATCGAAGAAGCCAAAGATCTGAACGCATTTTCCATGGATGAATTACATGGTTCTCTAACTGCCTATGAGATGCGCATAGGAAAAACGTCTTCATCTGATAAAGAAGCGGCCTTCAAAGTTCAGAAAAAGGCAAAAGAGACTGCTGGTCATGATGTTGATTCTGATGATGATGAGCTTGAGGCTCAATTTGTTAGAAAGTTGAAGAAAGGAAGCAATGGCAAGTACAAAGGGAAGCTACCCTTTAAATGCTTCAATTGTGGAGGTATTGGTCACTTTGCTGCGAAGTGTCCGCTAAAAGAAGACAATGATAATGACTCTTATGCTGAAAAGAGTAAAGGAAAGAGAAATTTTAGAAAAAGGGGCAAAGCTAAAAACTTTCTATGTCAACAAGATGACAGCACGTCTGAAACTTCAGACGATGATGAATCAACCGAAGCTCTCTTCATGGTCACTGTTGAAGAAGAAGAAGAGCTAGATCCGGAAGAGGATGAGGAGGCTGAAGTCAATCTTGAAGAGGAACTCATAGCCGCACTTGAGGAGCTTAGCATGGAACGCAAATCAAGTAAGAAACATCTGAAACTTCTCCATGAATCTGAAAGTTCTATTATTGCTTTGAAAACTCAAGTAGAAGAATATAAAAGAATGGTAGAAGTCCTTGAAAACCAAATAAGTATCAAAAAGGAAGAGGCTATGAAACTTGAAACTGAGATCGCTAGAGCAAAGGCTGAAAATTTGGAAAATAGCAAAAAACTCAAAGCGCTCCAAGCGATTGAAGGGACTATGAAACTCAATGAACTACTGAAAGTTCAAAGACCTGCCCACTTCAGATTTGGTCTAGGATTTGAGAAAGGTGAATCCTCTAAGATTGCACCTCCTGAAAAGAAAGAGTTTGTGAAGAAAGTCACTGCACCTTCTAACTCTATGAAGCCCACTCAACCTAGAAAGGAGTCCATTCCTGTTAGAAAGGTAATGAAGACTAACCAGCCACAAAGAATGTTCAAATTCTATGGTTATTGCTTTCATTGTAATATGTTTGGGCATAAAAGAGCTGATTGTAGATTCTATGTTAGAAACAGCCCACTTGTGACTAGGAATCCTTTTTCAATCCTAAGTAGCCACAAAATTGAGTGCTATATGTGTCATAATTATGGACACTTGGCTAGGGATTGTAGGTTGCATATTGCTAACAAATTTCAGGTTGAAAAGAAACCCAAGTTAGTTAAGGCATGGAGGGCAAAGAAAAGGGAAGGTAATTCCAAAGAATCTCTCATTGTGCAAACGGCATTTAATGCACAAAAGAAGACAGCACCATGGGTCCTTGATAGTGGTTGCTCAAGCCATATGACTGGTGATAAAGAGAAATTCATCAAATTACAGCACTATGAAGGCGGTTCAGTAAAATTTGGCAACAATGATGGTGCCAAAATCTGCGGAAAAGGTGTTATTCACCTTATGGCAAACAAGATCAGATCTGAAGAAGTCTTATATGTGTCTGGATTGAGACACAACCTGCTTAGTGTGAGCCAGATCTGTGACAAGGGTCACGAAGTTATCTTCACAAAGAATGGGTTTGCCATCAAGAAGAGTAGCAACGGCAAAACAGTGGCAACTGGATCAAGAACTGCTGGAAATCTCTATACATTGTCAGATGGAGCTGAAAAGACCTGCTTGATGAGTCGGACAGAGGAAAGTTGGTTGTGGCACAAACGCCTTGGGCATCTAAGCTTTGATAACATGTCAAAGATTTGCAATTCAAAGGCTGTAAGAGGCATGTCTAAAGTTGAAAAGCCTTCCAATCCCATTTGCGACTCTTGCCAAAAGGGAAAGAAAACGAGGGTTATGTTCAAGTCAAAGGAGCATCATTCCAAGAAACCTCTTGAGCTAGTGCACACTGATCTCTGTGGACCGATGCGAACTCAAAGCACAAATGGAGATAAGTATTTCATGTTATGCATTGATGATTATACTCGTATGACATGGGTATTGTTTCTTAAGCATAAGCATCAAGCACTTGATCGTTTTAAAGTGTTTAAAGCACAGGTTGAAAACCAATTGGAAAAACATATCAAGATTTTAAGGTCTGATCGTGGAGGCGAGTTCACATCTGAAGAGTTCACTAAATATTGTGAACATCATGGCATTCAAAGACAGTACTCAGCCCCTAGAACTCCACAGCAAAATGGAGTTGTGGAACGGAAGAATCGCACCGTACAAGAGATGGCTCGTACGATGCTAAGTGAAAGCAAGATGGCTGACAAGTATTGGAAAGAGGCAATTCATACGGCTGTATACATTCAAAACCGATGCTTGATCAGGCCACATGAAGACAAAACTCCCTATGAGCTATGGTTTGGAAGAAAAGCAACAGTCAAGCACTTCAAGGTCTTCGGCAGCAAGTGTTACATCAAGCGGCTCGAACAAAATCCGGGCAAATTTGAAGAAAGAGCTGACGAAGGTATATTTCTGGGTTACTCCTCTACTAGCAAGGCATATAGGTGTCTTAACAAAAGAACCAGAAAAATCATAGAAAGTGCTGATGTGAGAATAGATGAAAATATTGAACCAAAGAATGCAACTCATAATGACAGTCCAGTTTATGAGGACTCGAGTGAGATTGATGATGAGATGGCTGAATCTAATGATTCTGAGAAATCAAAGGATGACTCAGAAGATACTACACCTAAGAAGCACAGCACTTGGGTAGAGCAACACCCTAAGGATCAAATTATTGGAGATCCTAAGGCAGGCGTTCAAACTAGACAAAGTGTAGTTAGCAATTACTCACTTGTGTCCACCGTTGAACCCAAGACTGTGGCTGAAGCCAGTCTCGATGAAAGTTGGTTGAAAGCTATGCATGAGGAGTTGGAGCAAATTGAGAAGAACTCCACATGGGAACTTGTTCCTAGACCTACTGATAAGAATGTTATTGGTACTAAATGGGTCTTTCGGAATAAGCTGAATGAAGATGGTCAAGTCATTAGAAACAAAGCAAGGTTGGTTTGTAAAGGCTATGCTCAAGTTGAAGGCATAGATTTTGAAGAGACCTTTGCACCGGTGGCTCGTCTGGAAGCTATTCGAATGTTTCTTGCATTGGCAGCATACAAAACCTTCAAGGTATTTCAGATGGACGTAAAGTCAGCTTTCTTGAATGGTTTACTTGAAGAAGAGGTCTACATTGAGCAACCTGATGGTTTTCTCATCAGCAAAAATTCAGATCTAGTATGCAAGTTGAAAAAGGCTCTTTATGGACTGAAATAAGCGCCAAGGGCATGGTATGCAAGGCTGGACCTATATCTCCGCAAGATCGGTTTTGGAAAAGGAATGGTTGATAGCAATCTGTATGTCAAAACTGAGATAAGCAAACAGCTGGTTGTCATTGTTTATGTTGATGACATAATCTTTGGTGGCAATGATGAGGAGATGTGCAGGAATTTTGCTGAAGAGATGAAGAAAGAATTTGAGATGTCGATGCTTGGAGAACTAAAGTTCTTTCTTGGTTTACAAGTTCAGCAGATGAAAAATGGCATCTTCATATCACAAATGAAGTACATTAGGAAATGCTAAAACGGTTCAATATGGAAGACAGCAAGCCAGTGAGCACACCAATGTCAACGAACACGAAGCTTAGCAAAGATGATAAGGCCTCGTCCGTTGATCATACCACCTATCGCTCTATGATAGGAAGCTTGCTCTACTTGACTGCAACAAGACCAGATCTTCTACAAGCAGTATGTATGGTTGCACGTTTTCAAGCAGCACCAACTGAAACGCACCTTACAGCAGTGAAACGAATCTTTCGATATCTGAAAGGTACTATGGAGCTTGGTATCTGGTATCCCAAAGGCAAATCCTTCACTCTAGTTGCATATTCTGATGCCGATTGGGCTGGATGCGTAGATGATCGCAAGAGTACTAGCGGCGGCGCATTTTATCTTGGAGAAAGATTAGTTGCTTGGCATAGTAAGAAGCAAGACTCAGTATCCCTTTCGACAGCGGAAGCGGAATATATTGCAGCGGCAACTTGTTGTACGCAAGTGTTATGGATGCGGCAAATGCTCTCTGATCTAGGAGTTCCTACAACGGATCCTACGCCGATCCTATGTGACAACACGAGTGCAATTCATATATCTAAGAATCCTGTTCAGCACTCTCGAACAAAGCATGTAGCAATTCGTTATCATTTTCTTAAAGATAAAGTTGCTGATGGAGAGGTCAAGTTGGAATATGTTCCAACAACTGAGCAAGTGGCTGATATTTTCACGAAACCTCTGCCAAAGGAAGTCTTCGAGTATCTCCGGAAAAAGTTAGGAGTTACTCACTCTCCTAAACCGTAGGAGTTGTGCTTGAAAGGGGGAGCAATGCATTCATTGAATATCCTATTCGCTCCTCGGTTTGGTCCCTTTGGACTTGTTGTCAAAGGGGGAGAGATGTTATGCTATGATAGCAAGGAGAGATGTTATGCTATGAAAGCTAGGGGGAGATTGTTGAGTTGAAAGTGTTGAAGTTCCAATAGTGTTGCCAACAATTCCAAAGGGGGAGATTGTTAGAATTTGAGATGACTTGAGAAGTCTTTTGATGAATTGAAGAAGTTAGCATCTCAAGTATTGTTTTGAGTTGGAATTCTTGTCAACACATTGTCACAAACATGATGTTAATAAGCTGGTATTGATTGAGCTTAAAAGGAGAATCAGAGTTGAAACAGTCAGGAATTCAGCATTCCTGAAACAGAGTGGTCGGTCGACCGGGCTCTTCATGCGGTCGACCGAGCAAGAAGAAACCTGCAGAAAACAGATTCAGGTAGCTCCCAGTTATTTTCGTGACACAGTGTGTCTTCGGTCGACCGAGACCTCAGGATGTCGACCGAGCTCGAAAGTTGTCTGTTTCCAGTCAGTGTCTTCGGTCGACCGAGCAAGCCAGGATGTCGACCGAGCACGGGAACCAGAGTTGCGCAGAATTAGAAGTTTTGCACGAAAATTCAGCACACTTATCTAATTTGTTTGGGACTCTTTCTAAACGAATTGTAGCCTGTTTTAAATACAATTAAGGGTTACTATAACCTATATAAAGGCATGTATGGGTCGTTCTAAAGAAACACCAAGAAGATACACCAGAGAGAGAAAGAATAGAGAAGAGTTTTAGAGAGTTCTTGAGAGAAAGAAGAAGCTGCTGGTGTGTGTTGCTGTGTGCTGATGTGGTGACGTTTTCTACAGCAATTGTGGACGAGATTATGCTCTAGAAGATGGTGATTCGTCCATGAGTTAAGTGTCTCTCTTTTATGCTTTAGATTTCAATTTGTAAGGGATTGAGAGAGAGAGAATTGTAGAGGGGAAGGGCTGTAGACAGAGTTGATCTTATATTCTGTTTTTACATCAAGTTGGTGCTTGGTGTTTAGGGTTTGGTGATCCTATCTGTGGGTGCAGATAAATTGTAAAGGAAGTCGGTGCTTCCTAGATAGTTGGTGCTATCTGAAACTAAGGGTTGGTGCTCTTTGTCGTTGGTGCGACTAAATAAGATTCAGATCTGTCCCGGATTGGTGTTCGGACAGTCTTTGAACCGTGGACGTAGCCTTTTGGTGAACCACGTTAAATCTGGTGTCATTGTGTGGTTTGACTTGTTTTGTTGTTGAATTGGACCTGTTTTTAGAAATCACTGATTCACCCCCCCCCCTCTCAGTGATCGCGGTATCCAACAATTGGTATCAGAGCAAGGTTCCCTTGATCAGTTTAATACGCTAAGGGTGATCTCTTGTCAAATCACATGGCAGTCAATACAGGGAATATGAAAGCACCTCTGTTTGATGGTTCTAATTACTCTTTTTGGAAGATTAGGATGCAAGCCTTCATCAAATCTCTTGGCTATGATGTTTGGGAGGCTGTCAGAGCCGGTTACAATGCTGCCACCGTACCCAATGATGCTGCATCGAAGAAGTTGGCAGACAATGACTCCAAGGCACAGAATGCACTCTTTAGTGGCCTTGTGGACAGCGAGCTTGTCAAAGTAATTGCATGCAAAACAGCCAAGGAAATTTGGGACAAGTTGCAAAGCATACATGAAGGTGATGAGAAGATTAAAGAAGCCAAATTGCAAACTCATCGCTCTCAATTCGAGTCTCTTCGCATGGAGGAAAGCGAGAATGTTGACTCGTATATGCAACGAGTGAATGAAGTCACGAATGACATTCGTGGACTAGGGGAGGAGATTAAAGAGCCGGTCATCGTCAAAAAGGTTCTAAGATCTCTTCTTCCCCGGTTTGATTCAAAAGTCTCAGCCATCGAAGAAGCCAAAGATCTGAACGCATTTTCCATGGATGAATTACATGGTTCTCTAACTGCCTATGAGATGCGCAAAGGAAAAACGTCTTCATCTGATAAAGAAGCGGCCTTCAAAGTTCAGAAAAAGGCAAAAGAGACTGCTGGTCATGATGTTGATTCTGATGATGATGAGCTTGAGGCTCAATTTGTTAGAAAGTTGAAGAAAGGAAGCAATGGCAAGTACAAAGGGAAGCTACCCTTTAAATGCTTCAATTGTGGAGGTATTGGTCACTTTGCTGCGAAGTGTCCGCTAAAAGAAGACAATGATAATGACTCTTATGCTGAAAAGAGTAAAGGAAAGAGAAATTTTAGAAAAAGGGGCAAAGCTAAAAACTTTCTATGTCAACAAGATGACAGCACGTCTGAAACTTCAGACGATGATGAATCAACCGAAGCTCTCTTCATGGTCACTGTTGAAGAAGAAGAAGAGCTAGATCCGGAAGAGGATGAGGAGGCTGAAGTCAATCTTGAAGAGGAACTCATAGCCGCACTTGAGGAGCTTAGCATGGAACGCAAATCAAGTAAGAAACATCTGAAACTTCTCCATGAATCTGAAAGTTCTATTATTGCTTTGAAAACTCAAGTAGAAGAATATAAAAGAATGGTAGAAGTCCTTGAAAACCAAATAAGTATCAAAAAGGAAGAGGCTATGAAACTTGAAACTGAGATCGCTAGAGCAAAGGCTGAAAATTTGGAAAATAGCAAAAAACTCAAAGCGCTCCAAGCGATTGAAGGGACTATGAAACTCAATGAACTACTGAAAGTTCAAAGACCTGCCCACTTCAGATTTGGTCTAGGATTTGAGAAAGGTGAATCCTCTAAGATTGCACCTCCTGAAAAGAAAGAGTTTGTGAAGAAAGTCACTGCACCTTCTAACTCTATGAAGCCCACTCAACCTAGAAAGGAGTCCATTCCTGTTAGAAAGGTAATGAAGACTAACCAGCCACAAAGAATGTTCAAATTCTATGGTTATTGCTTTCATTGTAATATGTTTGGGCATAAAAGAGCTGATTGTAGATTCTATGTTAGAAACAGCCCACTTGTGACTAGGAATCCTTTTTCAATCCTAAGTAGCCACAAAATTGAGTGCTATATGTGTCATAATTATGGACACTTGGCTAGGGATTGTAGGTTGCATATTGCTAACAAATTTCAGGTTGAAAAGAAACCCAAGTTAGTTAAGGCATGGAGGGCAAAGAAAAGGGAAGGTAATTCCAAAGAATCTCTCATTGTGCAAACGGCATTTAATGCACAAAAGAAGACAGCACCATGGGTCCTTGATAGTGGTTGCTCAAGCCATATGACTGGTGATAAAGAGAAATTCATCAAATTACAGCACTATGAAGGCGGTTCAGTAAAATTTGGCAACAATGATGGTGCCAAAATCTGCGGAAAAGGTGTTATTCACCTTATGGCAAACAAGATCAGATCTGAAGAAGTCTTATATGTGTCTGGATTGAGACACAACCTGCTTAGTGTGAGCCAGATCTGTGACAAGGGTCACGAAGTTATCTTCACAAAGAATGGGTTTGCCATCAAGAAGAGTAGCAACGGCAAAACAGTGGCAACTGGATCAAGAACTGCTGGAAATCTCTATACATTGTCAGATGGAGCTGAAAAGACCTGCTTGATGAGTCGGACAGAGGAAAGTTGGTTGTGGCACAAACGCCTTGGGCATCTAAGCTTTGATAACATGTCAAAGATTTGCAATTCAAAGGCTGTAAGAGGCATGTCTAAAGTTGAAAAGCCTTCCAATCCCATTTGCGACTCTTGCCAAAAGGGAAAGCAAACGAGGGTTATGTTCAAGTCAAAGGAGCATCATTCCAAGAAACCTCTTGAGCTAGTGCACACTGATCTCTGTGGACCGATGCGAACTCAAAGCACAAATGGAGATAAGTATTTCATGTTATGCATTGATGATTATACTCGTATGACATGGGTATTGTTTCTTAAGCATAAGCATCAAGCACTTGATCGTTTTAAAGTGTTTAAAGCACAGGTTGAAAACCAATTGGAAAAACATATCAAGATTTTAAGGTCTGATCGTGGAGGCGAGTTCACATCTGAAGAGTTCACTAAATATTGTGAACATCATGGCATTCAAAGACAGTACTCAGCCCCTAGAACTCCACAGCAAAATGGAGTTGTGGAACAGAAGAATCGCACCGTACAAGAGATGGCTCGTACGATGCTAAGTGAAAGCAAGATGGCTGACAAGTATTGGAAAGAGGCAATTCATACGGCTGTATACATTCAAAACTGATGCTTGATCAGGCCACATGAAGACAAAACTCCCTATGAGCTATGGTTTGGAAGAAAAGCAACAGTCAAGCACTTCAAAGTCTTCGGCAGCAAGTGTTACATCAAGCGGCTCGAACAAAATCCGGGCAAATTTGAAGAAAGAGCTGACGAAGGTATATTTCTGGGTTACTCCTCTACTAGCAAGGCATATAGGTGTCTTAACAAAAGAACCAGAAAAATCATAGAAAGTGCTGATGTGAGAATAGATGAAAATATTGAACCAAAGAATGCAACTCATAATGACAGTCCAGTTTATGAGGACTCGAGTGAGATTGATGATGAGATGGCTGAATCTAATGATTCTGAGAAATCAAAGGATGACTCAGAAGATACTACACCTAAGAAGCACAGCACTTGGGTAGAGCAACACCCTAAGGATCAAATTATTGGAGATCCTAAGGCAGGCGTTCAAACTAGACAAAGTGTAGTTAGCAATTACTCACTTGTGTCCACCGTTGAACCCAAGACTGTGGCTGAAGCCAGTCTCGATGAAAGTTGGTTGAAAGCTATGCATGAGGAGTTGGAGCAAATTGAGAAGAACTCCACATGGGAACTTGTTCCTAGACCTACTGATAAGAATGTTATTGGTACTAAATGGGTCTTTCGGAATAAGCTGAATGAAGATGGTCAAGTCATTAGAAACAAAGCAAGGTTGGTTTGTAAAGGCTATGCTCAAGTTGAAGGCATAGATTTTGAAGAGACCTTTGCACCGGTGGCTCGTCTGGAAGCTATTCGAATGTTTCTTGCATTGGCAGCATACAAAACCTTCAAGGTATTTCAGATGGACGTAAAGTCAGCTTTCTTGAATGGTTTACTTGAAGAAGAGGTCTACATTGAGCAACCTGATGGTTTTCTCATCAGCAAAAATTCAGATCTAGTATGCAAGTTGAAAAAGGCTCTTTATGGACTGAAACAAGCGCCAAGGGCATGGTATGCAAGGCTGGACCTATATCTCCGCAAGATCGGTTTTGGAAAAGGAATGGTTGATAGCAATCTGTATGTCAAAACTGAGATAAGCAAACAGCTGGTTGTCATTGTTTATGTTGATGACATAATCTTTGGTGGCAATGATGAGGAGTTGTGCAGGAATTTTGCTGAAGAGATGAAGAAAGAATTTGAGATGTCGATGCTTGGAGAACTAAAGTTCTTTCTTGGTTTACAAGTTCAGCAGATGAAAAATGGCATCTTCATATCACAAATGAAGTACATTAAGGAAATGCTAAAACGGTTCAATATGGAAGACAGCAAGCCAGTGAGCACACCAATGTCAACGAACACGAAGCTTAGCAAAGATGATAAGGCCTCGTCCGTTGATCATACCACCTATTGTTGGAAATAGGGTGGGCCTCTAGGATAGGTTTCAAAAACTTCTGACCCACTTGACGCAGGGATCAACTATCCACAAGGCTATAAAACCCAATCCAAGATCCATGTCCTCAATCTCAGTCATCATAATCAGTAAAACAATTTATCTAGAAGATAAAAACAGCAACTAATAAATCTACAACATGCAAGGAAGTAGATTATACCTTTGGAGCTCGGTTGTGCTCTAATGGAGGAGTTGCGTCTTTCTTTGATGATGAAACGCTTTCACTAATCAAATAGGGATCTCCAAGACCTCTTGATCTTCCACGCTATGACCTGTATCAGATTCTCCTTTTCTCAAGAAGATGGTGGGATCTCCAAGAGAAAACTACTAGGAACTCTAGGGAGGAACTAGAAAGAGAACTATAAGAGGAAGAGGAGAAGAGCTCGTGCAACACTTGCACTTAGAGAGCCTTGGGCGTGAATCCCAATGGAAGAAGCAAGCATGGACGTCCAAGGCATCCTCTCCTCTTATTTATAACTTTTGCAAGTTGTCTCTTCTTTACTAATTACAATAGAAGTCTTACTTCCATTAATTAGTAACTTACCATATCATAATTAGAAGTCTCACTTCAAATATGATTAGTATCTTTCTAATTCCTTTCTAATTAAAATAGAAGTCTCACTTCTACTAAAATTAGTAAGTCTACTATTACCACTATTAGAAGTCTCACTTCTACTAGAAATAGTAACTTTCCTTTTAGAGTTCAACTAGAATTAGATACTTTCTAATAAATGGGCTAGCGTGGGGACCACTAGGGATTCCTTAGAAAGCTGGCTCCAACTGGGACACGCGACCCCACATCTCATGTGTAATCCGGGCCCACAGTTAATTGCAAATAACTCCACTATATAAATGCAATTGAACTCCAGTCTTAGGAATATTACATAGAAGACCCTAAACTTCCACATTACCACAAGTAGACACCTCTATCAATATCCATGGATCAATTGGACCTGTCTTCCAAAATAGATCCATATCTTATTATCCTTGAGCCCCAATCAATTATAATGATCAATAGGTACCTTTCCAATTAACTCTTAATCGGAATGGGTGCGCACTTACCAATGATAAATCCATTAATTGGCACAAGGGGATATTAGAGATAAATTCCATCTTGACTATTGAATGTTCCCACAGCTCTACTACCACGTACCCAAATCACCGAGGTGTTGACCTATAGTTGGCCTCACTCATTGGTGACTCAAAGCAAATGAATAGATAGAAACTTGAGTTCATTAATGTCTCAGGATTGAGAGCCTATTGCTAGGGAATTATGAGAGCAGACCTTAAAATAAAGACAGTGTTTATAAGGTGCTTCTCATGGTCCTTCAATACATCCAATGTACCAGCACTATGATCCAGAATCTTCCATTCTGATGATCGAGACAAGTCACACTATCTCATAGTGATCAAAGTACTGCAACCTTGTCAGTATGAGATGTCCAGTCTCATCACTGGTTGTGAATATATTTTAAGTATAAGATTTGTCACACATGTCTCCCGTATGTGGATCTCATCCATACACATGTGTTACATCTAATATACTTGTGGACCCCGGTTCATCTCATGAACCATCATGTCATTCGTATTGGTTCTGTGCAAGTATATAATAAATCACCATTCATCTCATGAAAGGAAAGCATGAATATACTGATAAATAAAGAAATTAATCAATTTATTATATCATCTACTGGATTGAGTCCATAAAACTAACACCTATCGCTCTATGATAGGAAGCTTGCTCTACTTGACTGCAACAAGACCAGATCTTCTACAAGCAGTATGTATGGTTGCACGTTTTCAAGCAGCACCAACTGAAACGCACCTTACAGCAGTGAAACGAATCTTTCGATATCTGAAAGGTACTATGGAGCTTGGTATCTGGTATCCCAAAGGCAAATCCTTCACTCTAGTTGCATATTCTGATGCCGATTGGGCTGGATGCGTAGATGATCGCAAGAGTACTAGCGGCGGCGCATTTTATCTTGGAGAAAGATTAGTTGCTTGGCATAGTAAGAAGCAAGACTCAGTATCCCTTTCGACAGCGGAAGCGGAATATATTGCAGCGGCAACTTGTTGTACGCAAGTGTTATGGATGCGGCAAATGCTCTCTGATCTAGGAGTTCCTACAACGGATCCTACGCCGATCCTATGTGACAACACGAGTGCAATTCATATATCTAAGAATCCTGTTCAGCACTCTCGAACAAAGCATGTAGCAATTCGTTATCATTTTCTTAAAGATAAAGTTGCTGATGGAGAGGTCAAGTTGGAATATGTTCCAACAACTGAGCAAGTGGCTGATATTTTCACGAAACCTCTGCCAAAGGAAGTCTTCGAGTATCTCCGGAAAAAGTTAGGAGTTACTCACTCTCCTAAACCGTAGGAGTTGTGCTTGAAATGGGGAGCAATGCATTCATTGAATATCCTATTCGCTCCTCGGTTTGGTCCCTTTGGACTTGTTGTCAAAGGGGGAGAGATGTTATGCTATGATAGCAAGGAGAGATGTTATGCTATGAAAGCTAGGGGGAGATTGTTGAGTTGAAAGTGTTGAAGTTCCAATAGTGTTGCCAACAATTCCAAAGGGGGAGATTGTTGGAATTTGAGATGACTTGAGAAGTCTTTTGATGAATTGAAGAAGTTAGCATCTCAAGTATTGTTTTGAGTTGGAATTCTTGTCAACACATTGTCACAAACATGATGTTAATAAGCTGGTATTGATTGAGCTTAAAAGGAGAATCAGAGTTGAAACAGTCAGGAATTCAGCATTCCTGAAACAGAGTGGTCGGTCGACCGGGCTCTTCATGCGGTCGACCGAGCAAGAAGAAACCTACAGAAAATAGATTCAGGTAGCTCCCAGTTATTTTCGTGACACAGTGTGTCTTCGGTCGACCGAGACCTCAGGATGTCGACCGAGCTCGAAAGTTGTCTGTTTCCAGTCAGTGTCTTCGGTCGACCGAGCAAGCCAGGATGTCGACCGAGCACGGGAACCAGAGTTGCGCAGAATTAGAAGTTTTGCACGAAAATTCAGCACACTTATCTAATTTGTTTGGGACTCTTTCTAAACGAATTGTAGCCTGTTTTAAATACAATTAAGGGTTACTATAACCTATATAAAGGCATGTATGGGTCGTTCTAAAGAAACACCAAGAAGATACACCAGAGAGAGAAAGAATAGAGAAGAGTTTTAGAGAGTTCTTGAGAGAAAGAAGAAGCTGCTGGTGTGTGTTGCTGTGTGCTGATGTGGTGACGTTTTCTACAGCAATTGTGGACGAGATTATGCTCTAGAAGATGGTGATTCGTCCATGAGTTAAGTGTCTCTCTTTTATGCTTTAGATTTCAATTTGTAAGGGATTGAGAGAGAGAGAATTGTAGAGGGGAAGGGCTGTAGACAGAGTTGATCTTATATTCTGTTTTTACATCAAGTTGGTGCTTGGTGTTTAGGGTTTGGTGATCCTATCTGTGGGTGCAGATAAATTATAAAGGGAGTCGGTGCTTCCTAGATAGTTGGTGCTATCTGAAACTAAGGGTTGGTGCTCTTTGTCGTTGGTGCGACTAAATAAGATTCAGATCTGTCCCGGATTGGTGTTCGGACAGTCTTTGAACCATGGACGTAGCCTTTTGGTGAACCACGTTAAATCTGGTGTCATTGTGTGGTTTGACTTGTTTTGTTGTTGAATTGGACCTGTTTTTAGAAATCACTGATTCACCCCCCCCCTCTCAGTGATCGCGGTATCCAACAGACAGGGCTAGCAAAAAAGGCATAATATATATGCATAACGAGCTTAGGAAGTGATCCCCTTTTTCATTTAGAAATCAAACCTTCAAACGACCTCATACTTGAAATCCAAAACAAACTGGAATTCAAAACATAGTTTATCAAGCATATGCTAAAAGAAAATCTTCCATTGACCCTTCTGTACTTGAAACTCAAATGTCAGAAATTAGTAATGAAATTGGTGCCTCCGAAGTTGAGACATTTAAGCATTCCAACACACAACTATCAAGTAGAAACCTTTCATTATATTTAAGTTCCTCAATCCTCAAGAAATTCTCAAAAATTTGAAAATTAATTCATAAATTTAATTCATGCTTATAAATGATGAAAAATCATAAAAACAGGTCCAAAGTTTATTTCAGATTTTTAAAATCATTACAGATTAAAAACAGTCCCAAAAATTACAAAGAAATGCATTAAAAGGGTCTAAACGGGTTGGGAGGCAGGGCCTGGGCCCGCTCAAGCGGACCTTCCCAGAGAGTGGGCTCGCTAGAGCGAGCCTGCTCTCTGGCAGGTCCGTGGAATAGTGCATTTATGCACCGTTTCACTCCTTTCTTTGCATTTCATTTTCAAATCTTCTTTCCTCCTCCATTAAATCATCATACTATATTATCAAAACTGAATCATTTCATATCAAAACTATAAATCAATTGATACTAAACTAAATCATCACATCCCATTCATGAATTCAGCATGAAAAATATAGTTTAGACATAAGAAAGAAAACAAAACTCTGAGCTGAATTCATTCTGTGTGGGGAGATTTCCAAAGCTCCAGGATTACGCTAATCACAGCCATAAAATGGGACTAAGCATTCTCACGTGTCATCCGCGTGCCACCTACGTGGCATCGGACTCGTCTCGGCTACCAGGACAGGGGCCCCGGCTGAAGTTGGCCAGGTCAGGGCCGCTAGCGCTGAGCTCGGCTACTCCCCAGGTGCCCACCTCGGCTGAAAACTCCACCTCGGCCGAAGGTGCTGGGACGAAAGCCGAAGCAAGAAGAGAATCTCCACTCGCGCCCTTCGCCCCCCACGTCAGCGGACACGTGGAGGAATAGGGGCGCGAGCCTGTAAGACAGATGCGACATCCAGCCGTCCACAATCTTCGCCAGATCCCTGATAGGGCGGCATCCAGCGGCTGAGGCCAAATCAGGGCAAGGCCCGAGGGTGGATCCGATGGTGCCCCTACCGCCAAAGGCGTCCAACACAATCTGGCCCAACGTGACACGCATTTAATGCGATATGGGCCGATCCGACTGGCATTAAATGCAAAGTGGGCTGGATTGGACCACATTTATTACTTTGTGGGCTGATGATGATTTCCCTGTCAAGTCATGGGACCCACACTAAGATATCATCCAAAAATATCTTCCAAATCGTCTATAAATAGAGCTTCATTTCACATGCAAGGTACGCACAATCGAACCCAGAGCGTCGTTACTCTGCCTCTCTTCTTCCTCTCCTTCCTTTGTTCCAGTTCATTCACTGACTTAGGCATCGGAGAGCCTTGCGCCGCCCAGGCCAGGGTCCTCTGACCGTTTGCTCTTCCCTTTCAGGCTTTTAGGCAGCGGGTTATATTCTTCATTTGGATAAGTCCTGTAAGGCACCCCGATTATTGTGGGTCATTATTTTTCTGCAACTACAATTGGCGCCGTCTGTGGGAAAGCACTATCCCAACCTTCCCAACCTTCCCAATCTTCCCAAGAACCATGCCTCCGAAAGCTAAGAAGGGCGGAGAGTCCCAGCGAGCAATATTCGAGCGTCCGGGCCCGTCGACGGGCGTCCCTCCTCAGGGACGGACCGTGGCGTATCAGCAGGCGAGGAGCACGTAGCCTTGCAACCCTTCGTCGAATCTCCCTTCCGAGAGGGAGTCGAGACCTCGTGCTCTGACGATGAAGTCCCGCCTCCCCCACGGGGAGAGCGTCGACGTGAGCGCCCTCTCAAAGGAAAAGCTCCAGCAGTGGAGGAGCCACGCCACGTACAACCCCGTGATGCTGGAGGAGACATCGCGGCTCAAAATGCTCTCCTCCAGGAGCGGGAGCGAGTAATCCGCCAGCTCCAGCAGCAGCTGAGGGCGGTGCAAAATGCCTCTCAAAGGCAGCCCTCGGAGCCCCGAGGCGAGAAGAGAGCTGTCCAAAGCAGGGTAGTCCAGCCATCCCGAGAGGATCTGAGAGCCTTTCTCGACCAGAAGCGAAGCCATGCCTACGATGAAGGCTCGAGCAACACCTGTAGCCATCGTGGCCGCGACGGGCGAGCTCATAGCCACCATGGTCGAAGCCATGCAAAGCGGAAGCCAAGAGCGCTGACGCCAGAGAAGGACGACGAGCAGGAGCGGCTCGACAAGCGCATCAAGCTAGCTCTCCAGCGCAATCTGGAGATGTGGGACCAGCAAGAGATCTGTGGCCCCACCGACCTGGGGGCCTCTCCTTTCACTCGGGACATCGAGAGAACCCCTTTGCCCAAGAAGTTCTCAGTCCCGAGGTTCGTCCCCTATGACGGACTGTCCGACCCGTCCGCTCACCTCCGTCACTTCTCCCAAAAGATGTCCATCTAGGGAAACGAGGGCCATCTCAACTGCAAAATATTTTCCTCCAGTTTGAGCGACCTCCCCCTGAAGTGGTTCTACGCTCTCCCAGAAAAGTCTATTTCGAGTTGGAAGGAACTCCAACTCTCTTTCCTGAAGAAGTTCCAAGCCTACAGCGTCGTCCCAAAAACCGATGCTGACATCCTCGCCCTGAAGATGAAGCAGGGTGAGACCCTCACCCAGTTCGCCCGGCGGTTTTGGGCAATTTACAGCCAAATCGAAGATACCAGAGAGGAGGTGGCGACTTTCGCCTTCCAGAATGCCCTGTTACCAGGGCACGAGCTGCGGAAAGATTTGGCGGGAGATCCCGCTCCCACCATGCTGGCCTTGATGTCCCAGATAAAACGCTTTATCGCCCGGGAGGAGGACGAAATCAGAGCTCGGGAGGAGGAAGGCCGGGAAATCGCAGGCCCGGAACCCAAAGAAAGGAACAGTCAGCCCCAGCAGCGGGGTAAAAAGCCAATCCATAGACAAGAGCCGAAGCAGGCATGGGTCTCCAATTCGGCGAGAACCTCAACGTCCCGGTCTGGGGGCGGCAGGAGGGCCAGACCTCCCTCCGACACCTACCAGACCATGAGCATCACCTTCAAAGAGCCAATCCACCAGGTCATGAACAAAGTCAAATCCCAGCCATTCTTCAGATGGCCTCGTCCCTTGGCAGGCGATCCCTCCACTCTTGACCAATCCAAGTTCTGTGCCTACCATAAGGGTAAAGGGCACAGAACCGAAGATTGCAGAACTCTGAGGTTTCACTTGGAGAGGCTCGCCAAGGAAGGCCATCTCACGGAGTTCGTGAAGGCGGGAGACGTCGGCAGCGGCGGCGATTGCCGAGCTCATCAGAGCGTGGCCAGGGATCCAGATAGTGAAGACTCCGAAAAGATCATCAACGTGATCCACCTGGCGCCCTCAGCTCCCTCTCCCTCAGCTCGAGACAGCCCTCAGGCTCGTGCCGAAGCCAGGCGGGCCTCGCATGGGAAGGAAGTGATGAAAGCCGAGCTCGGGCCAGCGCCCAAGAGACCTCGCCGCGACCGTCCAGCGATCTCTTTATCAGAAAAAGATCTGGAGGGAATCCAACTCCCTCACAGCGACCCCCTACTCTTGACCATGAAGCTGAAGGACTTCACTGTGAAGAGGATCCTCGTCGACTCCGGCAGTTCCTCCGAGGTCCTCTACTATGACTGCTTCAAGAAAATGAACCTCTCTAAAGCCGACCTCACGGAGGTCCGTGCACCCTTGCTCGGGTTATCCGCCAAGCCAGTTTATCCCAAGGGTAAAATCACCCTAGAAACCCGAGTGGGCCCGTGTTGGCCGACTTCTTAGTCGTGGACGCCCCTTCTCCCTACAACGCCATCCTGGGTAGAACGTGGCTCCACAAGTTGGAAGCAGTCCCCTCTTCCCTCCACCAGAAGCTCAAAGTTCGTGCTCGAGGGCAAGGAGGGCAAGATGGAAGTGGTCACAGTAGAAGGAGATCAGCAGCAAGCTAGGCAGTGCATGCTGGCCGTGGTCCCAGCAGAGAAGGAGCCAGAGCGCGTCAACTTGGCAGAGTTTGAAAAGGGTCTAGAGGAGATCGGCTGGGACCCCGACAAGAAAAGTATTGAAGACCTAGCTGCAGTCAGGCTCGACCCAGCTAACCCTGATAGGTTTATCCTGATCGGCACGCAGCTGCTGGATGAAGAGAGAGCCGAGCTCTCAAGGTTCCTAGTACAGAACGTGGACGTCTTCGCCTGGACCCTGAGCGAAATGCCTGGGGTCGACCCTGAGGTCATGTGCCACAGGCTGAATGTGGATCCCAGCCACAAGCCGGTGGTGCAGAAAGCCCGAAGGACGGGGATCCAGCAGACAGACGCGGTAGTTGACGAGGTCGGCTAGTTACTGGAGGCAGGCGCAGTCCGGGAAGTCCAGTACCCGGTTTGGCTGGCCAATACGGTGGTGGTTAAGAAGAAAACAGGCAAGTGGAGGGTGTGCGTGGACTTCACCGATCTGAACAGGGCCTGCCCTAAAGACAGTTTACCCCTTCCGAAGATTGATCAGATGATCGACGCCACCGCCAGCCACGACCGAATGAGCTTCCTTGACGCCTACAGAGGCTACCATCAAATCCCGATGTATGAGCCAGACGAGGAGAAAACCGCTTTCATAACCCCCCGCGGCACTTATTGTCATAAAGTCATGCCCTACGGGCTGAAGAATGCGGGGGCAACATATCAGCGCCTCGTAACGAAGATGTTCCAGGCTCAGCTCGGCAAGACGGTGGAAGTCTACATTGACGACATGGTCGTCAAGTCAAAGCACTCCAGCGACCATCTGGCGGATTTGGCCCAAGTCTTCAGCATCCTTCGCGCGTTCAAACTCAAGCTCAATGCTTCCAAGTGCGCCTTCGGCGTGGCTTCTGGCAAGTTCCTCGGAAGCCTGGTAACGCGGAGGGGAATAGAGGCCAACCCAGACCAGATCACTGCAATCTTGGGCATCCAGAGCCCATCTACCACAAAGGAGGTTCAGAAGCTCACAGGCATGGCTGCAGCACTCAATCGCTTCATCAGCCGGTCATCAGATAAGTATAGGCCTTTTTTTCAGCTTCTGAGAAAAAAATTAAAATTCCAGTGGACCCCTGAGTGCGACCAAGCGTTGGCAGCACTCAAAACTTATTTGTCTTCACCTCCTTTACTCTCTACCCCAACTCAGGGGGAGATTTTGTATCTATATCTTGCGGTCTCGGATCATGACGTGAGCTCCATCCTCATCAGAGAGGACGAAGGAGTACAAAAACCAATTTACTATACAAGCAAGATCCTGCTTGACGCCGAGACCAGATACCTTTTGTTGGAGAAGCTCGCACTGGCACTCGTCAGCGCCTCCCGCAAGCTCTCCCATTATTTCCAATCCCACACCATTGTGGTGATCACGGAGCATCCACTCCGTTCTATTTTCAAAAAGGCTGACTTTTCAGGGCGAATCTCAAAGTGGGCAGTCGAATTGGGACAGTATGACATTCAATACCGTCCCCGGACTGCGATCAAAGCCCAAATTCTGGCTGACTTCATTGTAGAGTTCGTCTCGCCAAGCTCGGCTCCGACCCAGCCCGGCACGGAACTGGGGGGTGTAGGGCATGAGCCTGAAGTTACTGAGGTCGAACAAGCTCCCACCGCAGCATGGAAGGTCTTTGTTGACGGTTCGTCCACCTCCAAGCGAGCTGGCACCGGCATAGTCCTCCAATCGCCAGAGGGAGTGGTCATAGAGCAAGCCTTCACCTTGGACTTCAAAGCAACAAACAATGAAGCAGAGTATGAAGCACTGATAGCAGGGTTGGACAGTGCCCGAATCCTCAGAGCCCAGCACCTGGTAGTCTTCAGCGATTCGCAACTGGTGACTAGCCAGCTCGCTGGGGACTACCAGGCCAGGGACGACAGGATGGCGGCCTACTTAGCCCTTGCGCAAAAGCTGCTCTCTCATTTCAAGACAGCCGAGGTCAGGCAAATCTCCAGAGATACCAACACGCACGCTGACGCGCTTGCAAACCTGGCCTCCGCTGTCGAAGTAGGGAAGAGAGGGACTGTCGAAGTTGGATCGATATCATGATCAAGCTTAGAGCTCCACTCACCTCGGCAAGTCCTTTGTGCCGACCTCGGCCCGAGTTGGATGGATCCGATCGTCTCCTACTTGAAGGATGACAAGCTCCTCGAGGACAAGATTGAAGCCCATCGAATCAGACTCAAGGCAACTCGATTCTGGTTATCTCCCGAAGGCAAACTCTACAGAAAATCCTTCACGGGTCCATACCTCCAATGTGTCCATCCCAGCAAGGTGGACAACTTCCTGTATGAGATCCATGAAGGAATCTGTGGCAGTCACATCGGAGGCCGATCACTGGCCTACAGGGCAATAAGCCAAGGTTACTGGTGGCCCTACATGCAGACGGATGCGCAAGTGTACGCCAGGAAATGCGAGAAGTGCCAGAGGTTCTCCCACTCTCTTCATCAGCCAGCGCAAGACCTGAGTCCCCTCTCCAGTCCATGGCCCTTCGCTCAGTGGGGACTGGACATTGTGGGGCCTCTTCACCGAGCTCCGGGGAACAAGAGGTGGCTGATCATTGTGACAGATTACTTCACGAAGTGGATAGAAGCTGAGTCGCTGTCCTCCATCACGGATAGCGATTCCAGAAACTTCGTATGGAAGAACATCATAACGAGGTTCGGCATCCCCAGGACCCTGATTTCGGACAATGGGACTCAGTTCGACTCCAAATCCTTCAAGGACTTCTGCCAAGAACATGGCATCAGAAACCACTACTCCACTCCGGCGTATCCACAAAGCAATGGCCAGGCTGAAATTTCTAACAAGATAATCCTGGACGGCCTGAAGAAGCGGTTAGACAAGGCAAAAGGGAGATGGATAGAGGAGCTTACCAGCGTGCTGTGGGCATACAGAACAACTCCAAGGCGATCTACCTCGGCGACACCTTTCTCTCTGGCCTATGGGATGGAGGCGGTCATTCCCCTGGAAATTGGCCTCCCCACTCTGAGGACAGAATTGGTCGACCAGGGCCGAAACGACACAAACTTGGCAATGGAGTTGGACCTAGCAGACGAGCGTCGAGAAGCAGCGGCCCTACGGCTGACTGACTATCAGCAGTGGCTAGCCAGAGGCTACAATGAAAAAGTCAGAGAAAGAAGTTTCTCCGTTGGAGAGTTGGTCCTGAAGAAGACCCTGCCAGCTGACAAAGATCCAAATGAAGGAAAACTGGCCCCGAACTGGCACGGCCCATTCAAGGTGGTCTCACTGGCGGGACGATCCTCTTACAAGCTCGAAGACTTAGAAGGCAAGCCGTTGCCGAGACCATGAAATGCATCCCACTTGAAGAAATTCTATTTCTGAAGATGTAACCTGAACCTTAGAATCAATGAAAGCAGTTTTTGCCATCGATCCGTGTCATCTCTCCTTATCTGAGTTCGACAGCTTTGGGTCCTTGACCCTGGAGAAGGCTTTGAGTTCATACACTCAGTCGTCTCCTAAAGTTTGGGTCCTTGACCCTGGAGAAGGCTTCGAGTTCATACAACTCAGTCGTCTCCTAAAGTTTGGGTCCTTGACCCTGGAGAAGGCTTCAAGTTCATACACTCAGTCGTCTCCTAAAGTTTGGGTCCTTGACCCTGGAGAAGGCTTCGAGTTCATACACTCAGTCGTCTCCTAAAGTTTGGGTCCTTGACCTTGGAGAAGGCTTCGAGTTCATACACTCAGTCGTCTCCTAAAGTTTGGGTCCTTGACCCTGGAAAAGGCTTCGAGTTCATACACTCAGTCGTTTCCTAAAGTTCGGGTCCTTGACCGTGGAAAAGGCTTCGAGTTCATACACTCAGCCATCTCCTAAAGTTTGGGTCCTTGACCCTGGAAATGGCTCCGGATTCGCACATCCCTCGAGATCGTTCCCGAGCTCAGGCTCGCACAGCCGAGATCGTCAAGACAGTTCATCTCGGCCAATGATGGTCCATTCCTGGGTTCATCTCGGCCAATGCTGGTCCATTTCGACCAAAGACAGTGTTCAAAAGAAAAAGAGCAGTGCAGGCACTAAAGTGCAAAAAAGCAGCACAGAAATACAAGTATCACAATTGTATGTTCAAAAAGGCAAAAAAGGAAGTATTATACACAAATTGTATGATCACAAAAACTGTTCCTTTTATTGTAATCACTTCATTACAAGGGTTACAGAAGAGAAAAATAAAATACAGCAAGGAGGCTCGCAGTCCTCTGAAAATGGAAAAAGAATCGAAGGCTGGAAGGCCCTGATCTTCACCGACTCTTCAGTCCAGTCTCCAGCGCCCTGAGCTCTTCAACGCCCTCTGGATTGCAGGCTTGGAGACTCCGGTCCTCGCTGGTCCACTGTTTGGAGGCTTTGGGGGACTCTGAATCTCAGCGAGCTCTACAATATGCTTTGGTTGGTTAGACCAAAGTTTGCAAACAAGAGCCCCCTCGGCCCAGCGGTGTCTCGATCCTGCCCGCCGCTCGGAGGTCTTGATATCCCATAAGAAGCATGGTTCCACGCAGGGCCCTGTGGGACGAAAACAAGACCACCAAACGCAGAGGGCGCCGCCAACCCATAGCTGCAAAGATTCCTATGCAGCCGGACCGGGGAGGGTTGGCCGTGGACCCGCGTTCAGAGAGCGCGTAGTCCACGAGGATCGTCTTCAGAGAGCGCGCAGACTACGACAGACTTTCCCCCTCGGAGAAAGCCGTCTTCTGGCGCAAAGGTTCCCCCCGGGTCAAATATTCCTAATGATCTACCAGACATGGCTACTGAATTGGTTAACAGAGAAAGACAAGCTCCTATGTCTATGTGGATTATACTATCCTAGTTCTTTTTTTTTCCTCCCATGGCGAGCCTACCACTCCTATTTATAGGAAGGAGAAGGGCCCGGTCTTCAAAGGAGATTATGAGGCGAAGTCTCCCACGCCTTAAGTAAGGAGCACGTCTTCTTGTACTCTGACCAGCGGTTCCGATGACACCACGTGGAGCCATTCGCTTGTTTTCCTCATTGGCCGTACCGCCACACTTATTGCTATTTATGGTCTCCAGAATACGGAGAATCGGCACAGATAGCTATGAAGATCGTTCGATACTCTCTCTGACTCAAAACTCACACTTCACATCACGTGAAAGGTATTCAGCCAAATTCAAAAGAAAGAGAAGGAGAGAAAATGCACAAGTAAAGAAGCTCTGTTTTTCATTAAGACCAAAAGATATTACAGGGCTGAAAGATTGCATAACAAAGAAAGAAAATAAAAAGTTACAAAGAGCAAAGCGCAACTACTGTGGCTTTGGCGACTCCACCAGTATGATCACCGACTCAGACAAACCAGCGGTCTCGGCTACGACCACGGCTTTGTCTGGTGCGTCGCCAGCAGCAGGGGCGGAAGAAGCTTCGCCTTGAGGCGCGACCGGGGCATCGCAGGCAGGCGGGGCAGTTGGAGCGACATCCGAGGCAGGGTCAGCTGTAGAGGCTTCGGCTGGGGCACTCTCGCCCAGAGGAGCAGAGCTCGGCTCATGGACCGGGTCCGAGTACTTCGGCAGGTTCCGATAGACCGGGTGGTCTTCGGGAACCCCCGCACGCCTCAGTGCGGCCAAGCACCCTTCCTCGAACAAAATGGAGGTAATTTCCTCCACCTGCTTCTCATATTCTTCGGTGGCCTGGTCCACCCCCCTCTGGAAAGAGGATTGCGCCTCGGACAGCAGGGAAGCCTTCTCCTTCTTCAGCTCGGCGTTCCCTGACTTCAGCTTCTCGATTTCGGCGTGCCCGGCCAGCACTTCACCGCGCCGCCTCGTCGCCTAAGCCGCCGATTCAGACCTCAATCTGGCCAATTCCGACTCCAGCTCGGCAATCCTCTTGGTCCTCATCCAAATATCACCCTTCAGTTGATGAGTCTGCGATGTGAGGTCAGTAACACTGACCAGAGTTACCTCCAGCTGAGCAGTCGCCTCGGCGCTGCTCTTCCTCAGCTCTTCCAGCTCTTTCTTCAACCTCTCCCTCTCCGACTCCAGCTGGGCGACCTTGGCAACGTTCCTGTCACTCCTTTCCATCATAGCCAGGAGCCTCTGCACATTCTGCAGAAGGAAAGAGTAGTCAAATAACGGCAGCCGAATTAAAGCACTTGGAGAAAGGCGTTGAAAATACTTACCAAAAGGTTAGCCTGAATCGCCGAGACCATCAGACTCTCATTATCGTACCGCGCGTGCACTTCCATGTCACACGGCAAGGCGCAAGCTTTCATGATGGCTCTGATAACGTCGGTGTTCCCCATCAGCCGGTTGATGGACCGCGCTCCTGCTCGGTTCCTACCGAGGTCGGCGGACGTGGGAGTCCGTTTGGTTCCGACCCTTTCGTAACCAGGGGGCAGGGCCGTGCATCAACATTTCTTTTTTTGTGTGGGTGTGCCAGATTTTCTATTTTACTCGGAATTGCAAGTGGTGATCCGGAGATCAACCTTCGCAAGTAAAAAAGAAATCAACTTCTTTCAAGTTTTCCATTGCACATATATTTAAGAAAAGAGACATTTTCTTGGTTTGCCGTGAAAGGTGATTTTTTTGGCATTTATAGCCGATTTTGGCGTTTATAGCCGATTTTTGGCATTTATAGCCGATTTTGGCATTTATAGCCGATTTACAATCCTTATCAATAATGAAAGACAAGAGTTGTGATTTTTGTCTCTTTTGAGAAAATACAAACTACAATGAAAAGCAAGAAAAGGAGGATCTAACTTCTCAGGAGATTGTGGGGGACTCGTTTAGATTGACGGTCGCAAGCCATATGTGGGCTTCGCCATCATCCAAGCAGATGAGAACAGAGGATGCTATTGATTCGCTTGGCTTGGCTATAACCTCAGGTTTTTAGAGGACAAAGACCAAAAGAAGGTCCTATGTCCAATAAAAAGCCGAGCAGACGGGCTGAAAAGCCATATCTAAGCCATTAGAGGCAGGAGGAGAAGGCAAGGACCTTGGGGGGGGGGTACCCCCCAAGGGACTTTTGTCACCTTGTTGCGATGGTCGGTGTATAACTTCCGCAGAGTTTTCTTTTTTTTTTTCTTTCTCTGGATCTCTGTGCTTTGTCTGTCTGTGTGTTTGTGCTTTTTTCTGATTATCCTTTCTTCTTGGAGAGCTCCCCTATTTATAGGCTTTTAGGTGGCCATTTAGGAGGGTTTATGAGCTTTAATTGTCATAAAGCTACATAAAGGGAGGAGTTACAAGATTGAATTCTTTATTTTGTAACTCCTTTTTCTTGGCTTCTGATTGGCCGGAGGAGATTGAGGGCATTTAATCGCCTTTAATCGCCATGATGGGAGGAGTTTCATGGGTTAAATGCCATGAATCTCTTGACTTGTAACTCCCGGATGCTTGCTTCTGATTGGTCCGTCCAAAGAAATGGATTAATACTGTAATAAAGCTAGTCAATTAATCGCATTAAGTGGTCGCCGAGCAGTTGAAGAGTCGCGGGCCGTGCCGTGTCTTTTGGAATTCTTCTGGCGATGATCATCGATGAATCTTCATGTAGATCGACATCAGATGATCATGTAATTTCAGGTGTTTGTTGCCAACAGCGGGTCGGTGCCATCTGTCCTGTCGATTTCTCGATCGGTCGGGTAGAAAGCACACTTTTTTTGGTTGACCGGGTGGCGATCAATATTGTTTTCAATACTCTTGATGATTGACCCGTGTTTTGGACGGATGTCAGAGGATTTGGTGTCTCAAAAGCATGAATTTTGGAAAGTACCAGAGGCTGGGCGCTTCGAATCGCGAAAAAACGGTGAAAACCGGGGTTTCCGGGGCCTTACCGGCGACCCCGGGCTCCAGGGTCGCAAGGGCCTGCGACCCTGGGCCAAGGTCGCTGGGGCCTGCGACCCTGGGCCAGGGTCGCAGGGGTCTGCTACCCTGGGGGGTTTTCCCCCCTTTGTGTCCCGTTTTGTGTCCGTTTTTGCTGTTTTTCGATTCTTTTTTTCTTCTGTGTCTTTCCTTGACATTTTGACCATTTATTGGCCTGATTTCTTTGTAGGAAACCTGATGAGAATCCTTGCATCTTATTTTGCAAAGTTTCCAATTTCCTGAGAAAGCCGAAGACTTTGTCGCGCAGAGCTG
The DNA here is from genome assembly GCA_012931725.1 of Litsea cubeba. Classification (NCBI taxonomy): domain Eukaryota; kingdom Viridiplantae; phylum Streptophyta; class Magnoliopsida; order Laurales; family Lauraceae; genus Litsea; species Litsea cubeba. The sequence continues at coordinate 19,172,345 of CM022955.1, read as the reverse complement.
CCGATTTTCCGTCAGAAGCTGAAACTGGGTCAAACGATGTCGGAATGACCTGAAATTTGGTGTGAAGCCTCCTGAGCAATAAATAAGACCAACCATAGGCTTTTGTTTGAGTTTTGAAGCCGTTTGGGGTCCTATCACCAGTAGGCTTGCTTTTGTCGCGATGAAGATGTCGCGGTTTGATGTGCGGTCAACCGATGTCCGATTGACTTGAAATTTGACAGGGAACCTATTGGAGTCATTTTAAGATGATCCATAGGCTCTAGTCTTGGAAATCATGGTCCCGGAGAGCTTTGCCGCCGAGAGGCTTGATTTGACTTCCGAGCGTCAAACTATGGTCAAATGTTGTTGAAATAACCTGAAATTTGACGTGTAGCCCTTTATAAGCATTTTGAAGCCGTCCATGTGCTCTATCTGATGAGTAATGGCCTCGGTGGTTCTCGCCGCCGAGAGGCTTGATTTAGCTGTTCGAGGGTTGATGTAGGGTCAAACGCTGTCGGTTTGACTCGGAACTTGACGTGGAGCCTTTTGGAAGTATTTTGAGACCATCCATCGGCTCTGATCGAAGATTTGGTGTCTCCGATGCTTTTGCCGCCGAGAGCTCCTTTTCGGCTGTCGGAGAAGCGAAGTTAGGCCAAATGATTTTGAAATGGCCCGAAACTTCTTGTGTACTCCTCTTTTGGTTGTCTTGAAGGATCTTGCATCTTTTTGTTTGATTCTGACAAGATTTGATTTTTGGAAGTAGCATTGCCTATTTATGGCAGGTTGCGACTTCATGTAGCTCTTTGGATCTTGAAGAGGCAAAGTGACATTTTTGGTGTCAACAAATGCCCCCTCGAGGTACAGCGACGAGTTGCTTAACTTTTGTAGTCGATGTGCCTCGAAGAGATTTTTGAAGGAGAGCCTGTGACTTGACCAAGAGTCTTTGAGCAGTCTTTCTTTTTGGTATTTGTAGCCTTTTGAGCTTCCAGGGGAATTTTATGGTAGTGAAAGGGATCACGTACCATCTCGAGGCAAAGTTTTGAAGATGACATCAGGGATGTGGATTTGGATTTTGACCTTGTGACCTAACAGGCTATATGTGGCAGGTTAGGGGGTCGGGTTTGGTTTTGATCGTGTGACCCAACAAGCTATATGTGGAATGTTGGGGGATCAATTTTGGTTTTGATCTTGTGACCTAACAGGCTGTATGTGGCAGGTTAGGGGATCAGGTTTTGGTTTTTGATTTTGGTCTTGTGACCTAACAGGCTGTATGTGGCAAGTTAGGGGACCAGGATTTGGTTTGATTTTTGTGGAATGTCAATTTCAAGATTTTGGCTCAATTAGGTAGATAAGGATGGATGGTTTGATTTTTGGAAGCTCATGGGGCTTGGAATTTTCTTTTGTATGGTCCAATCAACTCAAAAGAGGCATGGAACCATTTTTGTATGCTCTTGGTAAGAGGGATTTCTCTTTGACTAAAAGCCCAAATTTTTTTTTTTTAGTGCCTAGGTGGTCAAACCTGGCTCATATGGGCTAACCCATGGGACCTTAAGCTTTTAAAATGGCTTAGATCTCATATGGTGTCATTTTTGTAAAGAATATCCAAAAATATCTCATTTGGATAGAGAATATCTAAGAATATCTTTACTTGGAGAGAATCTCTCATATTCCCTTTATTTTGGGATAGGATATCTCAAGATATCTTTCTTTTGGGAAAGAATCCTTCATCGATCCTATCTTTTAGGAGAAAATCTCTCATTGATTTCTTTTTGGGAGAGAATCCCTCAAGATATCTTTCTTTTGGGAAAGAATCTTTCTAATCTCTTTCTTTTGGTAAGGTTACTAATTAGTAACACTTACCTCTTTCTTCTTTCCTTCTTTGGTTTGCTCTCTTCTATAAAAGCAAGGAGGAGGTTAGATCTCTTGCTCTTATTACTTTCTTTTGCAATAATCTCAAGAGGGCTTCAAGACCAAGAGTTCTTCTTCTTCAAGATCTTCAAGACTTTTCTTCTTCTTCTCCATCAATGGCTTCAAGTAAGTTCCCTTTTTCAAGAAAACTCCATTGTAGGAAAAATAAAAAGTTCTTTCTTTTTTTTTTGTTTCTTTCTTTTCTTTTCTTTTTTTGTTCACGTGTTTTCCTTTTTTTTTTATGTTTTTTTTTCTTTTCTTCTTTTTTTTTTCATGTTTGTTTTTTTTTTTTTTTGTTTGTGGGCCGTACGGATCTGGCCGTACGGCCACGTGGCCTGTGGGCCATCCCCCTTTTTTTCTTCTTCTTTTTTTTTGTTTTCTTTCCCTCCCTTTTTTTTTTCAAGAAAGTCTCTTTTCTCTTTTTTTTTTGTTTTCTTTCCCCTTTTTTTTTTTGAGAAAGTTTCTTTTCCTTTTTTTTTTTTGTTTCTTTCCCCTTTTTTTTTTTGAGAAAGTTTCTTTTCTTTTTTTTTTCTTTTGCTCATCATGATAATGCCCCTTTTTTTGGCAAACCTAGATGTTCATGCATGCATTCAATTGTAGATTAAATTTGTAGCATGATGTGATAGCATACCTGAAAGTTTTCGTAATTTTGGGAATTTGGAGCTCGCAGCGATGTTGAGCCCTTCCTGATTTTACGGAGACTTTGAGGTTTCGAAAGTTTGGAGTTTCGAAGCTCGCAGCGACGTTGAGCCCATCTTCAAGCTTTCTATTTCTTTCGGGATAGTTCCTTTTCTTCGGAATTGTCCCGTCATCATGTCAAAATTTCGCCAGATTTTTTTTTTAGCGAGATTCTGTCATCTTGATGTTTGATCTTTTTCTTTTCCATCCTTTTCAGGTGGTTCCTCCAGAGTGAACAAAGGTAAAGAGCCTGCTACAAGCGTACCTCGTCGATCTTCTAGATCTTCTAATCCGGCCGTTCAGCAGGCTTTTGAGAAGGTCCAGTATGTTGAGAGAAATCTGGAAGAGTGCGACTCCCTCAACAGAGATGAGATGAGGCAGCGACTGATCACTCTCAAGGGAGAGGAATTCTATAAGATCATGGTAAGCAGTCGTCCATGGGTGATGGAAGATCAGAGCTTTGGTGATGCAGTCCCTGATGACATGACATACCAGAGGAGATGTTTTCAGTTTTCTTTCACAGCAGATGGTGAGAAGAAGACTGTTGCTACCTGGTCGACGTTTGATCGCACCGTCTCGATCATGAGCCTTGCCCCCACGTGCTCTAAGAGGGAAGATCCTCCAAGCTGGGTGAGAAGGACAAATGTAATCAAGACCGGGGTTTTTGTTGGCGGTTCTCCTGGATATACGGAGAGGTCGCCTGTTGACATGGACCTTTTGATGCCATCCAGCGGCTACCACGGCTCTGATTATCCGTCGGTCGATTTGAGACCGGTGGGCCTTGGTATTTTCAGCGGTGACGGCAGCAATTGGATCAAGCCTTTCCGACTTCGTGGCCGCTTCAATGCTGATTCCGAGTGGAAGTCGTGGACTGATCGCGTCCTGCTGATTGGTGGCGCCGTTTTGAAGGAAGCCGGGATTTTTGATGCGGTCCGCGCCTTTAGGGAGACCGTGATCTTTTCCGACGAGGCCTTCATGGCTATGCTGGAATCATTCCTCCCACAAACCAATACCTTCGTTGTGACGAATGATGAGATTGGTTTTTCTTTGAAGGAGCTGAGCATCATTACTGGATTGCCCATCCTCGGGAAACTCTTTGAGGAGTTTATGCCGATTGACAGCGTCCTCGAGGGGCAGTCTGAGGATTTCAGGCTTCTGTACTTTCAGCTCGTCGCCTTCTATGATTTTTTGAAGGAGAATGAGGGTTTGAAAGTTAGATCCAGCAGTTGGAAGAGTTTTAGCTCTTCATTCCCCAATTTTTCTGATAGCAGGGAGTCTTCTGATAGCGTGACCCAAGAAGCCAGAGCTCAGGATCCAAGTTCAAAGAAGATCTTGGCCATGCAAGAAGAGTTGAGAGATTTCTGTGCAAGTACAAACGCCATATGTCCTGACATTGCACTGCGGAGAGATCTCGCTGTTTACCTCACTTATTGGCTTGGTGAGGCTATTTTTGCTGGAGGAGATGGAACGCACATCAGGCCTCATTGTATTTTTCCGGCTTGTCAGATGGCGTTTGGATAGCAGCTTGCTTTGGTGCCAGCTCTTTACTCCTACCTGTGTACCGAACTGCAGGCTACTGCTTTTTTGGTTCGGCTTGGGCTTCCCATGAATAGGGTATTTTCAGCCCACATCTTTTATTCGTGGTATGTATACCACTGTCCTGGCTTCCACAAGCTGGGTGCTGCACAGGATGATGATCCTCTGATGATTCGATTGGCTAAGGGCAAAGCCGTGTCCGAATCACTTTTGTTTGCCCGCATGAGGATCTGATGGTTCAGGGACGTCGAAATGGGGCAGTCTTCCGTGAAGCTTTCTCCGGAGTTGCGGAAGAAGGCTTTTGATTTTGGTGCCTCCCGAGACTCTACCAGGGCGGGGTCGGGAAGGCATTATTCCTTGACCAATGCAGAGAGAGAGTGGCTTTTCAGCATACGTGTCGGCACGATGGTGTACCGTAGACATCTTTTCGTCGACATCCACCCGTATGTACCCTCTCGCTTTGCCTTGCAGCCGGGCTTTTCTCAAGGTGTTGTTGGAGCGCCTTCAAGCATGGTGAAGCGCTTTGGAGGTTTACAGGATGGGAGAAATGCATGGGCTTTCTATAGTGCTGAAGACACTACAGCCATGATTTCTTATCCTGTGTTGCTGACTTCCCGGACTGCCAGCTTTGCGAAGTGGTTCGCGGAGAGCTTTTCGGCATATCGGGGGCTTTCCAAGAAGGAGCTTGATGTGAAGCTGGCATCTGGAAAGGGCCTTGGAAAGTCGGATGGCGTCCGGCGAGAGGAAGTTTGGGCCTTCCTTTCTGGAGAGAAGCACAAGATAGGCTTTCTCGGTGACCAGGGCGTCATTGGTTCTGAAGCTGTTCGAGAAATACCTGATGAGGCTTTAGAGCAGCTAGAACAGGAGGAAGCTGAACTTGGCGCTTGGATGCAAGCGGAACAGACGCGAGCCTCCGTGGAGTCTACTGGCAAGAGTAGACCATCCAGTGAGGAGTCAAGTGGGAAACCTGACTCTGACAGCGGGGCAGGTTCCTCGAAGAAGCGAGCCCGCCGGGGTAAGAGGGGGAGGAGTCATCATCGCAGCAAGGGGCAGCATGAGGACTCTCCTGACTTGGAAGTTCCTCTTACTATCAATGAGGATGTGCCAGTGGATGATGACGAGCCTCCAGAGAAGAGAAGCCGAGAAGAAGAGACCGTCGGTGAAGGTATGATTCTTCCTTTTTCTCTTTCCATTTCTTTTCATGGGATTTTTTTTCCATGTTATGATTTGCTTCTTGTTTCTGCTTTTCTCTCTTTTTTTTTTAGCAGAGGAAGGCTTGATGATGCCTGAGGTTCCGGTCGATGAGGTGGTGACGGATCCTGTCGAGGCACCTGAAGAAGAACCGAGGGACTCTGGAGTGAATCCAGAATCTCCGATTGGTACGACTTCTTTTGCTCTTTTTTTTGTGTCTGTGACTTGGTTTGCTAACATTTTTCTTGCCAGCTGACTTGCCACAGGATTCCGATGACTTTGAACCCTCGATGGACGCAAATGTTGATGATGCTTCCAATGAGTTCATGGAGGAGGAAAGTGTTCCGCCAGTCGTCGAAGAAGGTATTTTGTAGTTATAACCCTGATAATGATTTTCAAACAGGATCATATTCATACCTTTTTGTGTTTCTTTGGCAGGTTTTGAAGTGACAGAGGAGGATCCGTCGATTCCAGAGCAAGGGATGCCAGAGGTTGATCCAGAGGTAGAGACTCCTGGGACCAGTTCTGACAATGTTGAGGAGATACCTCGTGCTGAGATTCCTTCCCGAGCAGGAGTAGCTTCAACTGGAAAGAGTTCTTTTGTTACTCTTCCAACAGATGATGATATGAGCGGCCGACCAACGGAGTTGGGCGAATCTTCAACTGGGCCATCTCTTCTTTTTGCGAAGAAGGTGGTGGTGCGAGTTCTGAGCTCTTGGATTGAGACTCTGCTTTCTGGACACTTAGATGCCGGATTTGGGATGATCCAGCATGTGCGTGAGATTCTCGGTGATGCCGAAGAAGCTGGTCTGGATGTCACAAGTGCCAGGGCGATCGTTGATAGGATCATTGAGCTGGGTGACAAGTGGTTTGAGACCATGGGTTTTCCTGACAATCAGTTCTTCAAGGAGATGTTCTTGGACCCTGCGGATAAGGCTCAATCTAACCTGGATGAGGCTACAGAAAGCAGGAAACAAGCAGTCCGAGAGAAGAACTTAGAAGAGCTAACCATCATTGGGCTGACACATGACCTTAACATCCTTGATAGGGAGGTCGATGAGGCCAGGAAACGTCTTGAGCAATTGCAGGCACAAGTCGCTGCCAAGTGGACTGAAATAATAGAGGCTCGTGAAAGGGAGACTGCTCTGATTCACCGGGTTGCGGATGCCAATCGAGTTCTCTAAAGGAAGTCTGATGAGAACAAACAATGGAAAACCGCTCGGGGGAAGCTTCCTGGTGCGAAAGAAGGGTTACAGCCCACCCCATCATCTCATGGCAGGGTCCTGAAGAAGCGTGCCTTGGAATCCTTGACGGATGAGGCCAAAAGCTTGCTTAAGGAGCTGAACTCTTGGCTGGAGACCATTTTTGATTGAGCTTCTATTTTTTTTTTTATAACAGAAACTATCCCCTTTTCTCTTTTTTTTGTACCACTTGTATTATTTTTTTTTGGTACTTATTTTTTTGTAGTGCTTGTGAACACTTTCTTTTTTTTTTTGTACCACATTATTTTTTGGTATTTTTTGTAGCTTGTGAACACTTTCTCTTTTTTTTTTGTTATCCCTACGCTCACTTGAATCTTTTTGTGATAAAAGTAATTGCTAAATGGGATGCTTTCTTTTTTGTTATCCCTACGCTCACTTGAATCTTTTTGTGATAAAAGTAATTGCTAAATGGGATTTGATCAAAAGGTTGTCATTTTGTGAAAATCTTTGTCAAATGATTGTTTTGGCATGAAAGCCAGGTTTTTGTTTGTGGCATGGAAGCCAATTTGGCATGAGAGCCAGCTTTCTTGTGGCATTAATAGCCGAGTTTTTTTTTGTTGTGGCATCTATAGCCAGTTTTGGTGGCATTGATAGCCGGTGTGTTTTGTGGCATCTATAGCCGATTTTTGGTGGCATTGATAGCCGGTTTGTGGCATTTATAGCCTGTTTTGATGGCATTGATAGCCAGTTTGTTTTGTGGCATCTATAGCCGGGTATTTTGAAATCCAAGTTTTTTGTTTGTGGCATTGATAGCCGGTTTTGTTTTGGTGGCATTGATAGCCGGTTTGTGGCATTTATAGCCTGTTTTGTTTTGGTGGCATTGATAGCCGGTTTGGTTTTCAAAAATGCAAGTATCGGCTAAAAGTCGCCTCCCTGCTGAATGTTCTTGCAAGTATCGATGGAATGTCGCATCCTTGCTCATTCGGTTACGAGTATCGATGGAATGTCGCATCCTCGCGGATTTGGGTGCAAGTATCGATGGAATGTCGCATCCTTGCTTTTTTCAAATATTTTGGTTTTGCGGGTACTGACTTGATGTCGTTTCCCCACGATTTTTGAAATTTGTGGTTTTCTCGAACCTTTGGGTTATGGATATCAACTGAAATGTTGCGTCTCCATGGTTTTTTTTAGGTTTTTTCGAACCTTTGAAATTTGGGTTGTGGATATCAACTGAAATGTTGCGTCTCCGCAGTTTTTTAGGTTTTTTCGAACCTTTGAAATTTGGGTTGTGGATATCAACTGAAATATTGCGTCTCCATAGTTTTGGATTTTGCAAGTATCGATGAAATGTCGCTTTCCTGCAATTTTGGAAGTTTCGAACGTGGTTCGCTTGCTTCCGATTTGTGCGACTATCGACTAAGCGTCGCTTCCCCGCGGTTTTTGAAAAACCATTTTTTTTGTTTAAAGACACGAGGGTCATAAGTTTTGACCTAAAACCATTTTGGCGGTAAAAGGCAGGGTGGACTAGGGTGGAAATCCCTGAATCCGGATTTTGTTTCAAACCATGAATTTTGGGTTCAAGGGTTGAAAATTTTGGTCAAGTTAGGGAAAGGTTCCTAAACTTGGAAATTTTTTTTTTTGAACAATGAAACGATGAAAGTAAGCATTGTTTTTTAAATTTCTAGAAATTTCAACATTTGATATGAAAATTCTAAAAAAAAGGGTGGGTTTAGCGAGCGTGTACCTGGAAAGCGGTTTTGGCCGTACAGGCATTGCTCTTACCCAGTTGGGTAAGTCTTCAAGGGTAGTACCGCTTTAAGAACTTGCCGTTGATGGGCAGCATACATCTGTCACCCTCCATGTTTAGGAGTGCGTATGCACCGTTGGAGAAAACCTTGTCGATGACGTAGGGTCCCTCCCATTTTGGCTCAAATTTGCCTTTGGACTTGTGAGCGAAGACCATTGGTCTTTTTACTGCAAGAACCAAGTCACTCTTTTTGTAGGCGCGTTGCCTGACCTTTTTATCGAAAGATCCTGCCATACGTGCTTGGTAAAGTTCAATGCTTTGTTGAGCTTCGAGCCGTCTCTCATCGAGATTGTCCAGCTCATGGAGTCGCAATTTGACATTGCTTTCTTGAGTCATGTCATTTTGCAAGGATACCCTCAAGGAAGGAATTTGTACTTCCAAGGGTATGACAGCTTCGCATCCATAGACCAAGGAGAATGGTGTGCTATGGGTTGGTCCTCGAACGGTGGTTCGATAGGCCCACAAAGCTTCAGACATTTTGTCGCTCCAGTCTCTTTAGTGACTAGAGACCATTTTTTTGAGGATTTTGCAGAGTGTCTTGTTGAAAGCTTCTGCTAACCCGTTTGCTGCCGAATTGTATGGAGTCGAAGGACAGCTTAGGATTTTGTATTTGTCGCAGAACCTGTAGAATCGATGATCCCGGAATTGTGGTCCGTTATCATGGACGAATCTTTTGGGTATGCCGAAACGACAAATGATGTTAGTGCGCAGGAACTGAAGGACTGATGAGGTCTTCATTTCGTTAAACGCAAATGCTTCTGACCACTTGGAGAAATAATCCGTAGCGGCGAAGATGAAGCGATGACCTTTGCTTGAAGGGGGAGAAATAGGGCCTATGATGTCCATACCCCAGGCTTCGAAAGGCCATGAGATCGCTGTAGGATGCAGCCATTCTAGAGGCATGTGAATGTAATCTCCATGAACTTGGCATTATTGGCAGCGCTTAGCAAATTGCATTGCGTCAGCTACCATGGTAGGCCAGTAATATCCTAACCTTTTTATCTGATCATAGAGCTTAGGTCCAGCCTGATGAGCTCCGCAAAGACCAGCATGAACTTCTTTGAGTGTTTCTTCAGCCTCTTTTATGACAAGCAGCGTAGAAGTACTCCACTTAAGGATTTTCTATAAAGGATTTTTAAAGGAATATCCAAATGAAAGCTTGGGGTTCGCCTTTAGATGCTTACCCGTTCTTTTGGATCTTCAGGTAGGATTTCGAACATAATGTAATCAATGAACGGATCCCTCCAGTCGCTGATTGAAGTTTGAAGGATTGAAATCCGACTTCCGACCACTTGGTGGCATTCAGCAACTGCTTGGTGCGTGTTAAGAGGAAGAAGGATTCTTCTTTCGCACACTGTGATTTGCATGTTTTCCCCTTCCTGGATTGCCATGGATGCGGCAAGTCCAGCTAGGGCATCTGCACGTATGTTTTCACCTCTACGAATGTGGGTGATGTGACAGATGTCAAACTTTTGCAGAAGTGATTGTGCCTTGTTGTAGTAAGGCAACAAATCTGGCTTCCTGACTTCAAATTTCTGATTCATCTGGTTGACGATCAGTTGAGAGTCTCCAAAGACTTCCAGCATGGTGATACCGGATTCGATGGCGAGTTCCAATCCTAAGATCAAAGCTTGATATTCAGCTGCATTGTTTGTGCATGGTTCCAGTAGCGAGAAAGCGTGTGGAATCATGTATTTGTCGGGGCTAACAAAGAGGATGCCAACTCCCGAGATCAGCTGTCTTTTTTCATTTGTCCTGGTTGCACCGTCAAAGTACATGTCCCAGGAGGCACTTTGTGAGAAAGTCTCCACATTGTAGACTGGTTCGTCTGGGAGATCATCTCTAAACGGAGAATCTTTAGGCAATGGATGCTCTGCGAGGAAGTCCGCTAGAGCTTGCCCTTTGATTGATTTTTGTGGTACATACCTAATATCAAATTGTGACAGAAGGATGGACCATTTTGCCAATCGAGCATTGAGAGAACCTGCCTTTGTGACAAGGACCTTCAAGAGGTTGACCCTCGAGACCAGGTATACTATGTTGGAAAGCAAGTAGTGACGCAGCTTTTGTACGGCGAACATCACTGTAAGGCATTCTTTTTCAACTGGAGAGTAGCGATGCTCTGCACCTACTAGCATGCAGCTAAGGTAATATAGAGCAGCTTCTTTTCTTTGATCATTTTCTTGCGCAAGCAGAGCTCCCAAAGAGTGATCAAGGGCTCTTGTGTACAAGATGAATGGTTTTCCAGTGGTAGGAGCAGCTAACACTGGAGGCTTTGTTAGGTATGACTTGATGTCTTGGAAAGCAGCTTCACAGTCAGCATCCCAGACAAAGTTTACACCTTTTTTCATTAACCGGGAGAATGGACGGCATTTTCCCGAAAGATTGGAGATGAACCGTCTAATGTAGGCTAATCTCCCTTGAAGCCCTTTGAGTTCTCTCAAGGTTCTTGGAGAGGGCATTTCTAGAATGGCTTTGACTTTTATGGGGTCAAGCTCTATTCCAGCTTTCCGAACTAAGAATCCGAGGAACTTACCCGACGAGACGCCGAAGAAGCATTTCAAAGGATTCATTCGCAGTTTGTGTTTGCGAAGCCGGAGGAAGACTTCTCGAAGGTTTTCGAGATGATCTTCTTTTCTTTTGCTTTGGACGGCGAGGTCATCAACGTAACATTCAACCGTCTTGTGCTGCATATCTTGGAATATTTTCATCATAGCCCTCTGATATGTGGCACCAGCATTTTTCAGACCAAATGGCATGACAGTGTAACAATACACGCCAAATGGGGTCCGAAAGGATGTATGTTTTTCATCCTCAGGATGCATCTTTATCTGATTGTAGCCAGAGAAACCATCCATGAATGTCATTCGCTCGAATCCACGGGTATTATCAATCATTACCTCTGGTATGGGGAGCGGAAATTCATCTTTTGGGCATGCGCCATTCAGGTCTCTATAGTCAATACAGACCCTGATCTGCCCGCTCTTCTTTGTCACGGGGACAATGTTGGCCAACCATTCAGGACGTTGTTCCTCACGGATGAAGCCGACGCTTTTGAGTTTTTGAACTTCTTGTTCAATTTTATCCATCACATCTGGACGGAATCTTCTTTGGCCTTGCTTGACAGGCTTGATGTCTTCTTGAAGATTGAGTTTGTGAACCGCTATTTTGGGGTCTAAGCCTGGCATTTCAGCGTAAGACCATGCAAAGCAATCAACGAACTCACGAAGAAAGACGATATACTCGGGTAACTCATCATCCTTTATATTCTTGCTTATGAATACAGGACATGGGTTATCTGGTGTTCCCAAGTCTATCTTTTGAACAGGATCTTCTGTTGGAAGGTTCGAAGGTGGTTCCTCCACAATATTTTCGGAGGCTTCTAGCTCAACGAAACCTTCTGGGTTTTCAAAGGCATTTCCAGACCAAGGTTTTGTTCCTTTCCACGGGTCTTCTTGATCGGTAATTTTCCCAAGGCTTGCTATGAGATGATCCCAATCGCCTGTTGAAACCGGGTCGAAGTAGGCTACTTCTTTTGGAGATGAGGGTTCTTCTGGGTCAGAAGACCACACGTCTGTTCCATCGGACAACTCCTCTTCATTTTCGGAGAAATCGTGCCAATTGGATGAGCTTCCTGGATCTTTGTCAGGTGACTCATCAAAGAGATATCCAGGGAGATCGATGTCTTCATGGACTTGAGAAGTTGAGGCTTGGTCAGTATATTGACTTTTAAGCCTTTGTGTCAACTGTCTCAGGGGAGTGTCGGGATCATACCCTAACCCGTGTGAAGACTTTTCTACATAGCCATAGAGTCTCCAATCTTCCAGCTGGCTTTTGGTCAAGACGGGCCCCAATGGCGTGAGAATACCGCGTCCTTCTCCCAAACCGACGGGTTTTGAGCGTCATAGCCCATTTTCTTCATAATAGCTTGTGCCACAGAACTGTATAAGGATAGTTGAGGCATACCTTTATTTTGGAAAGGTTCAAGCATGGAGTTTGATGAAGAAGCATCCGATCTATGAAAGAAGATCGGCTTTTCCTTTGCTGAAGTTGCTGGAACAACGAAGGAAGCTGACGTAGGATCTTCTATGTCAGAAGTTATCTCCATCAGAGTGAGAGCAGGCTGAACTTGCTGAGTGTCAGGTTGGCTTGACGATGTGTCGTCTTCCGGTTCTGAATCCGAGTCCGTGTCTTGCATGATAGACACGAAAGAGACAACAAATTTGCCCCTAGGCTTTTGCTTTGCCTTTTTTACTTTAGTTGTGATGACCAAAGGCTTTGAAGGTTTGAGGGCGATGATGAAGGGAGTTTGAATGCTATCTTCAGATTTACCGGATGGTTTGTTTTCTTCCGGTGATTGTTGAGGAGCTTTGCCTTTATCTTTCTGGAGATTTTCGGCAAAGGATGCTGTGTGCTTCTCCTCTTCTTCTTTTTCACCTTCATACATCTGTGAGTCTGCGAAGTGGACTTCTTTACCTTTGAAGGGTTTTCTGTCCGCAAAGACTCGATGTATCATGCCGTCGTCGCCAACAAACTTGATGCATTGATGTAGAGTTGAAGGGACAACACCATTCTCGTGGATCCAAGGGCGTCCGAGAAGGATGTTGTAGCATGAAGGGGTTTTTATTGCATACACTGTGACCTCAGAGATAAGATCACCGATCTGCAATTTGAACTTGATTTTGCCGATAGGCCTTTGAGTACTCCCATCGTATCCAAAGATAGATACAGATGTGTGGCTCAGCTTGCTGGGTGGGATGCCCAACTCTTCAAGAGCCGATGTGGAGATGAGGTTGAGTGCAGAACCTGGGTCGATCTGAACTCTGTGCATAGGCATTTCCTTGATATACCCTGTGAAGTACAGGGGTCGGTTATGCCTGGTTTCTCCAAGTAGGAGGTCGTCCTTTGTGAAGGCGATGGTTGCACTGGCTGCTTTTTTAACCGAGAGGCATTCAATGCATGATTCCTCAGTTTTCTTCTTTTCTCCCTTTGAGGAGGCTTCTGAGTTTTTGACCCGGTAATCCATTTCAATTTGGAGGACTTGCGGGGCATATTTGTCGACATCCTCATTTAGCTTTTGTAATTCCGAGATGAGATTATCACGAGTGTGCGGAGACATTCGCAACAAATCTAGGATGTGCAGACGTGCAGGTATGTGCTTGAAGTATTCAATCAAGTCATACTTGAAAGCCTCCTTAGGGCCTGCATGTTCATCATTGTTGCCACTAGGGGCGCTTACAACATCTTTTCCTGAAGGATTTACATATGTAAAGGAAGATTGGTTGTGATTTTTGTGGTGGTCCCGGCCAGAGCGGGTGCCTCTACCAACTTCGAGAGCTTCTTGAGAAGGGTCTTCGTTTGGAAGATTGTCTTCAGGATCAAGAGGCTGTCGTTTTTCATTTGCTGAGGATGAATCAGCAGCAGAGTTGCCATCCTCAGTGATCGTGTTGCACAGAGCATTTTCCGGGAACAAGTCCTGAACAGCATCCAGCAACCTTTCTTCGTTGACTAATTCATCGTCCCAAGCATCAATAGCTGGGAATTCTTCAGTCAGGAAACGTGTGAACTTTGAAGTCACAGTCTCAGGAGAAGAAACCTGAGAGGGTGTCATCTCAGTGAAAGTCACGTGAGACGAGGTGGCTTCAGAAGATACATTGCTAGGCGTCGCCGGAGTGTAAGTGCTCTCATCAGACGATGCTTCGGAAGAGCTATAATCCCGAATTATCACATTACAGGAAGCTCTGACGGGAGACGTTGCCTGATCGGAGTCAGACTCATCCTCAGATGTAAGAGGATCGTCTATCCAGCAATTTTCTCCATTTTCAGGAGTTAAGGGAGGATGTACCTGGTGGTCTTCAGGGACTTCAGGCTCTGGATTGCGAGGAGGCTCGTTGACGCGTTCTTGCTCTTATTTTAGAGCGAGTCGCTGCAAGATCCTTGCATATTCTTCAAGATCAGGCATGGGAGCCGGATCTTCTTCTTCATCAACTCTTTGTGGCTCAACATGGTTGATTTCCACTGGAGTAATGAGAGGTGCCGGGTCAGCAGCATTTTCTTGTACAGCCTCTTGGTCTTCTTCATCATCAGACCAGGATCCTTGTGGCTGTAGGGGGTTATACCAGATTACTGGCATAAGATGAGACTCAGGAACCCATTCTTCATCGGAGAGATATTCTCCTGTTTCAAGGGACTCCTCCCACTCATCTGTGTAGTTGGATTCGAATCCATCATCGGTGTCGCTGGATTCGTATCCATCAATGGAGAATCCAACTACCGAATTGCAAGAGTATGATGCCTCCTTCAAGGCTTCTTTGAATTGAGGTGGCATGAAATCACTGAGAGTGAATTTCCTTACCCCTTTTGAAGTCTCTGGAATGGATGTTTTTGTTACCTCCAGTGAAGCGGTAGAGGAAGCCTCTGCCTTTTCTTTAACCTCTAGTTTTGGCTGGGTCTTCTCTTGCCGTTTGAGCTTGAGGAGATGTTTCCTAGCCTGCCTTCGCTGTTGAGCTGTAGGCTTTGTTTTCACAACCTCCCAATTTTCATCTTCCAGGAGAACGGGATGTACCCATATCGGTTGTCCGTCTGGTGTCGGGTAAGGAACCAGTTCCTCGGACGCCTGGATTGAGTTTATCACCTTGAAGGAAGTAGTGATCTTCTTCTTCGGTGATTTTGATGTTTGTCCACATGTCACCATGTTGACGAAGGCAGGCCCATAGTTTTTGTCAAAGGTGATGACTCCGTTTTTCCACATCTCGTTTATTTTCTCCCTCACAACGAAGCATTGATTGAGAGGATGCGAGATCATCTGGTGGTATGGACAGTACCGAGGATCGTTGGTTTTGCCAACATCACCCGGTTTTTTTGGTTCAGGCAAGGTGAGCTTGCCGTTTGCCACAAGAGCCCCGAAGATTTCATCAACATCTTCATCAAACGGGTATTTCTTCTCTACTCATTCTTTGAAGGCATCTGAGAGTTCAAGTCTCTTACCAGCAACTTCATTTTCAGCTTTCTTTGGTGGCTGAGGAGCTGACTTGGTCTGCACATTGAGGACCTCTTTTTTCTTTGGTTTAGAGGTTGCAATGGCGGTTGGCTCTTTTCTTGATGATTTCTGACTGTTGAGGTCTTTAATCACCGTTTCAGCTTCCATGGAAGCTTCTAGGAGTTCTCCCAGGTTTTTTGATTTGTTGCCGATGATCATGGAGCGGATTCTGGCTCTCATGTTGTTTCGGCAAATGTCGACTAGCGATGCTTGTGGCAATACATCATAGCATTTGTATGCCATTGCTTTCCACTTGTGAATGAAGTCATATGTTGATTCATTCTCCCCCTGTTTTAGGCTGCACAGCTGAGCCATAGTAGCGGGATGATCCTTACCTTTGAAGTGAGTCAGGAAGCGTGTCTCTAGCATGGCCCAGTTTTGGATTGAGTCCTCCGGCAGAGTGGAGTACCAATCGAAGGCCGTACCTTTTAGGATACTTGCAAAGAGGCGGATCTTGAGTGCATCTTGATCCGCGATAGCTCCCGTCAGGATCTTGAAGTGGATGATGTGCTGTCTGGCTGATCTTTTCCCCGTATATGTTTGGAGAGTAGGATGCTTGAATTTGGTGGGGAACGGGACCGAGTCCATCCATAAGGGATATGGTGGCTTGATCCCATGCTCCTTGAGTATATCCTCTTCTTTTGCTTTGGCGAGGATACTGTCTACGTCCTTTTTGGTAAGGGTGCGTGACTCATTTTCTTCTCTATTTACCTCGTCGTCTTGATGATTCGGAGGAGGTTCATTGTTCGCCTGATTTTGGAAGGCGAGGAGAAGGTTTTCCATCAGAGTTTCAATCCTCTGCTGGCCCTGTTCCAACTGCTGGATGCGGGTGATCGCATCTTCTGGAGGTGGATTGCGGGGTGGTGGCTCAGAATTTGTAGCCAAGACATTCATCCTTCGTGATTCGAACGAAGAAACTGTCCTGGTGACTGAGCTGGGGCTCATTCTTTTTGAAGAAGAGCTTGAGGAAGGATCACTCTGCTGTCCTTTGCTTGAAGGAGCAGGGGATTCTTCTGAATGTCTTCTTGTCCTTGAGACGCTGCGGGTCATTGGACGTCGGACATGGATTTTTGTTGCTGATTTTTGGCGCCTTCTGGTTTTTCCAACCATATGGACGGCAGCAACTTGGTTGGGTCTTTCTTTTTCGACCCATTTGGGAGAGACTTGAAGTGTAGGAGGCTGGGTCCTTTGCTTCTCTAGTCTCTTTTGCCGGTATGACGCGCGGCGGCGTATACGACGAGCAATTTGAGCTTCGGTCAGCTCGGGCTGGGCTTTGACGATGAAGGATGTGCTCCCTCGGGCGCAGCAGCCGAGCCTATCTTCTTTGCAGCTGGGCAAGGACAAGATGCGAACCCTGTCCTTCGCCTGTTGCAGCGAAGCTTTGAATTTTTGGAGTTCGGCCCCTGTAGAGATGAAGGGTCGAACTGCAGGTTTTTAGGCCTTAGCAGGTGCTTGTAGAGGCCTTGTGATGCATGATCTGATTTTGGGCTTGTAGGAACAAGTCGGCTCATGCTGGGTTGACTTGAGAGTCAGGTTGGAGATGGGTCTCTCCTCTTTCATGTAAGCAAGAGGGTAGAACTGGTTCTCCTTGAGTGGGGCCAGGAATGCTGGCTTGGTAGATGTTTGGGACCTTCTTTGTTTTGGTGAAGGTCTTGGGGACCAAGTCTTGGGATAGACCTGATCGTTTGCAGGTCGAGGCTTCGTGGGGCTGCCACGGGCTTCAGGCCTTCTGGTGCTCGCCTTTGGTGTCACGGTAGTGACACGTTGAGAGGCGAGTTTCTGCTTCTTGGAGGGAGCAGTTTGTTCCTCAGGAAGTGGGAATGGTCCCAGCGTCCCAAAGACGATAGTCCGGGGAGTCGAGGTCGACCCGGAGTTCAGAGAGTTGCCGAGGGAGTTGACGCTTAGGCAGCTGATGGGGCGCTTTTAAGTGCGCGAGGTTTGCTTCTGTTGAAGCATGAGTTGGTGCTTGTTTTCATCGAAAGTAATGGTTAGTGAAGCTGCCATTGTTAGTTTTTCGAAAATTTCTGAAACAAGACCACATCCATTAGTAATCACAAGAATATAATGATCATAAATGAGAAGTTCTATGGTTTCGTCTTTTCAAATTGCTAGAGGAAAATGACCCAAGCAACATGAAGAAGGCAAAACGCCATAGAGGGTACAATTGTTCTGATCGCAGGTATGGTAAGCCCAGAATGAGCGTTCCAGTGACTGCTAGAAGCAATTGTGAACTTAAATTCGACTTATCGAGAAACAGAGCTTGCTCGAGGTAAGAAGAATATGAAGTTGGAGTTACAGATGTGCCGGTCGCAATACAGTAGACCCTGAAAGGGCGTACTAGTACCGCTAGACACAAATGTTTTGAGACCGCATCTATGAGATGAGATTCTCTGTTTTGAAAGGTCAAAATTGGATTCATCAAAGAGAGCAGATGGTATTCCAATCTAAACACGGGCTCAGCGATTTCCACGAGTGCCAGTGCTCAGAAAGAAATGAACCATAATTTCTCGAATCTGAATCTAAAAATGACGAGTTTTTTTTTTGAAAGGCCAATATCGGGTTCATCAAAGAGAGCAAAAGGCACTCCAATCTGAACACGGGCTCAGCGATTTCCGCGAGCGCCAGTGCTTAGAAAGGAGAAGACCAAGATTTCTCCAATCTTAACCCAAAATGACGGAAGTTTTTTTTTTTTGAAGATTTTGAAGAATTTTTTTTTAAAAAAAATCTTTTTTATTTATTTTTTATATATTTTTTAAGAATTTTTTTTTTGAAAATTTTTTTTATTTTTTATTTTTTATTTTAAAATTTTAATTTTTTTTTTAAAAATTTATTTTTTTTAAAAATTGTTTAAAAGACGAGAGAGTACACATAGGCCTCCTAACCCGGTCTTATGAAATCTTGATTGATAGAATTGCCCCCAGGTAAGGGTAGGATTACTTAATGAACCCGTTTGGAGGACCCTTGCCTAGAACAGTCAAGCTGTCTCCACACTCTGGACAAGGCTTTTCTTTGAATCAACCATGATCAAAGAACACAGTTGGTTTAACCTTAGTGGTCTATGTCTTTTATATATATATATATATATATTTTAATGAACTCATCGAAGAGAAACAATGGCCCAAAACCTTAGTCGAACAGGCTCAACATTTCTGCAAGCGCGATGAACGATAGGAACGGATCAAGGTTTCTCAATTTTGAATCCAAATTGAGAAATCTAAAATTTTTTTTTTATATTTTTTTTATATATATATTTTTTTAGATCTTTAATTGACTCATCGAAGAGAAACAATGGCCCAATCCCCGATCCGAACACGGTCTCAGCGATTTCCGTGAGCGCCAGTGCCCAGAAGGGAGAGGATCAAAGTTTCTCAATTTTGAATCCAAACTGAAAAATCTGATTTTTTTTTGTTTTTTTTTTTTTTGAAAAGAGAAAGAGTGGAAATAAATTCAAAGAATTAGAAATTTCCAAACAAAAAATCTCATCTCATGTTTTTTAGATGCGGAATTCAACATAGGCCACCAATTATAAAGTAGCCAAGGAATCGAGAAAAGAAATATAAGCATAAAGCAAAATATATGATATGCAAATATTTCATTTCTAGCATCGTGTTCTCAAATAAACGAGTCCCACCGGGTGGAGCCAGCTTGATGGACCGCGCTCCTGCTCGGTTCCTACCGAGGTCGGCGGACGTGGGAGTCCGTTTGGTTCCGACCCTTTCGTAACCAGGGGGCAGGGGCGTGCATCAACATTTCTTTTTTTTTGTGGGTGTGCCAGATTTTCTATTTTACTCGGAATTGCAAGTGGTGATCCGGAGATCAACCTTCGCAAGTAAAAAAGAAATCAACTTCTTTCAAGTTTTCCATTGCACATATATTTAAGAAAAGAGACATTTTCTTGGTTTGCCGTGAAAGGCGATTTTTTTGGTAGCGATTGGTATAGCCGATTTTGGCATTTATAGCCGATGCGTAGATACAATCCTTATCAATAATGAAAGACAAGAGTTGTGATTTTTGTCTCTTTTGAAAAAATACAAACTACAATGAAAAGCAAGAAAAGGAGGATCTAACTTATCAGGAGATTGTGGGGGACTCGTTTAGATTGACGGTCGCAAGCCATATGTGGGATTCGCCATCATCCATGCAGATGAGAACAGAGGATGCTATTAATTCGCTTGGCTTGGCTATAACCTCAGGTTTTTAGAGGACAAAGACCAAAAGAAGGTCCTATGTCCAATAAAAAGCAGAGTAGACGGGCTGAAAAGCCATATCTAAGCCATTGGAGGCAGGAGGAGAAGGCAAGGACCTTGGGGGGGGGGTACCCCCCAAGGGACTTTTGTCACCTTGTTGCGGTGGTCGGTGTAGAACATCCGCAGAGTTTTCTCTCTTTTTTTCTTTCTCTGGATCTCTGTGCTTTGTCTGTCTGTGTGTTTGTGCTTTTTTCTGATTATCCTTTCTTCTTGGAGAGCTCTCCTATTTATAGGCTTTTAGGTGGCCATTTAGGAGGGTTTATGAGCTTTAATTGTCATAAAGCTACATAAAGGGAGGAGTTACAAGATTGAATTCTTTATTTTGTAACTCATTTTTCTTGGCTTCTGATTGGCCGGAGGAGATTGAGGGCATTTAATCGCCTTTAATTGCCATGATGGGAGGAGTTTCATGGGTTAAATGCCATGAATCTCTTGACTTGTAACTCCCGGATGCTTGCTTCTGATTGGTCCATCCAAAGAAATGGATTAATGACTGTAATAAAGCTAGTCAATTAATCGCATTAAGTGGTCGCCGAGCAATTGAAGAGTCGCGGGCCGTGCCGTGTCTTTTGGAATTCTTCTGGCGATGATCATCGATGAATCTTCATGTAGATCGACATCAGATGATCATGTAATTTCAGGTGTTTGTTGCCAACAGCGGGTCGGTGCCATCTGTCCTGTCGATTTTTCGATCGGTCGGGTAGAAAGAACACTTTTTTTGGTTGACCGGGTGGCGATCAATATTGTTTTCGATACTCTTGATGATTGACCCGTGTTTTGGATGGATGTCAGAGGATTTGGTGTCTCAAAAGCATGAATTTTGGAAAGTACCAGAGGCTGGGCGCTTCGAATCACGAAAAAGCGGCGAAAACCGGGGTTTCCGGGGCCTTCCGGGCGACCCCGGGCTCCAAGGTCGCAGGGGTCTGCGACCCTGGGGGGGTTTTCCCCCCTTTGTGTCCCGTTTTGTGTCCGTTTTTGCTGTTTTTCGATTCTTTTTTTCTTCTGTATCTTTCCTTGACATTTTGACCATTTATTGGCCTGAATTTTTTGTAGGAAACCTGATGAGAATCCTTGCATTTTATTTTGCAACGTTTCCAATTTCCTGAGAAAGCCGAAGACTTTGTCGCGCAGAGCTGCCGATTTTCCGTCAGAAGCTGAAACTGGGTCAAACGATGTCGGAATGATCTGAAATTTGGTGTGAAGCATCCTGAGCAATAAATAAGACGAACCATAGGCTTTTGTTTGAGTTTTGAAGCCGTTTGGGGTCCTATCACCAGTAGGCTTGCTTTTGTCGCGATGAAGATGTCGCGGTTTGATGTGCGGTCAACCGATGTCCGATTGACTTGAAATTTGACAGGGAACCTATTGGAGTCATTTTAAGATGATCCATAGGCTCTGTCTTGGAAATCATGGTCCCGGAGAGCTTTGCCGCCGAGAGGCTTGATTTGACTTCCGAGCGTCAAACTATGGTCAAATGTTGTTGAAATGACCTGAAATTTGACGTGTAGCCCTTTATAAGCATTTTGAAGCCGTCCATATACTCTATCTGATGAGTAATGGCCTCGGTGGTTCTCACCGCCGAGAGGCTTGATTTAGCTGTTCGAGGGTTGATGTAGGGTCAATCGCTGTCGGTTTGACTCGGAACTTGACGTGGAGCCTTTTGGAAGTATTTTGAGACCACAAGATTTGATTTTTGGAAGTAGCATTGCCTATTTATGGCAGGTTGCGACTTCATGTAGCTCTTTGGATCTTGAAGAGGCAAAGTGACATTTTTGGTGTCAACACCGGTCCTCGACGTTTAAGGGCTTCCCGGGCTGCGTCTCCATCCTGGGTCTCCATGCCGCTGGGGCAATTCGAGGTCCGGAGGCCGATCCGGACCCTTGCCCTACCGAGACGGTTAGCTCGCGGGCCGCCCCGCCAGTCGACTTATTTACCGACGCGCCCTTCTCAGCCGGAACCTTGCCTCCAGTAGCTCGCGCAGGATTCTTACCCTTCGGAGGATGTTCAGCCCCCGAGTCCTTCTCGCCCGCCTTGGACTTCTTCCTGGGTGGGGACCCCTCCCTCGGGCGATCAGGCGAGCGTCGCCGCGCTCCCTCGCTCGGTGTAGGGACAGGGGCAGAAGTGGCGCCAGCACCCCCGAGCCCGAAGCCATGCGGGTGCTAGCAGACGAGGGCGTCGCGGAAGATGAAGATCTCTGCCTGAACTTGGCCGCCAGATCTTTGGTGCCGGGCACTCTTGATCCTCCTTCCATTCCTTCCTCTTGGTCGGACGAGTAGGTGTCAACTATCTCCCTTAGGTTCGGCGACTCCGAGCTAGAAGAAGTGGATGCCTCAGCACCAGACGCGGCTCGGCTCGCAGCAGGATCGACTAAAGGGACCCCGGCAGGCACCGCCAAAGTGACGGGAGGATGGTCAAGCTGCGGCTCGTCCCCCGGAACTGCTCCAATTCTCCTATAGTGGCCGCGATACCTCGGCGTATACCCTAGCAGCTTCCAGGCCGATCTGGTCTCGTGCCCTTTGTATCTCTCGACTTCTTGTGATCGTCGATGTTCTTCCTCCAGCCTTCACTCACAGCTCGGCGTCGCCTCGCGTGCAGTTCTGCGCCACAAACAACAAAGGGTATCAGCTCGGCAACATAAAAGGTTGAACAAAACAAATAGAGAAAAGAAGCAGTAATTACTTGGGATGGCCCCGAGGTGGCGAGGGACCATCAGTCTCCTATCCTCGCCAGCGCCGAATTCCCAGTCCCCAGACACACAGAAGAGGTCCTCCTCGGCGTTCTTACTGGAATCCTCCAGAGCCAGGACGAAGCCTATTCGGCGCTGCTTCACCCGGAGATAGTAATTGTCTCCCCCAGCCTTGCAGATGTCATAGACGTCCTCGATGTCATGGACACCCAGGTTGGTCCCCAAGATCTCGTTCAGTTTCGCCGTGCCCATGATGACTTTGAAGCCATTGGGCATCAGCTGGCACGGGGTAATCGACCACATGCTAAGGCAAGCCCTGAGGAGGGGGTGCAGAGGAAATCTGACCCCGCCCTCGATCACGGAGATCAGAGGGAACGACATCCAGCCACTGGACCAGCCACGCGTGGCCTGGTCGATGGGATCCGCCGGCCTGAGGCGGACTCCCTCCGGGATGTTATAAGCAGCCCTAAACCTAGCCATGCCCTCGTCTGTATCTAACCGAAACCTAGGGGTGCCCATGTCTAAAAGAAGAAAACAGCGGAAAGAAACCCTGAAGGTGAAGAAACCCTAAAAGCCAGACAGGGGCATGAAGTTACTTACAGAAACGGGAGGGCGAGTCAAAAACAGATCTGGGTGCGTCCTACAGTCGTCCTCACCAGAGAAATCTCGAAGAACAGAGCAGAAATCGAAAGCAGGGGCGAAGGAAATCAGAAAGAAGAAAGAAAGGAGATAACCCTATTTATAGAAAGGGAACCCTCTTTAGGCGCCACTTTCGAATTCAAAGAGACGGATTTCGCAATCCGCGCCTGTTCCATCAATGAGACAGCGCAATCAGTAAAGAGGCTACACGTGTAGCCGTCGGTCACTTCCCAGGACGGACAGGACGAAGCATTTATTGCCTCAGAAAAGTTGAAGCGACACCAGGCAATGATCGCCGCATCTCTGGACAGGTTCTCTAGCTTCTGAGCACTAAAGGCTAGGACGCTTAAGAGGTCAAAAGCTAGGGGGCAATTGTGTGGGGAGATTTCCAAAGCTCCAGGATTACGCTAATCACAGCCATAAAATGGGACTAAGCATTCTCACGTGTCATCCGCGTCCCACCTACGTGGCATCGGACTCGTCTCGGTTACCAGGACAGGGGCCCCGGCCGAAGTCGGGCAGGTCCGGGCCGCTAGCGCCGAGCTCGGCTACTCCCCAGGTGCCCACCTCGGCTGAAAACTCCACCTCGGCCGAAGGTGCCGGGTCGAAAGCTGAAGCAAGAAGAGAATCTCCACTCGCGCCCTTCGCCCCCCACGTCAGCGGACACGTGGAGGAATAGGGGCGCGAGCCAGTAAGACAGATGTGCCATCCAGCCGTCCACAATCTTCGCTAGATCCCTGACAGGGCGGCATCTAGTGGCTGAGGCCAAATCAGGACAAGGCCCGAGGGTGGATCCGATGGTACCCCTACCGCCAAAGGCGTCCAACACAATCTGGCCCAACGTGACACGCATTTAATGTGATATGGGCCGATCCGACCGGCATTAAATGCAAAATGGGCTGGATTGGACCGCATTTATTACTTTGTGGGCTGATGATGACTTCCCTATCAAGTCATGGGACCCACACTAAGATATCATCCAAAAATATCTTCCAAATCGTCTATAAATAGAGCTTCATTTCACATGCAAGGTACGCACAATCGAACCCAGAGAGTCGGAGTCGTTACTCTGCCTCTCTTCTTCCTCTCCTTCCTTTATTCTAGTTCATTCATTGACTTAGGCATCGGAGAGCCTTGCGCCGCCCAGGCCAGGGTCCTCTGACCGTTTGCTCTTCCCTTTCAGGCTTTCAGGCAGCGGGTTATATTCTTCATTTGGATAAGTCCTGTAAGGCACCCCGATTATTGTGGGTCATTATTTTTCTGCACCTACACATTCCATTAATATATCACTAATAAAAGAAAAGATCTTCTCATATCAGTCCATTTAAAAATCAAGTCTAGGCTGAATATAAATTTGAAGAACATGAACACAATATAATTAAGAATTTAAATAATAAGATCATGCATTTTCAAGGATGAAAAACAATCCATAAACCACATGCACATGGAACCTATAAAGATTACTTGCCTTCTTGCCCAAATGCTAAGCAAAACTTCCTCTCAAGAATCCTACTCAAGATCTGGTCCAAGAAGCTACAAAAATCCCAGAAAAATCCATTCAAAAACAACTTCAAAGATCAACATATTTTGAAAGATACGAACCCATTTCGAAATAGCCTTTGCATGTATGAAAATCGAGCTCTACATGAGCTGAAATAACTCCTTGGAAGGGGAGAAGATGAGTTCTAACCTGAAGCTAGCTGAACAAGAAGAAAACCAGCTGGAAAGAGGTGAAGAAGTTGCAGAAATTTCACACGAAATACACCCAGCTGTAGCTTGAAGGAAGGGGAAGAGAAATGTGGTCTCAGATTTTGATTTGGAGATCTCTAGGAGGTGCATGCAAGAGGAAGAAGTGAGAGGGGAAGAGGTTCTCTCTCTCAGCTCATAAGTTGCAGGAAAACACACAGTTGCTGGAAATGAGCTTCTGAAACGTAAGTGAAGGGAGGGAGAAGACTTAAGTGACTAAGAAATGGGCCCCACAACAGGTCTGAAATTTGCATGGGCTGAAACATGATCTTGTGGGTCCCGGATGAGATTGACGAAAGAGGATAAAATGATCCTTGAAAAATCTATTTTCCAATGAGTATAAATTTGACATAGTTTTGAGATTTCGAGATTTGAGCCCAAATTTAGTGAGACAAATCAATTTTACCCTCTTTTGGCCAAAACTTGGGTTTTTGGGTCTCAAATATGGACGAGTTGAAAACGAAAGTTGTAGCAAATAGTAAAATCATTCAAATGAAATGAAAATCGCGATTAAAATCAAAGAATCAGAATTTCCTCCCAAACTTGCCCGTACACTCAAGGCGCCCCTGAGTGTGTCTAACTAACATTAATCGCTCTCAAAATTCCCAAAGCTATATCCAAGACTAAAATCAACCAAATCCTAACCCATCGATAACTAAATCTACTTAAGACTAAGCATTCACTAAACTAACACTAATCGAGTTGGTTTGGGTTGGGGTCTAACAGTTGTGAACGAGACATGACCGGCTGGCTCGTCACCAGGTGTAGACTCATTGGTCGGAAGCTAGATAGGCATGCAGGCCATCTGGCTTGAAAACCGAGATGAACGCATAGCATGACATGCCTGCTATATGGTATGAGTACCGAGATGCTCGTGGCTCATTTTTGGAGACATGCCGGCTATCTGGCTTGAGAACCGAGATGTACGCAAAGCATGACGTGCCTGTTATCTGAAATGAGTACCGAGATGCTCGTGGCAAGCTTTTAGAGACATGTCGGCTATCTGGCTTGAGAACCGAGATGCACGCATAGCATGACGTTCTTGCTATCTGGTATGAGTACCGAGATGCTCGTGGCACACTATTGGAGACATGCCGGCTATCTGGCTTGAGAACCGAGATGCACGCATAGCATGACGTGCCTGCTATCTGGAATGAGTATCGAGATGCTCGTGGCATGCTTTTGGAGACATGCCGGCTATCTGGCTTGAGAACCGAGATGCACGCATAACATGAGGTGCCTGCTATCTGGTATGAGTACCGAGATGCTCGTGGCACACTATTGGAGACATGCCGGCTATCTGGCTTGAGAACCGAGATGCACGCATAGCATGACGTGCCTGCATCTGGTATGAGTACCGAGATGCTCATGGCACGCTTTTGGAGACATGCCGGCTATCTGGCTTGAGAACCGAGATGCACGCATAGCATGACGTGGAGAACCAGCACGAGGCCGAAAATCTGGCGTTGCTGCCACGATGCACGAAGTCGTGATCTGGCACGTGGCCGAAATGCAAGAGATCGAGTCCTGGCGCGCGTCCAAGATGTAAGAGCACAGGGCTTCGGATGACTGATGGCGGTAGAAGACCGTGCGATCAAGGCTGATAGTAGAGGGGCGTGCCATCGGAAATGACGGTAGAGGGTCGTGCGATCAAGCTGACAGTAGAGGGTCGTGCCGATGTCGTTGAAGCTTACGGCGCCATCGAAGCTGACAGCAGAGGATCGTGCCGTATGACGGTAGAGGATCGTACGATCGAAGCTGACGGGCCATCGAAGCTGAGAATGCTGTAGGGGCTGATCACATCGTCGAAGCTGACGAGAGAGGACCGTGCCGGGAGACGGTAGAGGGTCGTACGATCAAAGTTGACGGGTGATCGAAGCTGAAGGATGATAGGAGGCTTTAGTAGCCCCCCGAGCTGGAAGGGATGTCTGCTGCACTAGAGACGTCCATCGAGCTGAATGGGTTGCTTGTCGAGCTGGAGATCTCTGCCGAGCTGGAGGCTGTCTCGTTGTCTTCGTGGAGGTTGAAGTGTTCCTGGGCTCGGGCTTCATCTGCTTCTTACTTGACGAACCGGTTTACCCTGGTCATCAGTGCTGCCATAGTGACCACGGGATGCATGACCAAGTATCTCCGAAGCTCGTTGCCTGGTAGGAGGGCTTGTTGGAAAGACATGACTGCTATTGTATGTGAGGCATTTTCAATCTGGCTGTAGACAGTCCAGAACCTTTTGGCGAACTGCGTGACGTTCTCGGTCTGCTTCATTCTGAGGGCCATTAGGTCGGCCGCCGACCTGGGGATGACCCTGTGGGCTTGGAACTTCGTCATGAAGGAATTCCAGGGCTGCTGCCAACTTTTGATCGATCCTTGGGGGAGTGCACAGAACCACTTTAGGGGGATGTCCCCGAGGCTGGAAGAGAAGACTCTGCAGTTCAGGTGGCCTGCATCGCCCCACACCGACATCCTCTGAGTGAAGTGCCGGAGGTGTGCTACTGGGTCGGAGGTCCCATCGTAGACGACGAACCTCGGGACGCTGAGATCTTCAGGAAGGGGGAAGTTTTTGATTTCTGGAGAGAGGGAAGACGTGCCGAGATTATGAGAATTTAGCAAAGTTCGAGTGAGACCGGCCATCTCCAAACTCCGCTGGACTGCTTGCTCGATGTGTTGATCAAGCCAATCCTTTGGCTTTTGCCTTCGCCTTTTTGAGGAACTAGAGGGCGGAGCATGAAGAAACTGCGATTCAGATATGAACATCACTAGGGGAAGACGTTCATGGCTGATTTGTAACATGACATATTTTAAAAAATCTGATTTGGGCAGCATAAATCAGCGATAGTGATCGCAAAAGAACTCCATGAATTCATGACCAACAAGTGTATAATTAAAGGAGATTCAAGAAGACTATTACCTTGAAGATTTGTAGACTTCAAATCTATGAAAAAATAGATCCAAAGGGCTGAACTCAGACTTGCAATTACCAAACAACTTGCTGGAATTTTCTGCAGTAGAATTGCCTTTGATCTTCTTCTCCATCTCACTTCCAAATCTGATTGGCTAAGATGGTGGGATCTTAATCTAGGTTTCTAGATGGGATTTGAGAACTATTTTCTATGGAAAAATCTCAGACCTTAAACTTTCTTCAATGAAGAAGAAAGAACCAAAGGGCTGGACGTGTGGGACTTGTTTCATAGGGATGGAAGTCCAAGGGGGTGTGTTTCCTCTTTTATAGAAACTTTTTGGAATCCTTTCCTAAAAAGTTATCTCTTCTAATTCTCATAGATGTCCTAAAAGGAAAGTATAATCTAAAGATTTATTTCCTTTTAGAAACACTCCAATTAGAAAAGGAAACTAAGGAACATCCCATAAACTTTGGCAATTAGTAATCCTAGTTGCACAACACTTACTAATTTAAGTTTTTAATTCAAAAAGGAAACTTACCTATAGGAATACTAATCCAAAGAGGAGTCCAACCTTCCAAGTAGAGAAACCTACTCAAAATTGGAAACCTTACCCATGGAAATCCCATTATGGACGTCCCACATGATAATGCACACCATGGCCCACAATTAATTTATCTAGAGTTAAATTCATGTATGCCATCAAAGGCCTATTTGAATTTAAATTCAAAATTATTTTTCCACTAAAATAATTCAACCATATGTCATCTAAACAATTTAGGAAACCATGCCATTCTTGGAAAGCGACTAGAGAAGGGACCAAAAGACATATTTGCCCTTGGCTCCCAAAATGACCAAAATGTCCATGCTAAACCCATAGCAACATAAAGACCATTTTAACCTTAACTCATTCCACTAAAGAGTTATGGTTGAACTCCAGGGACAGATATATAATATAATAAGCTCGTCATAAAATGACAGTTGTCTTCGACCTACTAATGTAATGACCTGAATGCCCCTCTATGTAACATCCATAATCAAGTCAGGTTATCCAATGTACTATCAACCTTCTCGATTACATCTAAATCTTAGAACTTCATATCCTTAACTTAATCATCATTCGGATATCATTCTCTTTGTCCAGGGAGCGACCCACAAGTTCAATATCCATATGGAACATCCATATACTAAGATCTTAGATTTTGATGATTAATCGGATAATTCTAAGGGGACGATCATTCCATCATTAAATGGCATAGATTCTTT
Source organism: Litsea cubeba (assembly GCA_012931725.1). Taxonomy (NCBI): domain Eukaryota; kingdom Viridiplantae; phylum Streptophyta; class Magnoliopsida; order Laurales; family Lauraceae; genus Litsea; species Litsea cubeba. The sequence goes on along the minus strand of CM022955.1, from coordinate 19,143,527 downwards.
ATTGCATCTGCACGTCCCAACTGATCAAGTCCGAGTACCCAAAACACAGAGCTGTTGACCCATGAAAAGAATCTCACCCATAGTGAATTAAAGCACAAGAACTTGACTTCGTCAGTTCATCCACAAATGCTCAAGATTAAGAGCACTGGTCACTCAGTAGCATGAGGTGACTTGATCTCTCTCAGTGATAGTACTATTTTAGAGATCACACCTACCATGGTCCTGTTCAATGCATTGCATATGCACTAATGAGATAAATCAGGGAAAATCCTCCCATGACTTAGGTAAGTCACCCTGAATACAGGAGAGTCTCTCACTATTACTTATACCAAGTTGAAGTGCCCAGCTCCATCTCTCAGTTATGAACAAATATGTTGTTTCCAGTGTCCATGAATTAGACCTATCTGTGTGTAGACACTACACACCTAATTCATTTACTAGAAACAATGGGCCTTACAGAACCATACATATATACATGTTTAAAGAGAAAAGAGTCATTCCATTAAATAACTGGTAAATATCCAATAACAAAAGATGAGAGTGCAGCTAGTGGGCTTTAGGGCATACACCAATCCCAACAAACTCCCACTTGCACTAAAGATCACTACTTCCTAACCTAACACCCATAGACTCAACATGAGAAGTAAAAACTTTCTCAGTAAGAGTCTTAGTGAATGGGTCAGCTAAGTTATTTGCCGAAGCAATATGCTCCACCACTATTTCTCCATCCTGAATGAATTCCCGGATCAAGTGGTACTTTCCCTGAATGTGCTTGCCTTTCTTGTGATTCCTGGGCTCTTTGTACTGTGCTATAGCACTAGTGTTGTCGCAGTACATGACAATCGGTTTATGCACTGCAGGAACAACTCCCAATTCCAATAGGAATTTTCTGAGCCATACTGCTTCCTTTGCAGCTTCTGATGCCGCCACATACTCTGCTTCCATGGTAGAATCAGCAATACAGGATTGCTTGACACTTCTCCATGATATAGCCCCTCCTGACAGAGTAAAGACATATCCTGAAGTAGACTTTCTGGCATCACTATCAGATTGGAGATCAGAGTCTGTATACGCCAATGGCGTTAGATCATCTTCTCGAAAGGTTAGCATATAATCTTTTGTTCTCTGAAGATACTTGAATATATGCTTAACAGTTGTCCAATGCATAGGTCCAAGGTTTGACTGATATCTGCTAACCATGCCAACGGCAAAGCAAATATCTGGTCTAGTACATAACATAGCATGCATGAAGCTTCCAACAGCGGATGCATATGGAACTCTCCTCATGCTCTCTATCTCTTCAGATGTCTTTGGACATTGATCTCAAGACAGTGGTACTCCATGTCTAGAAGGTAGGAGGCCCTTCTTGGAGTCATGCATGTTAAACTTGACCAATATCTTCTCAATGTATGAAGATTGGGATAGGGCTAACATCTTATTCTTGCGATCACGCAAAAGCTTGATCCCTAAGATATAACTGGCCTCACCCAAATCTTTCATCTGAAATTGAGAGGATAACCAAACCTTTGTGGATGACAATATACCTATATCATTTCTAATGAGCAATATGTCATCTACATACAGAAAAAAAAATGCAACCGCTTTTCCACTTCCTTTCTTATACACACATGGTTCATCAATGTTTTGATCAAAGCCAAAAGATTTGACTGCCTGATTAAACTTGATGTTCCATGCTCTAGATGCTTGCTTAAGTCCATAAATGGACTTCTTAAGTTTACAAACCATGTTATCTTGGCCACTAGCAATGAAGCCCTCTGGTTGCGTCATATAGATGCATTCGTCAAGACTTCCATTAAGAAAAGCTGTCTTGACATCCACCTGTCATATCTCGTAGTCATAATGACATGCGATGGCCAAGAGAATCCTTATGGACTTAAGCATAGCCACTGGTGAAAAGGTTTCCTCATAATCGATACCCTCTTTCTGAGTATATCCTTTCGCCACCAGTCTTGCTTTGAAGGTTTCTACCTTTCCATCCACTCCTCTCTTTCTCTTGTAGATCCACTTGCACCATATGGGTTTAATCCCTTCAGGTGCATCTACAAGTTCCCAGACTTGATTGGAATACAAAGAATCCATTTCAGATTTCATCGCTTGTTGCCACATGTCAGCATCTATATCCGTTACTGCTTCATCATAACCAGCAGGATCCTCAACCAGATCTTCAGAGTCTGTCTTAAAAGATACTCCTAGATATCTTTCTGGCTGTCTAGAAATTCTCCCACTACGACGAGGCTCCGGAGTGTTCAAAGGAATATCTTGTTCATCTACTGTCTCAGGATCTGGCACAGATGTTATAGGAGATCCCGGAAGAATCTCCTCAAGGGTTTCTTTACAACTAAGCTCTTGGTACATCATACAATCATCCTCCAAGTACCCAGCATGAGTGTTGATAAGCACTTTTTGCTCCTTTGGATGATAAAAGATGCCACCTCTTGTTCCCTTAGGATACCCAATGAAGTAGCACATTTCCGATCTGGGTTCCAGCTTGGTAGCTTTATCATTCAGTACATAGGCCGGACAACCCCAAATGTGGATATGTCTTAAACTAGGTTTTCGACCTGTCCACATTTCTTGCGGTGTCCTAGGTACTGATTTAGAAGGTACCAGATTTAAAATGTATGATGTTGCTTCTAGGGCATATCCCCAAAAAGATATAGGTAGGGTTGCATGACTCATCATGGACCTTACCATATCAAGAAGGGTACGGTTTCTTCTCTCTGCTACACCATTTTGCTGGGGTGGACCCGGTGCAGACAACTGAGATACAATCCCATGTTGTGTGAGGTACTCTTTGAACTCACCCAGGAGGTACTCGCCACCTCGATCAGATCGAAGGGCTTTGATATGTTTCCCTAGTTGTAACTCCACCTCAGCCTTGAATTGCTTGAATTTATCAAACGCCTCCTCGAGCCGGTTTGTTCATAGGACCACACACATCAGTGTGAACCAATTCTAACAACTCCTTTGACCTTAGTCCCTTTCCAGAGAATGACCTTTTGGTCATCTTTCCCTTGAGACAAGATTCGCACTGAGGAAAAGGTTCGAAGTCTAATGAGCTCAAGGGCCCATCTTCTACCAACCTCTGAATCCATTTTAGGTTAATGTGACCCAAACGTAAGTGCCAAAGATATGTGTCATTGATTGAAGATACCTTCCTTTTAAGGAAAGTTGAGTTTTGTTGTTGTACATGATGCAGTGTGGGAGCAATAGGATATATATATATAATAAGTTGACATGTATTCTACCGGAACATATAATATTTCCATCTCTACTGATATCAACACCAGAATGGAAAGAAACTAAATAATTAAATTCAATTAGTCTGGAAACTGAAATTAAATTCTTCCTCATGTTCGGAACATAGAAAACATTATTTAAAACTAATATCCTATCACATGGAAAATGTAAGGTAACAACTCCTACTGCAACTGCCCAAACTTTAGCTCCAGTTCCAACTCTAAAGGCAAACTCTCCTTTCTCAATCCTCTGCATTATCTGAAACCCCTGCAATGAATTGCAGATATGATTAGTGGCTCGTGAGTCTACTATCCATGAGTCAGTAGAATCAACCACTAGACAAGTTTCAATGTAGTATGAAAAAGATGTACCTTTCTTAACTGAGGCTAGCAACTTGGGACAATCTTTCTTCCAATGACCTTTGAGGCCACACTTGAAGCATTTCCCTTTGGGCTTTCCATCTGTACCTTGTCCTTCTTTTTGCCAGTATTGTCCTTTTTCTGCTCTTTTCCCTTATTCTGCTTCTTCTTGAACTTTTTCCCTTTCGGGTTTAGTTTAGAAGAAGACTGGAAAAAGTGAGCTTGGGCTTTGGGCTTCATGATGGCCTCCGCCGCCTGGAGTTCTTTCATTAACTCAGGTAGAGTCATGTCCATCTTACTCATATTGAAATTGAGCTTGAACTGATTGAAAGAGTCCGGTAGAGTTTCGAGAATCATATCAGTTTGACTCTCTGCATCAATCTCAGCCCCTAGAATCTCAGCTACATTGAAACAATCCATCAGCTTGAGCATATGCTCTCTGACAGGTGTTCCCTCTGCCGTCCTAGTATTCATGATAGTCCTAATAGCAGCTTGCCTAGCTGGCCTGCTCTTGTTTGCGGACATCTCAGACAAGGACATCATGATTTCATAGGCTGTCCATATGCTCGTGCTGTGTTTGCAACACGTTGGACATGGAAGCAAGCATATAGCATTTAGCCATGCTATTCGCTTTCTTCCATTTCCTCTCAGCCTCTAACTGGTCATCAGTAGAATTAGCATCAATATCAGGACAGGTTTCCAACAAGACATACCTGTATCCTCAGCAGTGAGTACTATGTCAAGATTTCTCTTCCAATCTACGTAGTTAGGTCCAGTCAGTTTGTTCTCACGAAGAATGCACATCAACGGACTAAAAGAATCTTTACCCATCTCTCTCTGGATATGAAACGGTTTATAATTAGACATGCAGTATATATGTAATATGCATTTGGTGCTTGTTATAAAAGGAAAAACAAAGCACAAAACTTTTTACATTATTTAACCCCAATCATAATGTATCAGTGTTTCAACCTCCTCATAGACCCTCCATCGAAGGGATGGCCGAGCCTACAGTCACGTTGAATTAAGATATGCTTATTTGGATTATCACTATCTGGATACACATATCCAGTGGTAGTCCAATCACTGATTTGTTTGGCCTCATATGACAAATAACTCTTAACTCCCAGGGAGAGGTCATTACCGTCTTATGTCAAGTGTTTTACCATCTCTCATGAAATTTCCCAGAATGTCTATGACTTAAGTCCTCCGAAGGGAAGTGACTTTTATCCATTCTAGAAGTGAACTTTAGTAAAGAGCTCCACCGAAGGGGTGGCCGCTCCCACCAACACTTCATTGACATTATATAGAAGTGATCTTTAGTAAAGAACTCCACCGAAGGGATGGCCGCTCCTACTAACACCTCATTACGAATATTCATATTAGTTCACCCATTAACCCATCAAAGCGGTCTTTAGTAAAGAACTCCACCGATGGGGTGGCCGCTCCTACTAACACCTTAATGAGATAACATGAACCGAAAATGGAAGGCCGTGGGGTCTTTCCAAAAACCCCTCTCCCACTTGATTATTTATCACTAGGGTTTATACTATTTGACCTTTACATTGTTTACTCAAAAACTCTTTTAAATCTAGCAAACTTGATTAATTAAATTTATGACTCAATGATTTAAGTCATCTTAAAAATAAATAACCTTTGCTTTAAAATATTTGAGCAAATCCCTTTAAAGAATCAAAAGCCTAACTTGGGTTATGGAAACCCATAGGTAGCATCTTATTAGATTTTAGTTTAGCCTTCTTTGGAAACCAAGGGTATCAAGATAAACTAAACCCTATCCAATTTTAAACCTTAGACAAAATAGAAGGTGTTGGTCTGAGTTCCGTTTAAAATAATTAGCCAAACTAAAAACAATCCAATATAAAAAGATGCCAATTTTAGAACCTAATGGCGGCCATGTTTCTAGGTGACAATTATAGGAATTATATAAAGCATTCATCGATGCATTCTATATATAAGAGCAAATAAAAGAATGCAATCCTTGATGGCTCCCTGCTCTTCGGACTTCTAATCCTTATTGAACTAGGACATCAAAAATAGATCTCATCTTGCACCAAGAAGTCTTGTCTCCTCCACCACTAAGGAATCCGGTTACTTGCAACCTATCTTGCTTGAAACTTTCTTCTTCTTGCTTGATCCAACAAATTAAATTTATACAAGCAAACCCATAAAAAACAAAACCCCAAATTGCATTGGAGATACCTATGCTTTTTAAGAAAGCTTACATCAAGACTAGTTGGAATAAAAGTAAAGAAAAAATTACAACTTCCTATGATTGCTAAACGCGCAATCGTACACTTTCCAACTATTGAAAAGACATCCAAATCCACATAATAATCATGCGAACCATCAAGGATGCAATATATGGCTGTAAACAAAGAGGTTAGTGCATGCAAACACACTATGTGCATCATTAAACAAATCTGGAAAATAAATTCCAGCATTGTTAATGAAACTTGCACACGACATGCATCTTGAAGATAACTTTAGTAGGGTGCCACCATGCCCATAATCAATATAGGATTAATTAAACACAACATGGGATCATGATTTCACATGGAGTGGCTTTGATACCACTGAAAGAAACTGCGATTCAGATCTGAACATCACTAGGGGAAGATATTATGGCTGATTTGTAACATGACAGATTTTAAAAAATCTGATTTGGGCAGCATAAATCAGCCATAGTGATCGCAAAAGAACTCCATGAATTCATGACCAACAAGTGTATAATTAAAGGAGATTCAAGAAGACTATTACCTTGAAGATTTGTAGACTTCAAATCTCTGAAAAAATAGATCCAAAGGGCTGAACTCAGACTTGCAATTACCAAACAACTTGCTGGAATTTTCTGCAGTAGAATTGCCTTTGATCTTCTTCCCTATCTCACTTCCAAATCTGATTGGCTAAGATGGTGGGATCTTAATCTAGGTTTCTAGATGGGATTTGAGAACTATTTTCTATGGAAAAATCTCAGACCTTAAACTTTCTTCAATGAAGAAGAAAGAACCAAAGGGATGGACGTGTGGGACTTGTTTCATAGGGATGGACGTCCAAGGGGGTGTGTTTCCTCTTTTATAGAAACTTTTTGGAATCCTTTCCTAAAAAGTTATCTCTTCTAAATCTCATAGATGTCCTAAAAGGAAAGTATAATCTAAAGATTTATTTCCTTTTAGAAACACTCCAATTAGAAAAGGAAACTAAGGAACATCCCATAAACTTTGGCAATTAGTAATCCTAGTTGCACAACACTTACTAATTTAAGTTTCTAATTCAAAAAGGAAACTTTACTATAGGAATACTAATCGAAAGAGGAGTCCAACCTTCCAAGTAGAGAGACCTACTCAAAATTGGAAACCTTACCCATGGAAATCTCATTATGGACGTCCCACATGATAATGCACACCATGGCCCACAATTAATTTATCTAGAATTAAATTCATGTATGCCATCAAAGGCCTATTTGAATTTAAATTCAAAATTATTTTTCCACTAAAATAATTCAACCATATGTCATCTAAATAATTTAGGAAACCATGCCAATCTTGGAAAGCGACTAGAGAAGGGACCAAAAGACATATTTGCCCTTGGCTCCCAAAATGACCAAAATGTCCATGCTAAACCCATAGCAACATAAAGACCATTTTAACCTTAACTCATTCCATTAAAGAGTTATGGTTGAACTCCAGGGACAAATATATAATATAATAAGCTCATCATAAAATGACAGTTGTCTTCGACCTACTAAGTGTAATGACCTGAATGCCCCTCTATGTAACATCCATAATCAAGTCAGGTTATCCAATGTACTATCAACCTTCTCGATTACATCTAAATCTTAGAACTTCATATCCTTAACTTAATCATCATTCGGATATCATTCTCTTTGTCCAGGGAGCGACCCACAAGTTCAATATCCATATGGAACATCCATATACTAAGATCTTAGATTTTGATGATTAATCGGATAATTCTAAGGGGACGATCATTCCATCATTAAATGGCATAGATTCTTTATTGCATCTGCACGTCCCAACTGATCAAGTCCGAGTACCCAAAACACAGAGCTGTTGACCCATGAAAAGAATCTCACCCATAGTGAATTTAAGCACAAGAACTTGACTTCGTCAGTTCATCCACAAATGCTCAAGATTAAGAGCACTGGTCACTCAGTAGCATGAGGTGACTTGATCTCTCTCAGTGATAATACTATTTTAGAGATCACACCTACCATGGTCCTGTTCAATGCATTGCATATGCACTAATGAGATAAATCAGGGAAAATCCTCCCATGACTTAGGTAAGTCACCCTGAATACAGGAGAGTCTCTCACTATTACTTATACCAAGATGAAGTGCCCAGCTCCATCTCTCAGTTATGAACAAATATGTTGTTTCTAGTGTCCATGAATTAGACCTATCTGTGTGTAGACACTACACACCTAATTCATTTACTAGAAACAATGGGCCTTACAGAACCATACATATATACATGTTTAAAGAGAAAAGAGTCATTCCATTAAATAACTGGTAAATATCCAATAACAAAAGATGAGAGTGCAGCTAGTGGGCTTTAAGGCATACACCAATCCCAACAGAGCAGAGGTTGCTCCTTTGTCTTGTATCTGCTGCTGAAGTTGGCAGATCAACTCGTCCTGCGCTTGTATGGTAAGGCTTTGGGCCCTGATCTTTGCGAGAAGCGGGTTGTCATCGTCAATCTGATGATGGGGTTCGTCTGGTTGGGATTCCTTTTGCTGGGAAAACCCAGTCGAAGGCCATCCCGCCGGGAAGGTATTGTCCGTCCCGTTGAGGATGAACCTGGCTGGGATTCCTGCCTGTGGATGCCCGCTGAACCAGACCTTGCCCTGGACCTTCCCTTGCGGGGGACCGGCGACAGCTGCGTTGGCAGTGTTGATGGTTACTTCCCTTTTTCGGTTCTTCGAGGCATGGTGTTTGGGAAGATGACCTTTTGATCTTTTCCCACAAACGGCGCCAATTGTAAGTGCATAAAATGACTCACAAGGTGTAGGGAATGGAACTGAGAGCTCTCTGGTTGAACACCGCTGCCTGCCTGAAACCTGGAGAAGGGAGGAAGAAGAAAACAGTCAGAGGACCCTGGCTGTAGGCAGCACAGGGCTCTCCGATGCCTAAGTCAGTATGAGAACTGGACTAACGATAGAGATTTTTGGGAAGAAGATGATACCGGCGTGTCCTTCTTCGGGAGAAGAGAGTCCGCTTTACTGTTCTGGTTTGGCTCCTTTTATAGAGGAGGAGAGGAGACAAGTTGGAGACTCTGTCAGGGAGCTGTCCCATCGTAGCACATCATGCCGCATCAGGCCATACCCAGGCGTCTGTGGACATCATTCTGTCAACGGACATGGGCGGCAGGGATGGCTCTGTTAGAGGATGAGGGCGGTGCCTTTGTCCTGTCGCACGTGCTGTAGCGTGCTTAAGTGTCCATGGGAGGACAGCTGTCAGCCCCCGCCATGGGTAGCTTCCTGGTGCTATAGCCGAGGTGTGAAGGATCTGGGGTGTTTGGTGCCGAAGTCGGGAGCGACCTTGACTTGGCTGGAGACCTCGCTGGGATGCCGAAGTGGAGCACCGAGCTGAAGTCCCTAGCCGGGCTGGGGATGCCCTGGCCGAGGTGGAGCTTATGAGCGTATGGCCGAAGTGGAATCACTTGGCCGAGCTGGAGGCTGCCACTGTTGCTGAGACTGAGCCCTGCCGAGATGGACTAGCTGGTGCGGGAGTTCCGGATGCTGCATCTGACAGGGATCCCGGTGACTTCGAGATTATCCCCACACACACATCATACTGTTTCCTCAAGATTGGCATGCATCTAAATGAATCCCACCCGTGCTAATGGCTTTTCAGTAAAGCAAAGTGAGCAGATTAGACCACTCCATAGCCGGTTGGGGTTACTACTTCCATGCCCATGATCAATTATCAGCAGCTGAAACTGATATTTTCCTATATATAGTTACCATGCTATCCAAAACCGCAGCGAAATAGATCACCATCCATATCAATTCAATTTTGGTAATGACGAAGACTGTATGCATGATGAACGCCTCTGCAGGCATCTATAGATACCTATCTAATTTTCTTTTTCCTTGCTCTGGAAGGTGTATAGAAAGAAAAACGACAAAAGAGGTGGTGGAGAAAACTGTCAGCACAGTTCTAGTTCAAATTTGAACTCTATGATGGTGAAAATTACAAATCTCCCTCTTTTCTACAGAACCAAACAATCTTTACTTAATACTGTAGTAGTAATAATTTAAACCCAAATAATTTTTAGAAAAAAGAATCAAGATTTGAGAAAGTAACATTTTGAGACGTTTATGATCACAACATCATAGTGACATTCCATTTCGTTCAACTGGAATGGTTGAAATTTTTCGTTCTGGTCCTTCAGCCAAAATAGAATGGGAGTCAAGAAATTCCGGTTTAATTCAGTCAATTTCGGCCCATTCAAGTCCATTCAGACCATTCTAGTCTACTTTGTTCCATTTCGGTTTGACAATTTTCAATAATTTTTTTCTCAATATTCATATCAAGAAACATGCATAATTTATATTTTATTTTTATTTTTCTATTTTTAACGTATATGCACATATTTTTTTAATTTTTATTATTCCGAAAAGTTATTCCAAGAAGTTTTGCCAAAATTTCGAAACGCCGAAATATTCCATCTTGAAGGCTAGACCGTAATGACGACCCAAACAGAATTGACAACTATACGCAACATACACTGAAATATATGAAACTAGCAAAACCCCGTGCATATCCACGAAACCACCAAATGCACAGACTGATATAAATTATTTTTAATAAATTTATTAATTAGTAAACTTGTGAGTCCTTTTTTTTTGTTGCTAATTTGATCTTTATGTTTTTTTCCACATGTTTTATTCTTTAGGTGAGGCATGAATTGATTAAGAAAGATCAAATGATCATAGACCTAACAAATTGACCTAATATATTTAAGTGGAACAAAGATAAATGGGGTCCATCATCTCTATTCTAACCGTTCATAAAATCATATGATGCGGGCTGGAACCCATTAATTGATTGATAAATATCAAATGATCAAATGATCATAGACCTCTCAAATTGACCAAACCTAACCTATTTAAGTGGGACTCCCAAGATGAATGAGGTCCACCATCTATATTCTAACCGTCCATAAAACCATATTATGGGACCCATGAATTGATTTAAAAAGATCAAAGGATCCAATGATCGTAGACCTAACAAATTGACCTAATATATTTAAGTGGGACCCAGATGAATGGGGTCCACCATCTTTATTCTAACCGTCCATAAAATCAAATGATGCCGGCCGGGACCCATTAATTGACTGATAAAGATCAAATGATCATAGACCTCTCAAATTGACCAAACCTAATCTATTTAAGCGGGACCCCAAGATGAATGGGTCCACCATCTATATTCTAACCGTCCATAAATTCATATGATGCGGGCTGAGACACATGAATTGCTTGATAAAGATCAAATGATCAAATGATCATAGACCTCACAAATTGACAAAACTAACCTATTTAAGTGGAACCCTCCAGATGAATGGGGTCCACCATCTCTATTCTAACCGTCCATAAAACCATATTATGCGGGATGAGACCCATGAATAAATTAAGAAAGATCAAAGGATCAAATCATGATCGTAGACCTAACAAATTGACCAAATATTTTTAAGTGGGACCCAGATGAATGGGGTCCACCATCTTTATTCTAACTGTCCATAAAATCAAATGATGCAGGCCGGGACCCATGAATTGATTGATAAAGAGCAAATGATCAAATGATCATAGACCTCTCAAATTGACTAAACATAACCTATTTAAGTGGGACCCCCAAGATGAATGGGGTCCACCATCTATATTCTAACCATCCATGAAATAATATGATGCAGGATGGACCCATGAATTGCTTGATAAAGATCAAAGGATCAAATGATCATAGACCTTACAAATTGACCAAACATAACCTATTTAAGTGGACCCCCCAGATGAATGGGGTCCACCATCTTTATTCTAACCGTCCATAAAACCATATTATGCGGGATGGGACCCATGAATTGATTTAAAAAGATCAAAGGATCAAATGATCGTAGACCTAACAAATTGACCAAATATTTTTAAGTGGGACCCAGATGAATGGGGTGAGACACATAAATTGCTTGATAAAGATCAAATGATCAAATGATCATAGACCTCACAAACTGACCAAACATAACCTATTTAAGTGGAACCCCCCAAATGAATGGGGTCCACCATCTCTATTCTAACCGTCCATAAAACCATATTATGCGGGATGAGACCCATGAATTGATTAAGAAAGATCAAATGATCGTAGACCTAACAAATTGACCAAATATTTTTAAGTGGGACCCAGATGACTGGGGTCCACCATCTTTATTCTAACTGTCCATAAAATCAAATGATGCGGGCCGAGACCCATGAATTGATTGATAAAGAGCAAATGATCAAATGATCATAGACCTCTCAAATTGACCAAACCTAACCTATTTAAGTAGGACCCCCAAGATGAATGGGGTCCACCATCTATATTATAACCATCCATGAAATAATATGATGCGGGATGGACCCATGAATTGCTTGATAAAGATAAAAGGATCAAATGATCATAGACCTCACAAATTGACCAAACCTAACCTATTTAAGTGGAACCCCCCAGATGAATGGGGTCCACCATCTCTATTCTAACCGTCCATAAAACCATATTATGCGGGATGAGACCCATGAATTTATTTAAAAAGTTCAAAGGATCAAATGATCGTAGACCTAACAAATTGACCAAATATTTTTAAGTGGGACCCAGATAAATGGGGTCCACCATCTTTATTCTAACTGTCCATAAAATCAAATGATGCGGGCCGGGACCCATGAATTGATTGATAAAGATCAAATGATCAAATGATCATAGACCTCTCAAATTGACCAAACCTAACCTATTTAAGTGGGACCCCCAAGATGAATGGGGTCCACCATCTATATTCTAACTGTCCATGAAACAATATGATGCGGGCTGGGACCCATGAATTGCTTGATAAAGATCAAAGGATTAAATGATCATAGACCTCACAAATTGACCAAACCCAACCTATTTAAGTGGAACCACCCAGATGAATGGGGTCCACCATCTTTATTCTAACCGTCCATAAAACCATATTATGCGGGATGGGACCCATGAATTGATTTAAAAAGATCAAATGATCAAATGATCGTAGACCTAACAAATTGATCAAATATGTTTAAGTGAGACCCAGATGAATGGGGTCCACCTAATGATGCGGGCTGGGACCCATAAATTGCTTGATAAAGGTCAAAGGATCAAATGATCATAGACCTCACAAATTGACCAAAACTAACATATTTAAGTGGAACCCCCCAAATGAATGAGGTCAACTATCTCTATTCTAACCGTCTATAAAATCATATTATGCGGGATGGGACCCATGAATTGATTAAGAAAGATCAAATGATCAAATGATCATAGACCTAACAAATTGACCAAATATTTTTAAGTGGGACCCAGATGAATGGGGTCCACCATCTTTATTCTAACCGTCTATAAAATCAAATGATGTGGGCCGGGACCCATGAATTGATTGATATAAATGTAGCACATCTGGTGTGTTGGCTTATTTAGGGATCTCATGGAGAGATTTTAGGCTTTTGAGTAGAAGATGATTCTTCATGGAGAGATTTTAGGTCTTTTGAGTGTGTAATAGATATAGAGATTTTAGGGATAAGGGTAACTCCGGAAATGGCATTGCAAAAAGGTTGAGGTTGCGCCAGGTGTCTTTATGTGAGGAAGAGTACATCCTTTTAGTAATATAGATAGTCACTATTGGAAGGAATTAGATACTAGAACATTGAATTCAATGTCCCTCTTCCTGTTCCTCTTCATATTCCTCTCCGGTTCAGTATCATCTCCAATCCCTTGGGAGCAAGTCCACATCCTCACCAGATTCTGCCAATTTGGGGCTCAGCTTTTCCACCCTTGCTTGACCCAACTCCAAACAGATCATTCTGTTGGAAATAAGGTGGGCCTCTAGGATAGGTTTCAAAACTTTTGACCCACTTGATGCAGGGATCAACTATCTAGAAGGCTATAAAAACCAATCCAATATGCATACCCTCAATCTCAGTCATCATGATCAGTAAATCAATATATCTAGAAGATAGAAACAACAAGTAACAAGCAACCATAAATATCTACAACATACAAGGAAGTAGATAATACCTTTGGAGCTCGGTTGTGGTCTAATGGAGAAGTTGTGTTTTTCTTTGATGATGAAACTCTTTCACTAATCAAATAAGGATCTCCAAGAACTCTTGATCTTCCACGCATGACCCGTATCAGATTCTCTTTTTCTCAAGAAGATGGTGGGATCTCCAAGAGAAAACTACTAGAAACTCAAATGAGGAACTAGAAGAGGGAGGGGAGAAAATCGTGTGCAACTCTTGCACACAATAGGGATGGACGTTCAACACTTGGACTAGACAACCCCTTGGGCGTGAATCTTAAGGATGAGAATAGCATCTAAAAGTTCCAGCCCTCTTCCTCTCTATTTGTAGCTTTTGTAAGCCCCACTTACTAATTTCTATTAGAAGTCTCACTTCTATAAGAATTAGTAAGTCTCACTTCTTTTACTAATTAAAATAGAAGTCTTACTTCTACAATAATTAGTAACTTACCATATCATAATTAGAAGTTTCACTTCAAATATGATCAGTAACTTTCTAATTCATTTCTAATTAAAATAGAAGTCTCACTTCTACTAAAATTAGTAACTTACTATTACCACTATTAGAAGTCTCACTTCAAATAGAAATAGTAACTTTCCTTTTAGAGTTCAACTAGAATTAGAAACTTTCTAATAATTGGGATAGCATAGGGACCACTAGGGATTCCTTAGAAAGCTGGCTCTAACTGGGACACGCGATGTCACACTGGGCCCTGTAGTGATCCGATCTTGGGATGCGAAATTTTTGGAATTAATTAAAAATTTTTCTATTTCCCAAGTTCCGCGTGTGTGAGGATCACACAATTCCACACAAACTGAACATATTTTCGCGGAAGCTAAACATGGCGTTGCGACCCGGAGCCCGTGGCCATCGGATTCCGTGTCGCACTCAACCAATATCATAAAGCCATCAAATGAGCAGACTGGTACAAATCATAAATCATAGAATACTGAGCTGGCAGTAACAGGACATTTTATTTCCCACATATGTTAAAGTTACAAATAACAAGTGTCTTAATTACAAACCCAGTGAAAAAGGCTAACAAAGCCCTACAAAAATAATATCCAACTAAATAGAAATACTACCCCCAATATATAGATACGAACTCTGGTGCCAAACTTGACATCTAGATGATATCAATGGGTAGCCTCTCGCGTCAGACTGGCAGCTCAACTGCCTCCTCCGATCAAACACCTAAAAAGCAATAGGAGAGAAATCTGGCACCAAACAAACGGGGTAAGACATGACGGTCTGGCAAGCAAAATTCAGATAATATAATAATGGGTATTTATAAAACCTTATGGAATAATTGTAAATCCATTTAAAAATCTTAAATAATAAAAGTGATGAATTATGATAAAATGATTAAAAGACTGAACATACATGTCAGTGGAAATAAATGAACAGTATCCGAAGCATAAATATCTTAAAAAGATAACAGACTAAGTAAAACATCAAATAATTGAAAATACATTTAAAATCCTGAATAATAGAGACAATAAGATAAAAGATCGATTTCTTGAACATTAACAAATTCAAAGACTATAATGAGTTGAAACAAACAAGGATGATAAAACAAAATATCAAACAGATAAAACATTGGCAAACCACATATAGCTATATTCTCCTATTACCAAAGTAACAAGAGCAGACAGAACTATAGCCACTACTCGTGGAACCGGAACGAACAAAGTCGTTGTCAAACAGAATCGTAGCCACTACATGTGGGACCGGAAACAAAACCATTGCCATGGTCGATACAGACAGAATCCAAGCTGCAGTTGGCAGAAAATTTAAAGATCCCAAGCCGGGTGATCAGCCGACAAGGTGACCTAAACTTAGTGGTGCCTTTTAATTTTCAAAACTTGAACCAATACAAATCAAAATAATAATCCCTTTGGCTCATGGCTCGCACTACAAAGCTCCGGCCCCATCTTGCCTCGAGATTTTATTCTCAAAATAATAGTCCCTTTGGCTCATGGGCTCGCACTGCAAAGCTCTGGGCCCATCTTGCCTCGAAGTTTTATTCTCAAAATAATAGTCCCTTTGGCTCATGGGCTCGCACTACAAAGCTCTGGCCCCATCTTGCCTCGAGGTTTTATTCTCAAAATAATAGTCTTATCGATGTATTTCCGAACGTGGCAAACCACTCAAATCCATTTCAGATCAATTATAAAAGGTATACAAATCTCCAACACTTTCAAACGTGATAAACCGTTTAAATCCTTTCAAATTAATTTACCAAAGAATACATATACTTCTTTTTAACTTGAAATAGAATAGAATAGTGTATGGTGGTTTGATGGTTTACCAAGGAATACTTCAATATGCACTTAATCTCCAAGTGTCATTATTAATTGATAAGTTTGGCGCCACTGAAGATTTCCGACAATCATAAGATAAAGTGTATATTAAAGTTTTAAAAAGACTTCCGAAGTAATTTAATTCATCCCAACAATCTCATCATTTTTTTTTTATAAATCCATGATATTATTAAATTTAATGGATGCTTTCATTCCGGACCTGCATGGGTTATTAGAGCTGAATCGGGCTTCAAACATAAGGGAAGAAGTGGGCTGAACTGGGCTTGAAACAGGCCTGAAAATGGGCTGGGAGACAGTCCAGAAAAAGCCCCGAAATAGGTCCAGAAAAGGCCCCAAAATGGGCCCATATTCTGGGCTGGGCTCGCTCGAGCGACCCTGGGCCCGCTGAGCGAGGCCCATCCAGAGAGGGGACCGCTCAAGCGGACCTATCTGGTCGCTCGAGCGGGCCAATCCCTAGCCTGCCCTGTCCGGTTCAGTGCAAAATGTACTTTCTTCCTCCATTTATATTTTCCTTCTTCCCTCCTTTTCTTCCATATGTTTTTCTATAAATCATGGGCTCCTCCTAGCTTCATTAAACCCCCTTCAATCTTCAGGTTCCATTCAATCAACCAACACATATTTCATTCCACGATTGCAAACAAATTTTGATATCAATTGAACACCTTCATTTCCACAATAACAATCCAAAATTTTAGAGAAGAAAGACAATAAGAGAGAGAGATTCAGAAATTTAAGAAAGAATCTCAGTCTTTAGACTATAGAAATAAATCATCATTCAAACCATATGAAGATATATCATAAGGAAAACATAATGAGAAATGAAGATATACTTAATTAGACCACGTTAAGCAAAAATCATCAAATAATCTGAGTTATTCACTTGCCTTGGTCAAGAATGGGAACCAATCGCTCAAAGATGTCCTCAATTAAGACTTCTAGCTCCAAATCTCCGAAACCCCTAAAAAATCACAAGAGAAAGCCCTTTTTGAAGCTTCAAACAAGAAGAAATGCTTGAAAAGAGAAGTTGTCCCAGCTCAAATCCTTTGAAAATGGCATCCTTGGAAAGCCAAGAGAGGGGAGAAGAGGATTAGGAGATCAATCCTCCATTTAGCACTCAAGAAGAGAGGTTTCAAAGAGGAGAGAGAAAGTGGTGGGAGAAAACCCTAGGCTCCACTCTTTGTTGCAGGAAAATGAAAGAATGGGGAAGAAGAAGAACCCATTGGCTTTGTAAAGAGTTAAGTGGGAAGGGCCTCGTGGGCCCCAAGACTTGTCATGGCTAAAACTATCAATTGTGGGTCCCGAACGAAGACGACGAAGAAGACAAAATCGATGAACGAAATACTTACTTTCCAAAAAGTATATTTTTCCCAATTTCTGAAATTTTCAAAATTTATGGACAGATTTAGTGAAAATGTCATTTTTGCCCATTTTTCTCGAAAAATGTATTTTCTGAGTTTCAAACCCAAACAGATAAAGCATGAAAGTTGTTAATATCAATAAAAGAAGTCAAAAGGGATAAAATTTGGAACTTTTTGAAATCGATAATAAATTCTCATAAAAACACAATTCACATGGGCCGGGTCAAACCAAAGTCAACGGTCATCAAAACTCTTCAAAGTT
The DNA here is from genome assembly GCA_012931725.1 of Litsea cubeba. Taxonomy (NCBI): domain Eukaryota; kingdom Viridiplantae; phylum Streptophyta; class Magnoliopsida; order Laurales; family Lauraceae; genus Litsea; species Litsea cubeba. The sequence goes on along the minus strand of CM022955.1, from coordinate 19,125,651 downwards.
ATGAAAAATCTAGTCAAACTCAAAAACAAAGTCAAACCAACTCTAATCTCGCTTAAAAAGTTAAACTACAATTAAAATAATGCTAAACAAAGGAATTAGGGGTCGGGGTCTTACATCCTCACCCCTTTAGAACCCATTTGGTCCTCCAAATGGTCTAAACCAAATAAAACTCAAAAACCCAAAAGACTAATGAAAACATGGACTCCCTGCACTGAACCTTGGCAACTGAGATGTCCCCTAATCAAACCTGACGTTGAGATGCGCCTGCAAACAACATTCTGATTCGGTTGAAGGCTTCACACTGTTCCACACATCTAGACGAAAACAAGCTCCTCTGACAAAATCTGGTGTTCTTACACTGGATCATTTCTTTTACTTATCTTGTCAGTCACTGTCGGTCCAAGATGCTGTAAGTTCTGTCTCCTTTTTTGTTGCCCTGGAATTCTGTGCCAAAAGTTATACCGTGCTGCAAATGATGGTTCTGACACTTGCATGAAGATGTGGTCATAGATATGCTTTCTTCGAAGTAATCTCTATTCCGAAAAAATTCTGGAATTCTATATACCTGCTCTCATTCTACCATTCGGATCCTGGTTTACCCTTCTATCTATCTTGTCTTCAAAGAATCAGCGAAACCGAGGTGTTATCAAGTGCTAGTCTCTTCATCGACTGTCATTCAATATCTTCAAAACAATCTACCATCACCATCAAAGCTATTAACACAAGGGTCCCATGTCGAACACATCTGTCTTCTCTCGTGAACAATAGACTGATCAAGTCAATGGTTGTGTAGTCTTCCTGACACATCGCCCATCCTACCCTTTTCTGAAATTACAGACTCCAAAAATTATGAGTATCCTGCCTCTGACTTGGTCGACTATAACTCAGATACTACACTGCTATAAACCAGATGCTAAACTGCCATAACCTGTTGAGCTGCTCTGAGTGTCAACACCTCGCACGGTTTGCCTCTTTCAGATTTCATTCTCCACGTCTCTTACTCCTGATGTGTATACCCAATCTCAGAAATCCCATCTGTGTTTAAAATTCTAAAGTCCAACTTTTCTGTACTATACTCAAGAATTCCTATTTACTCTTATTTTTATCTCCTTGCTGCTCTTGATCTTCTGCCTGATACTGTGTTATCAGCAAAAACATATCTGCCAATATGATGTCAATCCCTGAAGAGTTGAAACTTTATTAATCCAATTATTTAAATAACTCCACTACTTCTTGTTTGTCCTCTAAGGTTCACCGAAAGAACTAAATCTTTGCTCGATGAGTAGGGTAAAGTATCCCTTGTTGTACATTCCTATTCTGCTGAGGTGGTCGGGCATTCTGGTTCTATGGTTACTGGCAAGACTGCTGTTATGGCTGCCTTGGCTAATTCTGAGTTGTCTGCTGATCTGCGGAGGTGTTTGTCTTGGTTGTCACGGAGGCCTGTTGCCTTGATTCCCAATGTTTGGACAATCTTTAACCAGGCGGTCAAAACCACCACACTTGTAACGAGTACCTGCGATTCTCTAGCACTCCTGAGATGGGTGATTCTTTCCACAACACACAAAAATAGTCTTTGTCTGAGAATTCTGATGTTGTCTCTTCCTTTGAGCATCTCTCAAGATGATGGGATTAAGTCCATCCAAAGACTTGGTGATCTTCTTTTGTTCTGTGTCAATGAGTTCGGGTGCAAACCGAGATAATTCCTCAAACTTTATGAGGCATTCATGTACTGTCATATTCTCTAGCTTGAGTAGCTGGAATTCTGCTATCTCCAGTCTTCTTGATACGAGCGGTTACATAGTTCTCACTGAACTGCTGCCTGACTGGAAATTTTCATAATCCGGAGTCTGCTCAATCATCTATCTCTGTCTCATGCTCTACCTTCCTTGTAAGAACAATTATCTCATCTACATCTGAGTGTCCTACCTCAAGTTCTGTCCACTGCCTTAAAAATCCAAATTTGTTTATAACTTTCTTCCACGCAGCTAGTGTAACTCTATCCATAGAGTAGACAAAACTACAATCATCTGGTGACGCTTCTTCAACTGGCACCTTCCTACTGTCCAATCCAATGACCCGTAAGCTGATAAAATCTGTAAAATCTTCTCTATCCTGCTACCAAGTCATGCTCTTTTCTGTATAGTACTATTTCTTCTACCGCTGAAATTTACCTTAAATACATCTAACCATCCACTTGTATTTCTGTTGAGTCAACTACACCGGCTTAGTTGGAAGTTACTAAAGTTCTCAACCGAAACTATGGCAGAAGCTCCTTGAATTAGAAAAATTCCTAAATTTCTGGCACCAATTTCTAACCTTACTAACTGATAAATCACCTCACCCTTCATAGAATCAACAACTAATATGCCTTTTTGCAGTCCTTCGTCTTGGAAAGATAGTCTGAGTTCACCCAAAATCCACATTTACTTACCTTGGTACGCTGCATGATGATCTTCGATTAGCTGAAAGGGGGTCTTCAAATACTGCTCAAGTTCTACTTTGGCGGGCAAATGCACATGTCTTCTCTCATTAACCACATTTGTGATGTTGAAAGGTTGAAAGTCTGTCGATGTTCTCCGAAAACAACATACTAAATCCATAATGTTTCCAATCTCCGACGCGAACACGAGCAAAAGACACTAAATGTGGGTGTGGATATTTTAAATTCTCCCCCACGAAAGAGGAAATTTGGTCATTCAAATCCCCTAACAACAAGAACTAAAAGAAAAGACAAGCAAAGTCTCCCGAAATAAAAGAAAAGCAGACTCCAATTCAAAGAAACAAAGACAAGAGAAAACAAATCGACACAATCTAACGAATCCTCACCACACGTCTTAATGTCTCTAGAGTGTTTTATTTTTTACAAACTAACCATCTCTGATACCAATCTGTCACACCCCGAAACTGGGCCCTGTAGTGATCCGATCTCGGGATGCGAAATTTTTGGAATTAATTAAAAATTTTGCTATTTCCCAAGTTCCGCATGTGTGAGGATCACACAATTCCACACAAACTGAACATATGTTAGTGGAAGCTAAACATGGCGTTGCGACCCGGAGCCCGTGGCCATCGGATTCTGTGCCGTACTCAACCAATATCATAAAGCCATCAAATGAGCAGACTGGTACAAATCATAAATCATGGAATACTGAGCTGGCAGTAACAGGACATTTTATTTCCCATATATGTTAAAGTTACAAATAACAAGTGTCTTAATTACAAGCCTAGTGAAAAAGGCTAACAAAGCCATACAAAAATAATATCCAACTAAATAGAAATACTATCCCCAATATATAGATACGAACTCTGGTGCCAAACTTGACATCTAGATGATATCAATGGGTAGCCTCTCGCGTCAGACCGGCGGCTCAACTGCCTCCTTCGATCAAACACCTAAAAAGCAATAGGAGAGAATCTGGCACCAAACAAACAGGGTCAGACACGACGGTCTGGCAAGCAACATTCAGATAATATGATGATGGGCATTTATAAAACCTTATGGAATAATCAAGATTAAACAAAACTTTAGCATCAAATCCATAAACTGAAAGTGGACCTTCGATGACATTCCCTGCAGCCTTTGCTTCCTCATGCGTCAGAGGATATGCTCTCCTTGCCTGCTGGGGACGCTACTGATGATACTGCTGCGATGGTCTCTGACCACGACCCTGGAATTTGGGTGCTGAGAGTCTCTACTGATATCGTTGCTGAAGTACTGGAGGGCGCTGCTGCGGTGGCTGAGGTGGTCGGACAATCAACTGCTGCTGTTAGGGCCTAGCCTGTGCAGGAGGCATATGTCTCAACGGCTGTGCAGGATGTGGTGGCCTGGGCGCCGGAGCGGAAATGCTAGTGGTGCCACTCCTGTCTTCCCTAGCCAATTGCGAATCTTATGCCCTGGTCTCCACAATGGAAACACGCTCCAGACTGCTTCCTGCAATCACGGCCAAAATGATTCCCTCCACAATGTATGTAAGAGACTCGCTGTGGCTGCTGTCGGAGCATAGGCTCGAATCGTAGCCTCTTAGGTGTTGGCTGCTAATAATACTGAGAAGAAAAACCCTGTGACTTGGGCTGAGGTATCAATGCTAATATCCTCTGCTGCTCCAATGCTATCACGTCTTTCAAGGACTCCTCTACCCAATACGCTTCCTTGACCACATCATCATAGTCGGTCAACCAGCTGCGCTGAACCTGCATATTGATGTCTGCTCGCAGCCCCTTAATAAACCTCTGAACTCTCTCTTAATCAGACTCTCAGCAAATCTGGATAGATGGGTGAAGGCGATCTCATAATCCTGCACTGGTAAATCACCCTATACCAGTCTCTCGAACTCCTCCATCTTCTGGTCTCTGTATTGCTCTGGAATAAACTTCCTTTGAAACTGCACAGTGAAGGTTTTCCAGGCTACTTTCTCTTCAATTGCCTCATATGGGTGCTTGACGGTCTTCCACCATCTCTCCACTGCCCCACGGAACATGTGGGATGCTAGCTGCACCTGCTGAATGCCCGTGCACCTAAACACCTCATAGATTTTCTCCATCTAGACTACCCACTCATCTGCTACTGCGGGGTCCTCTATGCCATGGAACTCTAGTGGAAATCTCTTCCTGAACTTCTCAACCAGCTCGTTTAGGTCATACTCCTTAGCCTGAGGCTGGCCCACCTTCTATACTACCTCAAGCATTTGTGCTTGGAACACAGCCTGGTCCTCATTTTGCTTTTGGCTCTGCTCAGCCATATCTTTCTGGGATTGGATGAAGGCTGCCATGAACTGATGAAATTGGTTCTCAGCGCCATTCTGAGAGGAGCTACCCTCACCTCGGGTATGTCTGCCAGCCATGATCCTGTAAAATATTCAAGGTTAGTTTCTATATGCCCCAAGCTAACAAATAATGCTAGAAACAACAACTAAAAGAACAACCTACTGACTAACGAAATCCTCACACGCGTCCTATGGTTTCTACAATTTTTACCTTGAGAAACCATCCACTGCTCTGATACCATCATGTCACGTCCCCTGAACCCGATTAGAGAATAAACTGGATCCAGGGAGTGAAATTTAGGGCTAATTAAAAATTTTGCCCTTTAGCCCCAAGGATTGTAAGTCTGCTGTAAGGATATTGCATTTCAAACCTCAAGTAATATAAAACTGTGGAATTCATACAATTTGAGGCATATTAAATTTCAAAGCAATGAATGACAAATCTCATTAATAGTTTAAGTTGCACAAGGAAATAAAGTATTAACAAAGGCCATCCCAATAACTAAGGCTTTTTTTAAAAAACATGATGTCAATAAATGAAAGGTCCAAGATAGAATAATAAGTGAAGAAATAAAATCTAGTGAAGTCCCAATGAATCGCTCTCATGCCGGGAATGATGACGCTACTCTACGCCATCGGCACGCCACTCTCGCTCCTCCTCTGCTGGTTGGTGATCCTCTTGGATCTCCTCACCGGCCTGCTCCTCGTAGTAGTAGTACTCAGCTGAGGAGTCTGCACACCAAGGAACAGAGTCAACGACATGTTGAGCAATAGATAAGCAAAGCATAATAAACATGACATGCATCAAATAAAGAATAATGACAAGTATATAATAATGAGAATACAAGAACAACAAGGCTAGGCATAAAACGAAAATAATAATCAACAGAAACAATAAAAGGAATCCTAGTAACCATCTAGCAATAACCACTATCCATGCAATGCAAAACAAGAAATAAGAGGGAGACTCCGAGGATGTCCAACCCACCTCCCGAGGTACCAGTAAAATCCAGAGAAGACTACTGATACCAAAGTCTGGCTCCAGTAGGATCCAAGCTCCCGGTCCTGGGAATAGCAGCACGGTCCAAGCCCTCTCTCAGTTATTCTATGCCGTGGAAGCCGTCCAACGCCAACTGCCCACCCCGACGACCGAGCAACCGGCCCATCAATAATACCCCAAACTGCAGATGGCCATGATATGCGAATAATAACGTAGTGGTTTTGACACACGGAAAACAAAACAAGCAAGTCTGGCTAGTTCAATGTACAAGACATGATCTTAGGGATTATCTTATTCAAGACAATACAAGACAAGTGATCCACGTGATAATCCCTTTCATTGCTAACCAGTCATGTTTATCAATGCAAGACACAGGTTCCTGAGGTACACTCTAAGTCAGGTCCAAGTCCTAAATCCTACAAGGATTTATGTTTCATAGTTAATTAAGTATTTTATGCCAAGAGAGTGTACAAGGAATATAAACAACGGATACAAGTCACAAGTCAAGGAAGAATTATAATCCAATCCTAGGCAAGTGCTATCATCCCTGTATCCGACATGTCCTGTCAGAGTACATGTGGAAATTGAACCAATGATTCTTCTAGGGAAATGTCACACCCCGAAACCGGGCCCTGCAGTGATCCGACCTCGGGATGCGAAATTCTGGGATTAATTAAAATTTTTGTTGTATTTCCCAAGATCCGCGTGAATGAGGATAATAAAATTCCATCACGATCAGAACATATTTTCGTGGAAGCTAATCATGGTGTTGCGACCCGGAGTCCGTGGCCATCGGATTCCATGTCGCACTCGACCAATATCATAAAGCCATCACATAAGCAGACTGGCACAAATCATAATTCAAAGAATACTGAGCTGGTAGTAACAGGACTATTCATTTCCCACATATTCAAGTTACAATTAACAAGTGTCTTAATTACAGCCCAGGGAAAAATGCTAACAGAGCCATACAAAAATATCCAACTAAATAGAAATACTACCCCCAAAATATTATGAATTTCGGTGCCAAGCTTGACATCTATATGACATCGAAGGCAGCCTCTCGCGTCAGACCGGCGGTTCCACTGCCTCCTCCGATCAAACCCCTAAAAACAGAAGGAGAGAAAATCTTGTACCAAACAAACAGGGTCAGACACGACGGTCTGGCAAGAAAATAAACAAGTAATATGGTAATGAGCATTTATAAAACCTTATGGGATAATTGAAAATCCATTTAAAGAGTCTAAACAGTAATAGTAATAAATCATGATAAAATGATTGAAAGACTGAACATAAATATCAAAGCAGATAAAGAACCGTATCTGAAACATAGATATCTTAAAAAGATGACAGCCTACGTAAAACATTTAATAATTGGAAATACATTTAAAATTCCGAATAAGAGACAATGCGATAAAAGATCAATTTCTTAAACATTAACAAATTCAAAGACTAATATGAGCATAAGTAAACAAGATCATAAAACAAGATATCAAACGGATAAAACATTGGCAAACCATATATAGCTATATTCTCCTATTACTGAAGTAACAAGAACAGACAGAACCGTAGCTACTACACGTGGGACCGGAAATAGAATCAGAACCGTAGCCACATACAAGTGGGACTGGCAGATCAAAACCGTTGCCATGGTCGGTACAGACAGAATCCAAGCTGCAGCTGGCAGACAGATTAAAGATCCCAAGCCAGGTGATCAGCCCGACAAGGTGACCTAAGCCTAGTGGTGCCTTTAGTTTTTAAAACCTGAACCAATACAAATCAAAATACTAACCCCTTTGGCTCTTGGGCTCACACTACAAAGCTCTGGCCCCATCTTGCCTCGAGGTTTTATTTTCAAAATAACAGTCTTATCGATGTATTTCCGAATGTGGCGAACCACTCAAATCTCCTTCCAAATCGATTCGTAGAAAAAATACGAATTTATGTGGCAAACCCATTCAAATCTATCTCAAATCAATTCATCAGAAAAAAGATATGAATTTCCATGGTAAACCACTCAAAATACACATTAAAGCAATTTGTTATAAAAATCATACGATCAATCCTTTCGAACATGGAAAACCACATGATTCTATAACAAATCACCGATGCTATTCAAATTAGTTACCGAAGGAATACATCTACATTTCTGACTTGAAATGGAGTAAAATAATGTAGAATGACTTAATGACTTACCAAGAGGGCTATCTCAATAACACACTTTAACCTTTTAAACATTGATTAATAAAAGAACATGTTTGATGCCAATGAAAATCACAAACATTTAAAATGATAGAGTGTGCATTGAGACTTGAAAGATTCTCGGGTAATTCCACATATATTCATTCTCTCATTGTTCTCATTCCATTCACAATTTTCCAAGTATCACAATTTACCCAAATCTTTCATGGGCTTCTATGCATCATTACAGGTCCAATGGCTTCAAATAAGATGAAAAGGGATTGGGCTGAATTGGACTTGAATATGGGCTTGAAGTGAGTCTTGAGAACGGTCCAACAATCCCCTTTTTGCAGCTCTTCTCATTTCAGTCCGATCGATCGGACTCATTGGCCGATCGATCGGACCTGAAATGCTCTCAGTTATTCACTGTCCGATCGATCGGACCTGAAATGCCCACAGTCCGATCGATCGAACCGCGGCGAATCTCAGCCTATTTGGTTGGATCCCTCTTTTGTCCAATCCCTATCATTTTCCTTTCTTTCCCCTTCTTCCAAACACAACTCCATGAGTATTTGGGCCCTTTCTTGACCTCCTCAACTCATCAAATCATCATTCAATAATCATTCTAAACAACCATTCAAACACTTTTAAATCAAAGATTTCCTCCATTCTTTGAACCCAAAGACTTGACATAAATAAGGCTAATTTCAAGATGACCAAATTCAAAAACCTAGTTCCAATCCATAGCAAAACAATAACACAAATAGATTCAAACATAAACATTAATTCATGGAAAATCCATAGATCACAAAGAGGTTTTGAGCATAGAATGAAATGCCATGAAATGAACTTATAAAGTAGAACCATCATATTAATTATAGAATCCACTTGCCTCAAGCCAAGATGGAGTGAAAATCATTCAAGGATGGTCTTCCTATGGTCTCAAGCTCCAAATTCTCAAAACCCCCAAAAATAGCTCAAGAAGAAGCCCTAGAAAACCAATCCATTGCAAGTCTCAAGGAAAACCTTTGCGTACATAACAAAAACATTCTAAATGGTTTGGAAAACCAAGATTTGAAGAAAGAAATCCATTGCTAACCTTTTTGAAGCTCAAACAAGGAAGAAGAGCTTGGAAAAGTGGCCTCTCCTAGCTCAAATCTTTCGAAAACGGTGTCTTTGGAAAGCCAAGAGAGAGGAGGAGAAGATTGGGAGATCAATCCTCCATTTAGCACTCAAGATGGGAGCTATCTAGAAGAGAGGAGAAAATGGCTGGAGAAAACCCTAGGCTCCTCTCTTCATTGCAGGAAAATGAAAAATGGGAAGAAGAAGAACCCATGGTGGTTTTATAAAGGGTTAAGTGGGCTGGGCCCATGGGCCCCAACATTACAAAGGCTGAAACTAACATTTGTGGGTCCCGAATGAGATCGACGAAGAAGACAAGATCGATCAATGAAATATTTACTTTCCAAAAAGTCTATTTTCCCCAAATTCTAAAATTTTCGAAATTCAAGTACAGATTTAGTGTGACAAGTCAATTTTGCCCTTTTTCTTGAAAAACGTATTTTCTAATCATCAAATCAAAATGGTCAAAACATGAAAGTTGTTAAACTTAATAAAATGAGTCAAAAGGAGCAAAATTCGCAATTTTCCAAAATAAGAATAATTTCTCAAAAAAATACAAATAATATGGACCGGGTCAAACCAAAGTCAACGGTCCTCAAATCTCCAAGGCTATGAAAATCTAGTCAAACTCAAAGACAAGGTCAAACCAACTCTAATCTTGCTTAAAAGCTAAAATCACGATTAAAATAATACTAAACAGAGAAATTGGGGGTCGGGGTCTTACATCCCCCCCCCTAGAACCCATTTGGTCCTCCAAATGGTCTAAACCAAATCAAAATAAAAAACCCAAAAGACAAAAGAAAACACTGACACCCTACGCTAACCTCGGCAACTGAGATACCCTCTGATCAAACCTGGCGTTGAGATGCGCCTGCAAACAACATTCTGATTCGGTTGAAGGCTTCACACTGTTCCACATATCTGCTCAAAACATACTCCTCTGACCAAACTAGTGTGCAATAATTCCTCTTCTCATCCTTGGTGTCATCTGTCATTCTTGCACTGGATCATTTCTTTTACTTACCTCGTCAGTCACTGTCGGTTCAAGAAACTGCAAGTTCTGTCTCTTTCTATCACCTTGGAATTCTGTGCCTTAAACCCTACAAAACTGTACACAGTGCTCCTGACGCTTGTATGAAGATGTGGTCGTAGACATGCTTTCTCTGAAATAATCTCCATTCCAGAAAATTCTGAAATTCCATATGTTTGCTCTTACTATGTTTTTCTCGAATTCTGGTTCAACCCTTCCATTCGGTCTAGGACTTGGTGAAATTGAAGTTCTACTACGTACCGGTCTCTTCCATCTTCAATCAATATCATTCAAATTCTCGAAACAATGCTGCCACTTCTATTAAAGCTCTTACAACAAGAGTCCCATGTCCACATTATCTTCGAAGTGAGTGACTTAGCAACCCGTTGGTTCCTCGCATGCATCATCTGCTTCTGGCCTCCAAGTATATTGTCCATCCTTCTTCGTTCTGAAATCACAAACTCCAAATTCTATAGGTCTCCTGTCTCTGACTTGGTCTGCTACAACCCAGATGTCACACTGCTATAAACCAGATGCTAAACTGCCATAACCTGCTGAGCTGTTCTGTGTCGAAGCTTCACATGGCTTGCCTCTTCAAGTCTTCTACTTCTGACAAGCATAACTGATCTTAGAAACCCAACATGGGTGTGTTTAAAATCATAAAATTCAAGTCTTTCTCCACTGTACTCGAAGTCCATGCTCACTCTGTGATTTTCTATATGCTTGTTGTCTCTTGATCTTCTGTTTGATACTGTGTCATCAAACAGACAACCTGACCATGCTAGAATCATTCCCTGATAAGACTGAAACTTCAGTCCAAGTCTTTGAAGCAATTCCACCAACTTTTAGTTTGTTCCTCTAAGGTTCACTGATTAACTAAAATTCCTCGCAAGAGTGTGGGTAGAGTCATTTTCTTGAATTGGTGCTTGACTGAAAATTTTTTCCACAATCTGGAGTCTGCTCAATTGTCTGTTTCTGCCTTATACCCCTTACCTTTCCGTGATAAGAAACAATTTGCCAACAGGTCCTCATCTAATATAATGTCTAAGTTACTGCTCACTACCTCAAAAATCCAAATTTGTTTCCAACTGAACCAATACACCCCACTGACATCCAGCAACCCTTCAAGTCCATTACACTTCAAACTCCAACCATAAGCTATTACAATTCATTCCATTTAATACAAAACAAATCTTAAAATTTTAAACATAATGACTAAAACAATTACTTAGCTAAATTTCATCATTTTAAAACATAGTAGAAACCGAGCCTCCAAATTGTCAAATAAAGCTTAATAAATAAAGTTTATCAAGGTTTGAGTATGAAATAACATCATCCATTTTGAAATTCATATTTTCATAGCCAAACAAATCATTGGAACACTCAACAATTTCAAATCAGGATTTCAAAAATAAATCAAATTTATATAGTACGACAATACATTAAACTTTGTTGAAATCTGAGTGTTAATTAAACACTAAACCTTATTGAAATCTGAACTCATTTGTTCATAAAAATCTTGTAGAAATCTAAACACAGCTGAATGGTAAAACAAATGTAGGAATCTGTATAAAATCTGAATACAAAAACCCTTAAGAAATTCATCTTGCATAGCCAAAGGAAACAAATCAATGAAATAGAAATTCCACATCGTACTTTGAAAAAGAAACACAATTTTAGTTACATGCTTTTAAAGACTAGTTTATTCACTAGCCTCTACAATCCATCATTAAAAACATCCATCCATTTCCAACCAAACATATACAAAATTTTGAAATCATTAAGGTTTTGAAATGTAGATGTAAATATTCAAGAAAATTAAAACAAGAGAAAAATTCCAAGATCATTGTAAAACAATATCTTAAGAAGAGTAAACATAATCCATTGTTAAACACTGCAAGGATAGATCATAGACATTAAGAAAAATAAAACAAAAGGTGGAAATATCATGAAAATCATTCTCATCAAGAAATGGACATCACATTAATTGAGGTATTCAAATGTAGGAAATCTGCATATAATCTGAACACGAAAACCCTTAGGAAATTCATTTTGCATAGCCAAAGGGAACGAATCAATGAAATAGAAATTCACATCGTACTTTGAAAAAGAAATACAATTTTAGTTACATGCTTTTAAAGACCAGTTTATTCGTTAGCCTCTACAATCCATCATTAAAAACATCCATCCATTTCCAACCAAACATATACAAAATTTTTAAATCTTTAAGGTTTTGAAATGTAGATGTCAACATTTAAGAAAATTAAAACAAGAGGAAAATTTCCAAGATCATTGTAAAACAATATCTTAAGAAGATTAAACATAATTCATTGTTTAAACACTGCAAGGATAAATCATAGACATTAAGAAGACATAATAAAAGATAAAAATACCCTGAAAATCATTCTCATTAAGAAATGGACATCACAATAACTGAGGTATTCACTTGCATCCACACGTTGTCCAATCCAATACCCTGTAAGTCGGTAAAATCCACAAGGTTTCCTTTGCCGCCGAAAATTGTCTTGACTACAACTAACATCCACTCGGTATTCCTGCTAAATCAACTACACTGGCTAAGCTGCAAGTTACGGAAATTCTCAGCCAAAACTATGACAAGGCTCGTTAAATCCGAGAAATCCCTGAGTCTCTGGCACCAGCTTCCAACCTTACTAACTAAGAATCACTTCTCCCTTCGTAAAATCGACAGCTAATATGTCTCCTGCAGTCCTTCATCTTGGAAAGATAGTATGAGTTCACCTAAAAACCCACATTTACTTACCTTGGTACGTTGCATGATGATCTTCGATTAGCTGAAAGGGGATCTTCAAATACTGCTCAAATTCTACTTTGGCGGGCAAATGCACATGTCTTCTCTCATTAACCACATTAGTGATGTTGAAAGGCTGAAAGTCTGCCGATGTTCTCCAAAAACAACATACTAAATCCAAAATGTTTCAATCTCTGACGCGAACACGAGCAAAAGACACTAAATGTGGGTACGGAGATTTTAAATTCTCCCCCACGAAAGAGGAAATTTGGTTGTCCAAATTCCCCAACAACAAGAACAACAGAAAAGACAAGAAAAGTCTCCCGAACTAAAAGAAAAGCGGACTCAAATTCAAAGAAACAGAGACAAGAGAAAACAAATCGACACAATCTAACGAATCCTCACCACACGTCTTAATGTCTCTAGAGTGTTTTATTTCCTAGAAACTAACCAGCTCTGATACCAATCTGTCACACCCCGAAACCGGGCCCTGTAGTGATCCGATCTCGGAATGCGAAATCTTGGAATAAATTAAAACTTTTGTTGTATTTCCCAAGATCCGCGTGAATGAGGATAACAAAATTCCATCACGATCAGAACATATTTTCACGGAAGCTAATCATGGCGTTGCGACCCGGAGTCCGTGGCCATCGGATTCCGTGTCGCACTCAACCAATATCATAAAGCCATCAAATGAGCAGACTGGTACAGATCACAAATCATAAAATACTGAGCTGGTAGTAACAAGACTATTTATTTCCCACATATTCAAGTTACAATTAACAAATGTTTTAAATTACAAACCTAATGACCAAGGCTAATAAAGCCATACAAAATATCCAACTAAAAGAAATACTACCCCCAATATTTAGATACGAACTCCGTTGCCAACTTGACATCTAGATGATATCAATGGGCTGTTGGAATTTGAGATGACTTGAGAAGTCTTATGAAGCATTGAAGTATTTAGTATCTCAAGTATCATTTTGTGTTGGAATTATTGTCAACACAATGTCACTAGTGTGGTGTTAATAGTGTGGTATTGATAGAGCTTCAAAGAGAAAATAGAGCTAAAACAGTTCAGGAATTCAGAATTCCTGAAGCAGTGTGGTCGGTCGACCGAGGACCCCACGCGGTCGACCGGGAAAGAGAACTCTGCAGAAGACAGTTTCAGTTAGCTCCCAGTTATTTTGCTGCCACAGTGTGTCGCTGGTCGACCGGGGACCCCATGCGGTCGACCGAGCACGGGAACCAGAATTGCGCAGAAATTAGAAGTTGTGCACGAAAATTCAGGAACCTTATGTCTTTCGTTTGGGACTCTTTCTAAACGAATTCTAGCCTTATTTGAACACTCTTAAGGGTTACCATAACCTATATAAAGGCTTGATTGGTTCGTTTTCAAGTGTACAGAAGAGAAGAGAGAACAAAAAGAGAGAGTTTTGGAGAGAAGAGTGATTGGAGAAGAAGGCGCTACTGTGTGCTGCTTTGTTGCACGTTTCTACAGCAAGTGTGGACGAGAATGTGCTCATGAAGATGGTGATTCGTCCATAGATAAGTGTCTCTCTATTTATGCTTTAAATTTCAATTTGTAAGGGATTGAGAGAGAGAGATTGTAGAGGGGAAGGGCTGTAGAAAAGTTCTTTACTTTAATTCTGTAGAACATCAAGTTAGTGCTTGGTGTTAGGGGTTTGGTGATCCTATCTGTTGGTGCAGATAAATTGTAAAGGGAGTAGGTGCTTCCTAGATAGTTGGTGCTATCTGAAACTTAAGGGTTGGTGCTCTTTGTCGTTGGTGCGACTAAATAGATTCAGACCTGCTCCAGATCGGTGTTCGGACAGTCCTTGAACCGTGGACGTAGCCTTTCGGTGAACCACGTTAAATCTGGTGTCCTTGTGTGATTTGATTTGCTTTTGTTGTTAAATTGGACCTATTTTTAAAGGGATCACTGATTCACCCCCCCCCTTCTCAGTGATCGCGATATCTAACAATTGGTATCAGAGCATAAGGCTCCCTTGATAAGCTTAACACGCTAAGGGTGATCTCTTGTCAAATCACATGGCATCCAATACAGGTAATAAGAAAGCACCTTTGTTTGATGGTTCTAATTACTCCTTCTGGAAGATCAGAATGCAGGCCTTCATCAAATCACTTGGCTATGATGTCTGGGAGACCGTCAGAGTCGGTTACAATATTGCCATCGTACCCACTGATGCTACAACAAAGAAGTTAGCAGACAACGACTCCAAGGCGCAGAATGCACTCTTTAGTGGCCTTGTGGACAGCGAGCTGGTCAAAGTAATTGCATGCAAAACAACCAAGGAAATATGGGACAAGTTGAAAAGCATTCATGAAGGAGATGAGAAGATCAAAGAAGCAAAATTGCAAACTCATCGCTCTCAATTCGAGTCTCTTCGCATGGAGGAAAGCGAGAATGTTGACTCGTATATGCAACGAGTGAATGAAGTCACGAATGGCATTCGTGGACTGGGGTGTTAGATATCGCGATCACTGAGAGGGGGGGGGTGAATCAGTGATTCCTTAAAAACAGGTCCAATTTAACAACAAAAGCAAATCAAATCACACAAGGACACCAGATTTAACGTGGTTCACCGAAAGGCTACGTCCACGGTTCAAGGACTGTCCGAACACCGATCTGGAGCAGGTCTGAATCTATTTAGTCGCACCAACGACAAAGAGCACCAACCCTTAAGTTTCAGATAGCACCAACTATCTAGGAAGCACCTACTCCCTTTACAATTTATCTGCACCAACAGATAGGATCACTAAACCCCTAACACCAAGCACCAACTTGATGTTCTACAGAATTAAAGTAGAGAACTTTTCTACAGCCTTTCCCCTTTATAATCTCTCTCTCTCAATCCCTTACAAATTGAAAATTATGTTAGATCTCGTGATCACTGAGAGGGGGGGGTGAATCAGTGATCTCTTTTAAACAGGTCCTTGCTAACAACAATTCAAATCAAACCACACAATTGACACCAGATTTTACGTGGTTCACCAAAAGGCTACGTCCACGGTTCAATCCCGTCCGAACAACAATCCGGTACAGGTCTGAATCTTATTTAGTCGCACCGACGACAAAGAGCACCAACCCTTAAATTCAGATAGCACCAACTATCTAGGAAGCACCGACTCCCTTAGGTTTCAGATAGCACCAACTATCTAGGAAGCACCGACTCCCTTAGGTTTCAGATAGCACCAACTATCTAGGAAGCTACAACTCCCTTTACAATTTGTCTGCACCCACAGACAGGATCACCAAACCCCAAAACACCAAGCACCAACTTGATGATTACAGCAAAGAAGATAAACTGATCTACAGCCCTTTCCCCTCTACAATTCTCTCTCTCTCAATCCCTTACAAATAGAAATCTAAAGCATAAAAGAGAGACTTATCTTATGAACGAAAATACCATCTTCATGAGGCTTCAAATTCGTCCACACTTGCTGTAGAAAGTTGCTCCACAACAGCAAGACACAAGCACCTTCTTCTCCAAGCACTCTTCTCTCCAAAACTCTCTCAAACTCTTCTTTCTTTGATGCTTGTTATTGAAAACGAGATTAGGAGTGTTTATATAGGTTTTAGCAACCCCAAAGAGTGTCCAAAATAGGCTACAATTCGTTTAGAAAGAGTCCCAAACGAATTACCAAAAATTCCTAACTTTTAGCAAAAGACTTCTAATTCTGCAATACTTGCTGTCTGTGTGTGCTCGGTCGACCGGCTGGGGACCTCGGTCGACCGGGTGAACTGGGCGCCTGACGAACTTTAAAAAAGTTGTAAGTTGTCAAATTCTGGAACCGAGCTCGGTCGACATCCTGGAAGCCTCGGTCGACCTCATGCATGCTCGGTCGTCCGCACCAGGAGCTGGGTCGAGGATGACCTCTGTGTCAAAAAAATAACTGTAAGCTCTGATTTTGCACTTTCTTCATGCTCGGTCGACCGGCCAGGGAGCTCGGTCGACCGGGTACACTGCACCAGGAAAAACTGATTTTCTTCACTGTTTTCCTTTTTCATTCTTCTTGAGCTCTATCACTTCCACTCTTTCAACACATGATTGAGACATAGTGTTGACAATAATTCCAATACAATTTGATGCTTGAGACACCAAACACACCAATGCTTCAAGATTCAACTCAATGCATCTCAAATTCCAACAATCTCCCCCTTTGGAATTGTTGGCAACACTTGGAACTTCAACACAGACACTTGGAACATGTTGACATCATAGAGCCTTTTTAGAACAATAAACTCCCCTTGGAACATGATCTTCTCATTCACTATCTTGATACCAATTTTCATTCCAATCTTCCATCTTCCTCATGCTATCATATTTCCATCTTCTTAGCATAAGACTAACTTCAACATGCATATAGTCTTTCCTTGCATAATCTTCTCAGCATAACTTGATACCAATCTCCAGATAACCTTCTCAAGATGACATGCATATCAACCTTTCCATGCATAATCTTCTCCCCCTTTGACAATAATTCCAAAGGGACCAATCTAGGAGCAAATAAGATATTCAACGAATTCATTGCTCCCCCTTTCTGGCACATCTCCTAAGGTGTAGGAGAGTGAGTAACTCCTAATTTCTTTCGGAGATACTCGAAGACTTCCTTTGGCAAAGGTTTTGTGAAGATATCAGCCACTTGCTCAGTAGTAGGAACGTATTCCAACTTTACCTCACCATCTGCAACTTTATCCTTGAGAAAGTGATAGCGGATTGCAACATGCTTAGTCCTTGAATGCTGAACTGGATTCTTGGAGATATGAATTGCACTAGTGTTATCACAGAGGATCGGCGTAGGATCTGTTGTTGGAACTCCTAAATCAGAGAGCATTTGCCGCATCCATAACACTTGCGTACAACAAGTTGCCGCTGCAATATATTCTGCTTCCGCTGTCGAAAGTGAGACGGAGTCTTGCTTCTTGCTGTGCCAAGCTACCAATCTATCACCAAGATAGAATGCACCACCACTTGTACTCTTGCGATCATCTACGCAACCAGCCCAATCGGCGTCTGAGTATGCGACAAGAGTAAAGGATTTACCTTTAGGATACCATATTCCAAGCTCCATAGTACCTTTTAGATATCGAAATATCCTTTTCACTGCTGTAAGGTGCGTCTCAGTTGGTGATGCTTGAAATCGAGCCACCATACATACTGCTTGTAGAAGATCTGGTCTTGTAGCAGTCAAGTAAAGCAAGCTTCCTATCATAGAACGATAGGTGGTGTGATCAACGGACGAAGCCTTATCATCTTTGCTAAGTTTCGTGTTCGTTGTCATTGGCGTGCTCACGGGCTTGCTGTCTTCCATGTTAAAACGCTTCAGCATTTCCTTTATATATTTCATCTGAGATATAAAAATACCATTTTTCAGCTGCTGAACTTGTAATCCTAGGAAGAACTTTAGCTCTCCAAGCATAGACATCTCAAATTCTTTCGTCATATCTTCAGCAAAAATCCTGCACATATTCTCATCATTGCCTCCAAATATTATGTCATCAACATAAACAATAACCACCAGCTGTTTGCTTGAATCAGATTTGACATACAGATTGCTATCAACTAGTCCTTTTCCAAAACCAATCTTGCGAAGATAAAGATCCAGCCTTGCATACCATGCCCTTGGCGCCTGTTTCAGTCCATATAGAGCCTTCTTCAGCTTGCAAACTAAGTCTGAATTTTTGCTAATTAGAAAGCCATCAGGTTGCTCAATGTAGACCTCTTCTTCAAGTAAACCATTCAAGAAAGCTGACTTAACATCCATCTGAAATACCTTGAAGGTTTTATAGGCAGCCAATGCAAGAAACATACGAATGGCTTCCAGACGAGCCACCGGTGCAAAGGTCTCTTCAAAATCTATGCCTTCAACTTGTGCATAGCCTTTACAAACCAACCTTGCCTTGTTTCGTATGACCTGACCATCTTCATTCAGCTTGTTCCGAAAGACCCATTTGTACCAATCACATTCTTATCAGTAGGTCTAGGGACTAGTTCCCATGTGGAGTTTTTCTCAATCTGCTCCAACTCCTCATGCATAGCTTTTAACCAGCTTTCATCTAGACTAGCTTCAGCTACTGTCTTGGGCTCAATGGTGGACACAAGTGAGTAATTGCTAACTACACTTTGTCTAGTTTTTACACCGGCCTCAGGATCTCCAATGATTTGATCCTTAGGGTGTTGCTCTACCCAAGTACTTTTCTTTCTAGGAGAAGTATCCTCTGAATCATCTTTTGCCTTTTCAGAATCAGGTTCAGCCACTTCATCATCAATCTCACTCGAGTCCTCATACACTGGACTGTCATTATGAGTTACCTTCTTTGACTCATGGTTTTCATCAATTCTAACATCAGCACTTTCAATAATTTTTCTGGTCCTTTTGTTAAGGCATCTGTAAGCTTTACTAGAGGATGAGTAACCCAGAAAAATACCTTCATCGGCTCTTTCTCAAATTTGCCCGGATTTTGTTCGAGCCGCTTGATGTAACACTTGCTACCGAAGACTCTGAAGTGCTTGACTGTAGCTTTTCTTCCAAACCATAGCTCATAAGGTGTTTTATCTTCATGTGGCCTGATCAAGCAACGATTCTGAATATAAACAGCCGTATGAATCGCCTCTTTCCAATACTTATCAGCCATCTTACTTTCAACCAGCATGGTGCGTGCCATTTCTTGCACAGTGCGGTTCTTGCGCTCAACAACTCCATTCTGCTGTGGAGTTCTAGGGGCTGAGTATTGTCTTTGGATGCCATGATGTTCACAATACTTAGTGAATTCATCAGATGTGAATTCGCCTCCACGATCAGACCTTAGCGTCTTGATCTGCTTCCCTAGCATGTTTTCAACCTGTGCTTTAAACACTTTGAACCGATCAAGTGCTTGATGTTTATGCTTAAGAAATAATACCCATGTCATGCGAGTAAAATCATCAATGCAAAGCATAAAATACTTATCTCCATTGGTGCTTTGAGTCCGCATCGGTCCACAGAGATCAGTGTGTACCAGCTCAAGAGGTTTCTTCGTATGATGCTCCTTCGTCTTGAACATTACCCTCGTTTGCTTTCCCTTTTGACAAGAGTCACAAATGGGGTTTGAAGGCTTTTCAACTGTAGCCATACCTCTAACAGCCTTTGAATTGCAAATCTTTGACATGTTGCCAAAGTTTAGATGCCCAAGGCGTTTGTGCCACAACCAACTCTCTTCTGACCGACTCAATAAGCATGTCTTTTCAGCTCCATCTGACAAGGTGTAAAGATTTCCAGCTGTCCTTGACCCAGTAGCCACTGTTTTGCCGTTGCTACTCTTCTTGATAGCAAACCCATTCTTTGTAAAAACAATTTCGTGGCCCTTATCACAGATCTGGCTCACACTCAACAGATTGTGTCTCAATCCAGACACATATAAGACCTCTTCAGATCTGATCTTGTTTGCCATCAGCTGAACAACACCTTTTCCAACAATTTTGGCACCATCATTGTTACCAAACTTTACCGAACCACCTTCATAGTGCTGTAACTTGATGAATTTTTCTTTATCACCAGTCATATGACTCGAACAGCCACTATCAAGGACCCATGGTGCTGTCTTCTTTTGTGCATTGAAAGCGGTTTGCACAATGAGAGATTCTTTGGGACTTTCTGCACTTTGCTTTGCTCTCCAAGCCTTGACTAACTTGGGTTTCTTTTCAACCTGAAACTTGTTGGCAATATGCAACCTACAATCCCTAGCCAAGTGTCCATAATTATGACACATATAGCACTCAATTTTGTGGCTATTTAGGATTGAAAAAGGGTTCCTTCTCACAACTGGGCTGTTTCTCACATAGAATTTACAATCTGCTCTTCTATGTCCATACCTATTGCAATGATAACAATAGCCATAAAATTTGTATCTTTTATATGGCTGGTTAGGCTTCATGTCCTTTCTCACTTGAATGGGCTCTTTTCTAGGCAGTGTGGGCTTCACAGAATTGGAAGGTGTAGTAACTTGCTTTACAAACACCGTCTCTACAGAAGGTGTAACCTTAGAAGATTCTCCATTCTCAAATCCTATTCCAAATCTGAAGTGAGGGGGTCTTTGAACTTTCAAAATTTCATTCAGCTTCAATGTACCATTGATAGCTTGAAACTCCTTGAGCTTTTGTTTCATTTGCATATTTCAGTCCTTGCTCCAAGGATTTCATTCTCAAGTTTCATCACTTCCTCAGTTTTGGTACAGATTTGTATTTCTAGGACATCTACCATTCTTTTATACTCTTCTAATTCAGTTTTCAAAGCAATAACTGAAATTTCAGATTCATGAAGAAGTTTCAGATTTTTCTTACTTGATCTTCGCTCCTTGCTAAGCTCCTCAAGTGCAGCAATGAGCTCTTCTTCAAGATTCACTTCAGCCTCCTCTTCGTTTTCCAGCTCTTGCTCATCGTCTTCTTCAATAGTAACCATGAAGAGTGCTTCAGTCGCCTCGACTGATTCATCATCGTCCGAAGATTCAGACGTGCTGTCATTATGCTGACTGATGAAGCTCTTTGCTTTGCCCTTCTTTCTGAAATTCTTCTTCCATTTACTCTTATCAACATAAGAGTCATTATCATTGTCTTCTTTCAGCGGGCACTTCACAGCAAAGTGGCCAACACCGCCACAATTGAAGCATTTAAAGGGTAGCTTCCCTTTATACTTGCCATTGCTTCCTTTCTTCAGCCTTCTAATAAATTGAGCCTCAAGCTCATCTCATCAGAATCATGACCAGCAATCTCTTTTGCCTTTTTCTGAACTTTGAAGGCCGCTTCTCTATCCGATGAAGACGTCTTACCTATGCGCATCTCATAGGCAGTGAGAGAACCATGCAGCTCATCCATTGAAAACTCGTTCAGATCTTTGGCTTCTTCTATGGCTGAGACTTTAGAATCAAACCGGGGAAGGAGAGATCTTAGAACCTTTTTGACGATGACTGGTTCTTTAATCTCCTCTCCTAGTCCACGAATGTCATTCGTGACTTCATTCACCCGTTGCATGTAAGAATCAACATTCTCGCTATCCTCCATGCGAAGAGACTCAAATTGGGAGCGATGAGTTTGCAATTTCGCTTCTTTGATCTTCTCATCTCCTTCATGGATGCTTTCAGCTTATCCCAGATTTCCTTGGCTGTCTTGCATGCTATAACTTTGATCAGCTCGCTGTCAACAAGGCCGCTAAAGAGTGCATTCTGCGCCTTAGAGTCGTTGTCTGCTAACTTCTTCGTTGCAGCATCAGTGGGTACAATGGCAAAATTGTAACCGACTCTGACAGTCTCCCAGACGTCATAGCCAAGAGATTTGATGAAGGCCTGCATTCTAATCTTCCAAAAGGTGTAATTAGAACCATCAAACAACGGTGCTTTCATATTCGCTGTGCTGGTTGCCATGTGATTTGACAAGGATCACCCTTAGCGTGTTAAGCTTATCAAGGGAAACCTTAACGCTCTGATACCAATTGTTAGATCTCGTGATCACTGAGAGGGGGGGGTGAATCAGTGATCTCTTTTAAAACAGGTCCTTGCTAACAACAATTCAAATCAAACCACACAATTGACACCAGATTTTACGTGGTTCACCAAAAGGCTACGTCCACGGTTCAATCCCGTCCGAACAACAATCCGGTACAGGTCTGAATCTTATTAGTCGCACCGACGACAAAGAGCACCAACCCTTAAATTCAGATAGCACCAACTATCTAGGAAGCACCGACTCCCCTTAGGTTTCAGATAGCACCAACTATCTAGGAAGCACCGACTCCCTTAGGTTTCAGATAGCACCAACTATCTAGGAAGCTACAACTCCCTTTACAATTTGTCTGCACCCACAGACAGGAATCACCAAACCCCAAAACACCAAGCACCAACTTGATGATTACAGCAAAGAAGAATTAAACTGATCTACAGCCCTTTCCCCTCTCAATTCTCTCTCTCTCAATCCCTTACAAATAGAAATCTAAAGCATAAAAGAGAGACTTATCTTATGAACGAAAATACCATCTTCATGAGGCTTCAAATTCGTCCACACTTGCTGTAGAAAGTTGCTCCACAACAGCAAGACACAAGCACCTTCTTCTCCAAGCACTCTTCTCTCCAAAACTCTCTCAAACTCTTCTTTCTTTGATGCTTGTTATTGAAAACGAGATTAGGAGTGTTTATATAGGTTTTAGCAACCCCAAAGAGTGTCCAAAATAGGCTACAATTCGTTTAGAAAGAGTCCCAAACGAATTACCAAAAACTCCTAACTTTTAGCAAAAGACTTCTAATTCTGCAATACTTGCTGTCTGTGTGTGCTCGGTCGACCGGCTGGGGACCTCGGTCGACCGGGTGAACTGGGCGCCTGACGAACTTTAAAAAAGTTGTAAGTTGTCAAATTCTGGAACCGAGCTCGGTCGACATCCTGGAAGCCTCGGTCGACCTCATGCATGCTCGGTCGTCCGCACCAGGAGCTGGGTCGATTGGATGACCTCTGTGTCAAAAAAATAACTGTAAGCTCTGATTTTGCACTTTCTTCATGCTCGGTCGACCGGCCAGGGAGCTCGGTCGACCGGGTACACTGCACCAGGAAAAAACTGATTTTCTTCACTGTTTTCCTTTTTCATTCTTCTTGAGCTCTATCACTTCCACTCTTTCAACACATGATTGAGACATAGTGTTGACAATAATTCCAATACAATTTGATGCTTGAGACACCAAACACACCAATGCTTCAAGATTCAACTCAATGCATCTCAAATTCCAACAAATTAAAGCATAAACAGAGAGACACTTATCTTATGGACGAATCACCATCTTCATGAGCGCATTCTCGTCCACACTTGCTGTAGAAACGTGCAACACAACTGCACACAGCAACAGCTTCTTCTCCAATCACTCTTCTCTCCAAAACTCTTTCTTTTTGTTCTCTCTTCTCTTCCGTGTTATTGAAAACGAACCAATCAAGCCTTTATATAGGTTATGGTAACCCTTAAGAGTGTTCAAATTAGGCTAGAATTCGTTTAGAAAGAGTCCCAAACGAAATACAAAAGATTCCTGAATTTTCGTGCACAACTTCTAATTTCTGCGCAATTCTGGTTCCCGTGCTCGGTCGACATCATGGTGTCTTCGGTCGACCGGCGACACACTGTGGAAGCAGATAACTGTCGTGCTCGGTCGACCGCATGGGGTCCCCGGTCGACCTGCGACACACTGTGGCAACAATTAACTGGGAGCTAACCTGGACTGTTTTCTGCAGGTTTCTCTTGCCCGGTCGACCGCATGAGGTGCCCGGTCGACCTGCCACTCTGCTTCAGGACAACTAATTTCCTGTACTGTGTCAGTCTGTTTTCTCTTTGAAGCTCTATCAATACCACACTATCAACACCACACTTGTGATGTTGTGTTGACAATAATTCCAACATCAAAATGATACTTGAGATACTAAATTCTTCAATGCTTCATAAAACTTCTCAAGTCATCTCAAATTCCAACAATCTCCCCCTTTGGAATTGTTGGCAACACTTGGAACTTCAACACTTGAAACACTTTGAACCAGTTGACCTTCATGAAGCTTCTTCAGAACCATAGACCAACAGAATCAAGATCTTCACATTCTTGATACCAATCTCCCCCAAGCTATCATAGCATAACTTCTTCTAGCATAGCTTTTTCCTAGCATAACATTCTCCCCCTTTGACAACAAGTCCAAAGGGACCAACGAAGGAGCGAATAGTATATTCAAGGAATACAGTGCTCCCCCTTTCAAGCACATCTCCTAAGGATTAGGAGAGTGAGTAACTCCTAAATTTTTTCGGAGATACTCGAAGACTTCCTTTGGCAGAGGTTTTGTGAAGATATCAGCAACTTGCTCAGTAGTTGGAACATATTCCAACTTTACCTCACCGTCTGCAACCTTTTCCTTGAGAAAGTGATAGCGGATTGCAACATGCTTCGTTCTAGAATGCTGAACAGGATTCTTAGAGATGTGAATTGCACTTGTGTTGTCACAGAGGATCGGCGTAGGATCCGTTGTTGGAACTCCTAGATCAGAGAGCATTTGCCGCATCCATAACACTTGCGTACAACAAGTTGCCGCTTGCAATATATTCCGCTTCCGCTGTAGAAAGGGATACTGAATCTTGTTTCTTACTGTGGCCATGCCACCAACCTTTCACCGAGATAGAATGCACCACCGCTTGTACTCTTGCGATCATCTATACATCCAGCCCAATCGGCGTCAGAGTATGCAACAAGAGTGAAGGATTTGCCTTTAGGATACCAAATACCAAGCTCCATGGTACCTTTTAGATATCAAAATATCTTTTTTACTGCTGTAAGGTGCGTCTCAGTTGGTGATGCTTGAAATCGAGCCACCATACATACTGCTTGCAGAAGATCCGGTCTTGTAGCAGTCAAATAAAGCAAGCTTCCTATCATAGAACGATAAGTGGTGTGATCAACGGACGAACCCTTATCATCTTTGCTTAGCTTTGTGTTCGTTGTCATTGGTGTGCTCACTGGCTTGCTGTCTTCCATGTTAAAACGCTTTAGCATTTCCTTGATGTATTTCATCTGTGATATGAAGATACCATGTTTCAGCTGCTGAACTTGTAAACCAAGGAAGAATTTTAGTTCTCCAAGCATTGACATCTCAAATTCTTTCTTCATCTCTTCAGCAAAATTCCTGCACATTTTTTCATCATTGCCACCAAAGATTATGTCATCGACATAAACAATGACAACCAGCCGTTTGCTCAACTCTGTTTTGACATAAAGATTGCTATCAACTAGTCCTTTTCCAAAGCCGATCTTGCGGAGATAGAGGTCCAGCCTTGCATACCACACCCTTGGCGCTTGTTTCAGCCCATAAAGAGCCTTTTTCAACTTGCACACTAGGTCTGAATTTTTGCTAATAAGAAAACCATCAGGTTGCTCAATGTAGACCTCTTCTTCAAGTAATCCATTCAAGAAGGCTGACTTTACATCCATCTGAAATACCTTGAAGGTTTTGTATGCAGCCAATGCAAGAAACATACGAATGGCTTCCAGACGAGCCACCGGTGCAAAGGTCTCTTCAAAATCTATGCCTTCAACTTGAGCATAGCCTTTACAAACCAACCTTGCTTTGTTTCGTATGACCTGACCATCTTCATTCAGCTTATTCCGAAAGACCCATTTAGTACCAATAACATTCTTATCGGTAGGTCTAGAAACTAGTTCCCATGTGTAGTTCTTCTCAATTTGCTCCAACTCCTCATGCATAGCTTTCAACCAACTTTCATCGAGACTGGCTTCAGCCACAGTCTTGGGTTCAATGGTGGACACAAGTGAGTAATTGCTAACTACACTTTGTCTTGTTTTAAACACCGGCCTCAGGATCTCCAATGATTTGATCCTTAGGGTGTTGCTCTACCCAAGTGCTTTTCTTTCTAGGTGTAGCATCCTCTGAGTCATCCTTTGATTTCTCTGAATCATTAGGTTTAGCCACTTCATCATCAATCTCACTTGAGTCCTCATAAACTGGACTGTCATGATGAGTTACATTCTTTGATTCACGGTTTTCATCAATTCTAACATCGGCACTTTCTATGATTTTTCTGGTCCTTTTGTTAAGACATCTGTAAGCCTTACTAGAGGAGGAGTAACCCAGAAATATACCTTCATCAGCTCTTTCATCAAATTCCCCGAATTTTGTTCAAGACGCTTAATGTAACACTTGCTACTGAAGACTCTGAAGTGCTTGACTGTTGCTTTTCTCCCAAACCATAGCTCATAAGGAGTTTTGTCTTCATGTGGCCTGATCAAGCATCGATTCTGAATGTATACAGCCGTATGGATTGCCTCCTTCCAGTATTTGTCAGCTAGCTTGCTCTCAGTTAGCATTGTGCGAGCCATCTCTTGCACGGTGCGATTTTTTCCGTTCCACAACTCCATTTTGCTGTGGAGTTCTAGGGGCTGAATATTGTCTTTGAATGCCATGGTGCTCACAATAGTTAGTGAACTCTTCAGATGTGAATTCACCTCCTCGATCAGACCTTAAAATCTTGATACGTTTTCCAAGCATATTTTTAAACCTGTGCTTTAAACACTTTAAAACGATCAAGTGCTTGATGTTTATGCTTAAGAAACAATACCCATGTCATACGAGTATAATCATCAATGCATAACATAAAATACTTATCTCCATTGGTGCTTTGAGTTCGCATCGGTCCACAGAGATCAGTGTGCACTAGCTCAAGAGGTTTCTTTGTATGATGTTCCTTTGACTTGAACATTACCCTCGTTTGCTTTCCCTTTTGGCAAGAATCGCAAATGGGGTTGGAAGGCTTTTCAACTGTAGACATACCTCTGACAGCCTTTGAATTGCAAATCTTTGACATGTTATCAAAGTTTAGATGCCCAAGGCGTTTGTGCCACAACCAACTTTCCTCTGTCCGACTCATCAAGCAAGTCTTTTCAGCTCCATCTGACAATGTATAGAGATTTCCAGCGGTCCTAGATCCAGTAGCCACTGTTTTGCCGTTGCTACTCTTCTTGATAGCAAACCCATTCTTAGTGAAGACAACTTCGTGGCCTTTGTCACAGATCTGGCTCACACTAAGCAAGTTGTGTCTTAGTCCAGACACATATAAGACCTCGTCTGATCTGATCTTGTTTGCCTTTGGCTGAACAACACCTTTTCCGCAGATTTTGGCACCATCATTGTTACCAAACTTCACTGATCCGCCTTCATAGTGCTGTAATTTGACGAATTTTTCTTTATCACCTGTCATATGGCTTGAACAGCCACTATCAAGGACCCTTGGTGCTGCCTTCTTTTGTGCATTGAATGCCGTTTGCACAATGAGAGATTCCTTGGAATTATCTTCCCTTTTCTTTGCCCTCCATGCCTTAACTAACTTGGGTTTCTTTTCAACCTGAAATTGGTTAGCTATAGGCAACCTACAATCCCTAGCCAAGTGTACATAATTATAACACTTATGGCACTCAATTTTGTGGCCGTTTAGGATTGAGAAAGGGTTCCTAGTCACTAATGGACTGTTTCTAGCATAGAATCTACAATCAGCTCTTTTATGTCCATATCTATTACAATGAAAGCAATAACCATAGAATCTGAACATTCTTCCTTTCTTAGGTGGCTGGTTAAACTCCACAAACCTTTTCTTATTGACCATCTCAATACTAGGCTGAATTTGAAGCTTTGTAGCCTTGAGAGGTATGGCACTTTGTTTCATAAACAAAGAAGGTGCAGCTTTAGAGGACTCTCCGGTCTCAAATCCAATACCAAATTTATTGTGGAAGGGCTTTTGAAATTTCAGAATTTCATTGAGTTTCATTGTCCCTTCAATTGCTTGGAGCACTTTGAGTTTTTGGCGACTTTCCAAGTTTTCAGCCTTTGCTCTAGCGATTTCAGTTTCAAGTTTCATAGCCTCTTCCTTTTTATACTTATTTGATTTTCAAGGACTTCAACTTGAGTTTTCAAAGCAATAACTAAACTTTCAGATTCATGAAGAAGTTTCAGATTTTTTTTACTTGTTTTTCGTTCCATGCTATGCTCCTCAAGTGCGGCAATGAGTTCTTCTTCAAGATTGACCTCAGCCTCCTCTTCCTCTTCCAGCTCTTGCTCCTCTTCTTCTTCAACAGTAACCATGAAGAGAGCTTCAGTTGCCTCGGCTGATTCATCATCGTCTGAAGTTTCAGACGTGCTGTCATTATATTGACTGATGAAGCTTTTTGCTTTGCTCCTCTTTCTGAAATTTTTCTTCCATTTACTCTTATCAACATAAGAGTCATCATCATTGTTTTCTTTCAGCGGACACTTTGCAGCAAAGTGACCAATACCGCCACAATTGAAGCATTTAAAGGGTAGCTTCCCTTTGTACTTTCCATTGTTTCCTTTCTTCAGCTTTCTAACTATTTGAGCCTCAAGCTCATCATCATCAGTATCAGCATCATGACCAGCAGTCTCTTTTCCCTTTTTCTGAACTTTGAAGGCCGCTTCTCTATCAGATGAAGACGTCTTACCTATGCGCATCTCATAGGCAGTGAGTGAACCATGCAACTCATCCATGGTAAACTCATTCAGATCCTTGGCTTCTTCTATGGCTGAGACTTTTGAATCAAACCGGGGAAGAAGAGATCTTAGAACCTTTTTACGATGACTGGTTCTTTAATCTCCTCCCCTAGACCACGAATGTCATTCGTGACTTCATTCACTCGTTGCATATACGAGTCAACATTCTCGCTTTCCTCCATGCGAAGAGACTCGAATTGAGAGCGATGAGTTTGCAATTTCGCTTCTTTGATCTTCTCATCTCCTTCATGAATGCTTTTCAATTTGTCCCATATTTCCTTGGCTGTTTTGCATGCAATTACTTTGACCAGCTCGCTGTCCACAAGGCCACTAAAGAGTGCATTCTACGCCTTGGAGTCGTTGTCTGCTAACTTCTTCGTTGTAGCATCAGTGGGTACTATGGCAATATTGTAACCGACTCTAACGGTCTCCCAGACATCATAGCCAAGTGATTTGATGAAAGCCTGCATTCTGATCTTCCAGAAGGAGTAATTAGAACCATCAAACAAAGGTGCTTTCTTATTCCCTGTATTGGATGCCATGTGATTTGACAAGAGATCACCCTTAGCGTGTTAAGCTTATCAAGGGAGCCTTACGCTCTGATACCAATTGTTAGATATCGCGATCACTGAGAGGGGGGGGGGGTGAATCAGTGATTCCTTAAAAACAGGTCCAATTTAACAACAAAAGCAAATCAAATCACACAAGGACACCAGATTTAACGTGGTTCACCGAAAGGCTACGTCCACGGTTCAAAGACTGTCCGAACACCGATCCGGAGCAGGTCTGAATCTATTTAGTCGCACCAACGACAAAGAGCACCAACCCTTAAGTTTCAGATAGCACCAACTATCTAGGAAGCACCTACTCCCTTTATAATTTATCTGCACCAACAGATAGGATCACTAAACCCCTAACACCAAGCACCAACTTGATGTTCTACAGAATTAAAGTAGAGAACTTTTCTACAGCCTTTCCCCTTTATAATCTCTCTCTCTCTCAATCCCTTACAAATTGAAAATTAAAGCATAAACAGAGAGACACTTATCTTATGGACGAATCACCATCTTCATGAGCGCATTCTCGTCCACACTTGCTGTAGAAACGTGCAACACAACTGCACACAGCAACAGCTTCTTCTCCAATCACTCTTCTCTCCAAAACTCTTTCTTTTTGTTCTCTCTTCTCTTCCGTGTTATTAAAACGAACCAATCAAGCCTTTATATAGGTTATGGTAACCCTTAAGAGTGTTCAAATTAGGCTAGAATTCGTTTAGAAAGAGTCCCAAACGAAATACAAAAGATTCCTGAATTTTCGTGCACAACTTCTAATTTCTGCGCAATTCTGGTTCCCGTGCTCGGTCGACATCATGGTGTCTTCGGTCGACCGGCGACACACTGTGGAAGCAGATAACTGTCGTGCTCGGTCGACCGCATGGGGTCCCCGGTCGACCTGCGACACACTGTGGCAACAATTAACTGGGAGCTAACCTGGACTGTTTTCTATAGGTTTCTCTTGCCCGGTCGACCGCATGAGGTGCCCGGTCGACCTGCCACTCTGTTGGGATTGGTGTATGCCCTAAAGCCCACTAGTTGCATTCTCATCTTTTGTTACTGGATATTTACTGGTTATTTAATTGAAAGACTCTTTTATGCTTAAACATGTATATATGTATGGTTGTGTAAGGCCCATTGTTTCTAGTAAATGAATTAGGTGTGTAGTGTCTACACACAGATAGGTCTTATTCATGGACAACTGGAAACATCATATTTGTTCATAACTGAAAGATGGAGCTGGGCACTTCATCTTGGTAGAAGTTATAATGAGATACTCTCCTATATAGGGTGACATACCTAAGTCATGGGAGGCCTTTCACGGATCTATCTCATTAGTGCATGTGTCATGCATTGAACAGGACCGTTGTAGGTGTGATCTCTAAAATAGTACTATCACAGAAAAGAGATCAAGTCACCTCATGCTACTAAGTAACCGGTGCTCTTAATCTTGAGCATTTGTGGATGAACTGACGAAGTCAAGTTCTTGTGCTTTAATTCACTATGGGTGAGATTCTATTCATGGGTCAACAACTCTGTGTTTTGGGTACTCGGACTTGATCAGTTGGGACGTGCAGATGCAATATAGAATCTATGCCATCTGATGATGGAATAATCGTCCCCTTAAAATTATCCGATTAATCCTCAAAATCTAAGATCTTAGTATATGGATGTTCCATATGAATATTGAACTTGTGGGTCGCTCCCTGGATCAAGAGAATGATATTCGAATGATGATTATGTTTAAGGATATGAAGTTCTAAGGTTTAGATGTAATCGGGAAGGTTGATAGTACATGTGATAACCTGACTCGATTATGGATGTTACATAGAGGGGCATCCAGGTCATTACACTTAGTAGGTCGAAGACAACCGTCATTTTATGACGAGCTTATTATATATATATATTTGTCCTTGGAGTTCAACCATAACTCTTTAGTGGAATGAGTTAAGGTTAAAATGGTCTTTATGTTGCTATGGGTTTAGCATGGACATTTTGATCATTTTGGGAGCCAATGGCAAATATGTCTTTTGGTCCCTTCTCTAGTCACTTACCAAGATTGGCATGGTTTCCTAAGATGTTTAGATAACATAAGGATGAATTATTTTAGTGGAAAAATAATTTTGAGTTTGAATTCAAATAGGCCTTTGATGGCATACATGAATTTAACTCTAGATAAATTGTATGTGGGCCATGGTGTGCATTGATATGTGGGATGTCCATAATAGGATTTCCATGGGTAAGGTTTCCAACTTTGAGTAGGACTCTACTTGGAAAGTTGGACTCCTCTTTGGATTAGTATTCCTATGTTTTAGTTTCCTTTTTCTAATTGGAGTGTTTCTTAAAGGAAGTAAGTCTTTCTTGGACATCCATAAGAATTAGGAAAGATAAACTTCTAGGAAAGGTTTCCTAAGTTTCTATAAAAGGGAGAGAGCCTTCCCTTGGACGTCCTACACCATAACAAGGAGAATTACAAAGGTTGCACACGTCCAACACACTTTGTGAAACGCTTTGCAAGTATCCTAAGAGTGCCCCACACGTCCAGCCCTTGGTTGCTTCTCTTCTTGATTGAAGAAGGCTTAAGGTCTGAGATTTTCCCTTGGAGAAATACTTCTTAATTCCTAGATTAAGATCCCACCATCTTAGCCAATCAGATGTGGAAGTGAGATAGAGGAGAAGATCAATGGCAATACTAGTGCAGAAAATTCCAGCAACTTGTTTGCAAATTGCAAGTCTGAGTTCGGGCCTTTGGATCTATTTTTTCAGAGGTTTGAAGTCTACAAATCTTTGAGGTATGAGTCTTCTTCATTCTCCTTTAATTATACACTTGTTGGTCATGATTTAATGGAGTTTCTATGCGATTCTTTATGGCTGATTTCCGCTGCATAGTGCAGAAATCAGATTTTTTAAAATCTGTCATGCTTTGCATCAGCCATAGTAGTCTCTTTATGAGAAGTTTCAGATCTGAATCGCAATTTCTTTCAGTGGTATCAGAGCCACTCCATGTGAAATCATGATCCCATGTTGTGTGTAATTAATCCTAGATTGATTATGGGTATGGTGGCACCCTATTAAAGTTATGTTGTGATGCATGTTGTGTGCAAGTTTCATTAACATTGCTGGAATTTATTTTCCAGATTTGTTTAATGATGCACATAGTGAGTTTGCATGCACTAACCTCTTTGTTTGCAGCCATAATTAGCATCCTTGATGGTTCGCATGTATGTTGTGTGGATTTGGATGTTTTTTAATTAGTTGGAAAGTGTACGATTGCGCGGTTAGCAATCATAGGAAGTTGTAAAGTTTCCTTAATTTATTCCAACTAGTCTTGATGTAAGCTTTCTTGAAAAGCATAGGAATCTCCAATGTAATTTTGGTTTTGTTTTTCATGGGTTTGCTTGTATAAATCAATTTATGGAAACGAGCAAGAAAAGGAAAGTTTTAAGACAAGAAGGTTGCAAGAAATTGGAGTCCTTGGAGATGAAGGAGTCAAGACTTCTAGATGCATGAGGAGTCCTAATTCGATTAGGATTTGAAATCCTAAGAGCAAGGAGCCATCAAGGATTGCATACTTTTATTTGCTTTTATATATGGAATGCATGGAAGAATGCTTTATATAATTGCTATAATTGTCACCTAGAAACATGGCCACCCTTAGGCTCTAAAATTGGCATCTTTATTGTATTAGATTGTTTTTAGTTTGGCAAACTGTTTTAAACGGAACTTAGACCAGCACCTTCTATTTGTCTAAGGTTTAAAATTGGATAGGGTTTAGTTTATCTTGGTACCCTTGGTTTCCAAAGGAGGCTAAACTAAAATCTAATTAGATGCTACCTATGGGTTTTCATAACCAAGATAGGTTTTTGACTCTTTGAAGGGATTTGCTCAAATGTTTTAAAGCAAAGGTTATTTATTTTTAAGATGACTTGAGTCATAAATTTAATTAACCAAGTTTGCTAGATTTAAAAAGAGTTTTTGAGTAAAACAATGTAAAGGTCAAGTAGTATAAACCCTAGCGATAAAAAATCAAGTGGGAGAGGGGTTTTAGGAAAGACCCCACGGCCTTCCATTTTCGGTTCATGTTATCTCATTAAAGTGTTAGTGGGAACGGCCATCCCTTCGGTGGAGTTCTTTAACTAAAGACCGCTTTGATGGGTTAATGGGTGAACTAATGTGAATATTCGTAATGAGGTGTTAGTAGGAGCGGCCATCCCTTCGGTGGAGTTCTTTACTAAAGATCACTTCTATAGAATGTCAATGAAGTGTTGGTGGGAGCGGCCATCCCTTCGGTGGAGCTCTTTACTAAAGTTCACTTCTAGGAAGGATAAAAGTCTCTTCCCTTCGGAAGACTTAATCATAGACATTCTGGGAATTTCATAAGAGATGGTTATACACTTGACATAAGACGGAGATGACCTCTCCTTAGGAGTTAAGGGATATTTGTCATATGAGGCCAAACCAATCAGTGATTGGACTACCACTGGATGTGTGTCCAGATAGTGATAATCCAAATAAGTCTGCCTTAATTCAACGTGACTGTAGGCTCGGCCATCCCTTCGATGGAGGGTCTATGAGGAGGTTGAAACACTGATACATTATAATTGGGGTTGAATAATGTAAAAAGTATTTGTGCTTTGTTTTTCCTTTTATAACAAGCACCATATGCATATTACATATATACTGCATGTCTAATTATAAACCGTTTTATATCCAGAAAGAGATGGGTAAAGACTCTTTTAGTCCGTTGATGTGCATTCTTCGTGAGAATAAACTGAGTGGCCCTAACTACGTAGATTGGAAGAGAAATCTTGACATAGTACTCACTGCTGAGGAGTACAAGTATGTCTTGCTGGAAAACTGTCCCGAAATTGATGCTAATTCTACTGATGACCAGCGAGAGGCTGAAAGGAAATGGAAGAAAGCGAATAGCATGGCTAAATGCTACATGCTCGCTTCCATGTCCAACGTGTTGCAAACACAGCACGAGCAAATGGACACAGCCTATGAAATCATGATGTCCTTGTCTGAGATGTTCGCAGACAAGAGCAGGCCAGCTAGGCAAGCTGCTATGAGGACCATCATGAATGCTAGGATGGCTGAGGGAACACCTGTCAGAGAGCATATGCTCAAGCTGATGGATTGTTTCAATGAAGCTGAGATTCTAGGGGCTGAGATTGATGCAGGGAGTCAGACTGACATTATTCTCGAAACTCTGCCGGAATCTTTCAATCAGTTCAAGCTCAATTTCAATATGAGCAAGATGGACATGACTCTACCTGAGTTAATGAAAGAACTCCAGGCGGCAGAGGCTATCATGAAGCCCAAAGCCCAAGCTCATTTTTTCCAGTCTTCCTCTAAACTGAACCCGAAAGGGAAGAAGTCCAAGAAGAAGCAGAATAAGGGAAAAAGACAGAAAAAGGACAATGCTGGTAATAAGAAGGAAAAGGGTACAGATGGAAAGCCCAAAGGGAAATGCTTCAAGTGTGGCCTGAAAGGTCATTGGAAGAAAGATTGTCCCAAGTTCCTAGCCTCAGTTAAGAAAGGTACATCTTTTTCATACTACATTGAAACTTGTCTAGTGGTTGATTCTACTGACTCATGGATAGTAGACTCAGGAGCCACTAATCATATCTGCAATTCATTGCAGGGGTTTCAGATAATACAGAGAATTGAGAAAGGAGAATTTGCCTTTAGAGTCGGAACTGGAGCTAAAGTTTGGGCAGTTGCAGTAGGAGTTGTTACCTTACATTTTCCATGTAATAGGATATTAGTTTTAAATAATGTTTTCTATGTTCCGGACATGAGGAAGAATTTAATTTCAGTTTCCAGATTAATTGAATTTAATTATTCAGTTTCTTTCCATTCTGGTATTGATATCAGTAGAGATGGAAATATTATATGTTCCGGTAGAATACATGACAACTTATTTTATATATATCCTATTGCTCCCTCACTGCATAATGTACAACAAGAAAACTCAACTTCCCTTAAGAGAAAGGTATCTTCAATCAATGACACATATCTTTGGCACTTACGTTTGGGTCACATTAACCTAAAACGGATTCAGAGGTTGGTAGAAGATGGGCCCTTAAGCTCATTAGATTTCGAACCTTTTCCTCAGTGCGAATCTTGTCTCAAGGGAAAGATGACCAAACGGTCATTCTCTGGAAAGGGACTTAGGTCAAAGGAGTTGTTAGAATTGATTCACACTGATGTGTGTGGTCCTATGAACAAACCGGCTCGAGGAGGGTATGAGTATTACATCACCTTCACTGATGATTACTCTAGGTTTGGATATGTATACCTAATGCGACGCAAGTCTGAGGCGTTTGATAAGTTCAAACAATTCAAGGCTGAGGCGGAGCTACAACTAGGAAAACATATCAAAGCCCTTCGATCCGATCGAGGTGGCGAGTACCTCCTGCGTGAGTTCAAGGAGTACCTCACACAACATGGGATTGTGTCTCAGTTGTCTGCACCGGGTACACCCCAGCAAAATGGTGTAGCGGAGAGAAGAAACCGTACCCTTCTTGATATGGTAAGGTCCATGATGAGTCATGCAACCCTACCTATATTTTTTTGGGGATATGCCTTAGAAGCAGCAGCATACATTTTAAATCTGGTACCATCTAAGTCAGTACCTAGGACACCACAAGAAATATGGACAGGTCGAAAACCTAGTTTAAATCATATCCACATTTGGGGTTGTCCAGCCTATGTACTGAATGATAAAGCTACCAAGCTAGAACCCAGATCGGAAATGTGCTACTTCATTGGGTATCCTAAGGGAACGAGAGGTGGCATCTTTTATCATCCAAAGGAGCAAAAAGTGCTCATCAGCACTCATGCTAGGTACTTGGAGGATGATTGTATGATGCGCCAAGAGCTTAGTTGTAAAGAAACCCTTGAGGAGATTCTTCCGGGATCTCCTATAACATCTGTACCAGATCCTGAAACAGTAGATGAACAAGATATTCCTTTAAACACTCCGGAGCCTCGTCGTAGTGGGAGAATTTCTAGACAGCCAGAAAGATATCTAGGAGTGTCTTTTAAGACAGACTCTGGAGATCTGGTTGAGGATCCTACTAGTTATGATGAAGCAGTAACGGATATAGATGCTGACATGTGGCAGCAAGCGATGAAATCTGAAATGGATTCTTTGTATTCCAATCAAGTCTAGGAACTTGTAGATGCACCTGAAGGGATCAAACCCATAGGGTGCAAATGGATCTACAAGAGAAAGAGAGGAGTGGATGGGAAGGTGGAAACCTTCAAAGCAAGACTGGTGGCGAAAGGATATACTCAGAAAGAAGGTATCGATTATGAGGAAACCTTTTCACCAGTGGCTATGCTTAAGTCCATAAGGATTCTCTTGGCCATCGCACTGTCATTATGACTACGAGATATGGCAGATGGATGTCAAGACAGCTTTTCTTAATGGAAGTCTTGACGAATGCATCTATATGATGCAACCAGAGGGCTTCATTGCTAGTGGCCAAGATAACATGGTTTGTAAACTTAAGAAGTCCATCTATGGACTTAAGCAAGCATCTAGAGCATGGAACATCAAGTTTAATCAGGTAGTCAAATCCTTTGGCTTTGATCAAAACATTGATGAACCATGTGTGTATAAGAAAGGAAATGGGAAAGCAGTTGCATTTTTGGTTCTATATGTAGATGACATATTACTCATAGGAAATGATGTAGGTTTATTGTCATCCACAAAGGTTTGGTTATCCTCTCAATTTCAGATGAAGGATTTGGGTGAGGCCAGCTATATCTTAGGGATCAAGCTTTTGCGTGATCGCAAGAATAAGATGTTAGCCCTATCCCAATCTTCTTATATTGAGAAGATATTGGTCAAGTTTAACATGCATGACTCCAAGAAGGGCCTCCTACCTTCTAGACATGGAGTACCACTGTCCCGAGATCAATGTCCAAAGACATCTGAAGAGATAGAGACCATAAGGAGAGTTCCATATGCATCCGCTGTTGGAAGCCTCATGTATGCTATGTTATGTACTAGACCAGATATTTGCTTTGCCGTTGGCATGGTTAGCAGATATCAGTCAAACCCTGGACCTATGCATTGGACAGCTGTTAAGCATATATTCAAGTATCTTCGGAGAACGAAAGATTATATGCTAACCTTTCGAGCAGATGATCTAATGCCATTGGCGTATACAGACTCTGATTTCCAATCTGATAGTGATGCCAGAAAGTCTACCTCAGGGTACGTCTTTACTTTGTCAGGAGGGGCTATATCATGGAGAAGTGTCAAGCAATCCTGTATAGCTGATTCTACCATGGAAGCAGAGTAAGTGGCGGCATCGGAAGCTACGAAGGAAGCGGTATGGCTCAGAAAATTCCTGTTGGAATTAGGAGTTGTTCCTGCAGTGCATAAACCGATTGTCATGTACTACGATAACACTGGTGCTGTAGCACAGTGCAAAGAGCCCAGGAATCACAAGAAAGGCAAGCACATTCAGAGAAAGTACCACTTGATCCGGGAATTCATTCAGGATGGAGAGATAGTGGTGGAGCATATTGCTTCAGCAAATAACTTAGCTGACCCATTCACTAAGACTCTTACTGAGAAAGTCTTCACTTCTCATGTTGAGTCTATGGGTGTTAGGTTAGGAAGCAGTGATCTTTAGTGCAAGTGGGAGTTTGTTGGGACTGGTGTATGCCCTAAAGCCCACTAGTTGCATTCTCATCTTTTGTCACTGGATATTTACTGGTTATTTAATTGAAAGACTCTTTTATGCTTAAACATGTATATATGTATGGTTGTGTAAGGCCCATTGTTTCTAGTAAATGAATTAGGTGTGTAGTGTCTACACACAGATAGGTCTTATTCATGGACAACTGGAAACATCATATTTGTTCATAACTGAAAGATGGAGCTGGGCACTTCATCTTGGTAGAAGTTATAATGAGATACTCTCCTATATAGGGTGACATACCTAAGTCATGGGAGGCCTTTCCCGGATCTATCTCATTAGTGCATGTGTCATGCATTGAACAGGACCGTTGTAGGTGTGATCTCTAAAATAGTACTATCACAGAAAAGAGATCAAGTCACCTCATGCTACTAAGTAACCGGTGCTCTTAATCTTGAGCATTTGTGGATGAACTGACGAAGTCAAGTTCTTGTGCTTTAATTCACTATGGGTGAGATTCTATTCATGGGTCAACAGCTCTGTGTTTTGGGTACTCGGACTTGATCAGTTGGGACGTGCAGATGCAATATAGAATCTATGCCATCTGATGATGGAATAATCGTCCCCTTAAAATTATCCGATTAATCATCAAAATCTAAGATCTTAGTATATGGATGTTCCATATGAATATTGAACTTGTGGGTCGCTCCCTGGATCAAGAGAATGATATTCGAATGATGATTATGTTTAAGGATATGAAGTTCTAAGGTTTAGATGTAATCGGGAAGGTTGATAGTACATGTGATAACCTGACTCGATTATAGATGTTACATAGAGGGGCATTCAGGTCATTACACTTAGTAGGTCGAAGACAACCGTCATTTTATGACGAGCTTATTATATATATATTTGTCCTTGGAGTTCAACCATAACTCTTTAGTGGAATGAGTTAAGGTTAAAATGGTCTTTATGTTGCTATGGGTTTAGCATGGACATTTTGATCATTTTGGGAGCCAATGGCAAATATGTCTTTTGGTCCCTTCTCTAGTCACTTACCAAGATTGGCATGGTTTCCTAAGATGTTTAGATAACATAAGGATGAATTATTTTAGTGGAAAAATAATTTTGAGTTTGAATTCAAATAGGCCTTTGATGGCATACATGAATTTAACTCTAGATAAATTGTATGTGGGCCATGGTGTGCATTGATATGTGGGATGTCCATAATAGGATTTCCATGGGTAAGGCTTCCAACTTTGAGTAGGACTCTACTTAGAAAGTTGGACTCCTCTTTGGATTAGTATTCCTATGTTTTAGTTTCCTTTTTCTAATTGGAGTGTTTCTTAAAGGAAGTAAGTCTTTCTTGGACATCCATAAGAATTAGGAAAGATAAACTTCTAGGAAAGGTTTCCTAAGTTTCTATAAAAGGGAGAGAGCCTTCCCTTGGACGTCCTACACCATAACAAGGAGAATTACAAAGGTTGCACACGTCCAACACACTTTGTGAAACGCTTTGCAAGTATCCTAAGAGTGCCCCACACGTCCAGCCCTTGGTTGCTTCTCTTCTTGATTGAAGAAGGCTTAAGGTCTGAGATTTTCCCATGGAGAAATACTTCTTAATTCCTAGATTAAGATCCCACCATCTTAGCCAATCAGATTTGGAAGTGAGATAGAAGAGAAGATCAAAGGCAATACTAGTGCAGAAAATTCCAGCAACTTGTTTGCAAATTGCAAGTCTGAGTTCGGGCCTTTGGATCTATTTTTTCAGAGGTTTGAAGTCTACAAATCTTTGAGGTATGAGTCTTCTTCATTCTCCTTTAATTATACACTTGTTGGTCATGATTTAATGGAGTTTCTATGCGATTCTTTATGGCTGATTTCCGCTGCATAGTGCAGAAATCAGATTTTTTAAAATCTGTCATGCTTTGCATCAGCCATAGTAGTCTCTTTATGAGAAGTTTCAGATCTGAATCGTAATTTCTTTCACACTCTGCTTCAGGACAACTAATTTCCTGTACTACGTCAGTCTGTTTTCTCTTTGAAGCTCTATCAATACCACACTATCAACACCACACTTGTGACGTTGTGTTGACAATAATTCCAACATCAAAATGATACTTGAGATACTAAATTCTTCAATGCTTCATAAAACTTCTCAAGTCATCTCAAATTCCAACATGGGGGAGGAGATTAAAGAACCAGTCATCGTCAAAAAGGTTCTAAGATCTCTTCTTCCCCGGTTTGATTCAAAAGTCTCAGCCATAAAAGAAGCCAAGGATCTGAATGAATTTACCATGGATGAGTTGCATGGTTCACTCACTGCCTATGAGATGCGCATAGGTAAGACGTCTTCATCTGATAGAGAAGCGGCCTTCAAAGTTCAGAAAAAGGGAAAAGAGACTGCTGGTCATGATGCTGATACTGATGATGATGAGCTTGAGGCTCAATTAGTTAGAAAGCTGAAGAAAGGAAGCAATGGAAAGTACAAAGGGAAGCTACCCTTTAAATGCTTCAATTGTGGCGGTGTTGGTCACTTTGCTGCGAGGTGTCCGCTGAAAGAAAACAATGATGATGACTCTTATGTTGATAAGAGTAAATGGAAGAAAAATTTCAGAAAGAGGGGCAAAACAAAAAGCTTCATCAGTCAATATAATGACAGCACGTCTGAAACTTCAGACGATGATGAATCAGCCGAGGCAACTGAAGCTCTCTTCATGGTTACTGTTGAAGAAGAAGAGGAGCAAGAGCCGGAAGAGGAAGAGGAGGCTGAGGTCAATCTTGAAGAAGAAGTCATTGCCGCACTTGAGGAGCTTAGCATGGAACGAAAAACAAGTAAGAAAAATCTGAAACTTCTTCATGAATCTGAAAGTTCAGTTATTGCTTTGAAAACTCAAGTTGAAGAATATAAAAGAATGGTAGAAGTCCTAGAAATACAAATCAGTATCAAAACTGAGGAAGTGGTGAAACTTGAGAATGAAATCCTTGGAGCAAGGACTGAAAATATACAAATGAATCAAAAGCTCAAGGAATTCCAAGCAATCAAT
Source organism: Litsea cubeba (assembly GCA_012931725.1). Lineage (NCBI taxonomy): Eukaryota > Viridiplantae > Streptophyta > Magnoliopsida > Laurales > Lauraceae > Litsea > Litsea cubeba. Next base: position 19,084,439 of record CM022955.1, on the reverse strand, counting down.
GGAACATTGAAGTTAAATGAAATACTGAAAGTTCAAAGGCCTTCTCACTTCAAATTTGGTCTAGGATTTGAGAATGGAGAATCCTCTAAGATTACACCTCCTGAAAAGACAAAACCTGTGAAGCCCACTCAGCCTAGAAAAGAGTCCATTCATGTGAGAAAGGAAATGAAGTCTAACCAGCCACAAAGAAGATTCAAATTTTATGGTTACTGTTATCATTGCATTAGATATGGACATAAAAGGGCTGAATGCAAATTCTATGTTAGAAACAGCCCATTTGTGACTAGGAACCCTTTTTCAATCCTAAACAGCCACAAAATTAAGTGCTATAAGTGTCATAATTATGGACACTTGGCTAGGGATTGTAGGTTGCCTATTGCTAACCAATTTCAGGTTGAAAAGAAACCCAAGTTAGTTAAGGCATGGAGGGCAAAGAAAAGGGAAAATAATTCCAAGGAATCTCTCATTGTGCAAACGGCATTCAACACACAAAAGAAGACAGCACCATGGATCCTTGATAGTGGCTGCTCAAGCCATATGACAGGTGATAAGGAAAAATTCGTCAAATTACAGCACTATGAAGGCGGATCAGTGAAGTTTGGTAACAATGATGGTGCCAAAATCTGCGGAAAAGGTGTTGTTCAGCTAAAGGCAAACAAGATCAGATCAGACGAGGTCTTATACGTGTCTGGACTGAGACACAACTTGCTCAGTGTGAGCCAGATCTGTGACAAAGGCCACGAAGTTGTCTTCACTAAGAATGGGTTTGCTATCACGAAGTGTAGCAACGGCAAAACAGTGGCTACTGGATCTAGGACTGCTGGAAATCTCTATACATTGTCAGATGGAGCTGAAAAGACTTGCTTGATGAGTCGGACAGAGGAAAGTTGGTTGTGGCACAAACGCCTTGGGCATCTAAACTTTGATAACATGTCAAAGATTTGCAATTCAAAGACTGTCAGAGGTATGTCTACAGTTGAAAAGCCTTCCAACCCCATTTGCGATTCTTGCCAAAAGGGAAAGCAAACGAGGGTAATGTTCAAGTCAAAGGAGCATCATTCAAAGAAACCACTTGAGCTAGCGCACACTGATCTCTGTGGACCGATGCGAACTCAAAGCACCAATGGAGATAAGTATTTTACGTTATGCATTGATGATTATACTCGTATGACATGGGTATTGTTTCTTAAGCATAAACATCAAGCACTTGATCGTTTTAAAGTGTTTAAAGCACAGGTTAAAAATATGCTTGGAAAACGTATCAAGATTTTAAGGTCTGATCGAGGAGGTGAATTCACATCTGAAGAGTTCACTAACTATTGTGAGCACCATGGCATTCAAAGACAATATTCAGCCCCTAGAACTCCACAGCAAAATGGAGTTGTGGAACGGAAAAATCGCACCGTGCAAGAGATGGCTCGCACAATGCTAACTGAGAGCAAGCTAGCTGACAAATACTGGAAGGAGGCAATCCATACGGCTATATACATTCAGAATCGATGCTTGATCAGGCCAAATGAAGACAAAACTCCTTATGAGCTATGGTTTGGGAGAAAAACAACAGTCAAGCACTTCAGAGTCTTCGGTAGCAAGTGTTACATCAAGCGTCTTGAACAAAATCCGGGCAAATTTGATGAAAGAGCTGATGAAGGTATATTTCTGGGTTACTCCTCCTCTAGTAAGGCTTACAGATGTCTTAACAAAAGGACCAGAAAAATCATAGAAAGTGCCGATGTTAGAATTGATGAAAACCGTGAATCAAAGAATGTAACTCATCATGACAGTCCAGTTTATGAGGACTCAAGTGAGATTGATGATGAAGTGGCTAAACCTAATGATTCTGAGAAATCAAAGGATGACTCAGAGGATGCTACACCTAGAAAGAAAAGCACTTGGGTAGAGCAACACCCTAAGGATCAAATCATTGGAGATCCTGAGGCCGGTGTTAAAACAAGACAAAGTATAGTTAGCAATTACTCACTTGTGTCCACCATTGAACCCAAGACTGTGGCTGAAGCCAGTCTCGATGAAAGTTGGTTGAAAGCTATGCATGAGGAGTTGGAGCAAATTGAGAAGAACTCCACATGGGAACTAGTTTCTAGACCTACCGCTAAGAATGTTATTGGTACTAAATGGGTCTTTCGGAATAAGCTGAATGAAGATGGTCAGGTCATACGAAATAAAGCAAGGTTGGTTTGTAAAGGCTATGCTCAAGTTGAAGGCATAGATTTTGAAGAGACCTTTGCACCGGTGGCTCGTCTGGAAGCCATTCGTATGTTTCTTGCATTGGCTGCATACAAAACCTTCAAGGTATTTCAGATGGATGTAAAGTCAGCCTTCTTAAATGGATTACTTGAAGAAGAGGTCTACATTGAGCAACCTGATGGTTTTCTCATTAGCAAAAATTCAGACCTAGTGTGCAAGTTGAAAAAGGCTCTTTATGGGCTGAAACAAGCGCCAAGGGCGTGGTATGCAAGGCTGGACCTCTATCTCCACAAGATTGATGGACCGCGCTCCAGGATGCCCGGTTCCTACCGAGGTCGGCGGACGTGGGAGTCCGTTTGGTTCCGACCCTTTCATAACCAGGGGGCAAAGGGGCGTGCATCAACATTTCTTTTTTTTGTGTGGGTGTGCCAGATTTTCTATTTTACTTGGAATTGCAAGTGGTGATCCGGAGATCAACCTTCGCAAGTAAAAAGGAAATCAACTTCTTTCAAGTTTTACATTGCACATATATTTAAGAAAAGAGACATTTTTCTTGATTTGCCGTGAAAGGCGATTTTTTTGGCATTTATAGCCGATTTTGGCGTTTATAGCCGATTTTTGGCGTTTATAGCCGATTTTTGGCATTTATAGCCGATTTACAATTCTTATCAATAATGAAAGATAAGAGTTGTGATTTTTATCTCTTTTAAAAAAATACAAACTACAATGAAAAGCAAGAAAAGGAGGATCTAACTTCTCAGGAGATTGTGGGGGACTCGTTTAGATTGACGGTCGCAAGCCATATGTGGGCTTCGCCATCATCCATGCAGATGAGAACAGAGGATGCTATTGATTCGCTTGGCTTGGCTATAACCTCAGGTTCTTAGAGGACAAAGACCAAAAGGAGGTCCTATGTCTAATAAAAAGCCGAGTAGACGGGCTGAAAAGCCATATCTAAGCCATTGGAGGCAGGAGGAGAAGGCAAGGACCTTGGGGGGGGGGGGGGACCCCCCAAGGGACTTTTGTCACCTTGTTGCGGTGGCCGGTGTAGAACTTCCGCAGAGTTTTCTCTCTTTTTTCTTTCTCTGGATTTCTGTGCTTCTCTCTGTCTGTGTGTCTATCTCTTTTTTCCGATCTGGATTCCATTGGAGTGCTCTCCTATTTATAGGCTCTTGGTAGCCATTTAGGAGAGTTTATGGGCTTTTATTGTCATTTAAGCCGCATAATGGGAGGACTTACAAAATTGAATTGTTTATTTTGTAACTCCTTTTTCTTGGCTTCTGGTCGGCCGGAGGAGATTGAGGGCATTTAATCGCCTTTAATCGCCATGATGGGAGGAGTTTCATGGGTTAAATGCCATGAATCTCTTGACTTGTAACTCCCGAATGCTTGCTTCTGATTGGGCCATCCAAAGAAATGGATTAATGACTGTAATAAAGCTAGTCAATTAATCGCATTAAGTGGTCGCCGAGCAGCTGAAGAGTCGCGGGCCGTGCCACGTCTTTTGGGATTCTTCTGTCGATGATCATCGATGGATCTTCATGTAGATCGACATCAGATGATCATGTAATTTCAGGTGTTTGTTGCCAACAGCGGGTCGGTGCCATCTGTCCTGTCGATTTCTCGATCGGTCGGGTAGAAAGCACACTTTTTTTGGTTGACCGGGTGGCGATCAATATTTTTTTCGATACTCTTGATGATTGACCCGTGTTTTGGACGGATGTCAGAGGATTTGGTGTCTCAAAAACATGAATTTTGGAAAGTACCAGAGGCTGGGCTCTTCGAATCGCGAAAAAACGGCGAAAACCGGGGTTTCCGGGGCCTTCCCGGCGACCCCGGGTTCCAAGGTCGCCGGCGACCCTGGCCCAGGGTCGCAGGGGCCTGCGACCCTGGGGGGGTTTTACCCCCTTTGTGTCCCATTTTGTGTCCGTTTTTGCTGTTTTTCGATTCTTTTTTCTCCTGTACTTTTCCTTGACATTTGACCATTTATTGGCCTAATTTCTTTGTAGGAAACCTGATGAGAATCCTTGCATTTTATTTTGCAAAGTTTCCAATTTCCTGAGAAAGCAGAAGACTTTGTCGCGCAGAGCTGTCGATTTTCCGTCAGAAGCTGAAACTGGGTCAAACGATGTCGGAATGACCTGAAATTTGGTGTGAAGCCTCCTGAGCAATAAATAAGACCAACCATAGGCTTTTGTTTGAGTTTTGAAGCCGTTTGGGGTCCTATCACCAGTAGACTTGCTTTTTGTCGCGATGAAGATGTCGCGGTTTGATGTGCGGTCAACCGATGTCCGATTGACTTGAAATTTGACAGGGAACCTATTGGAGTCATTTTAAGATGATCCATAGGCTCTGTCTTGGAAACCATGGTCCCGGAGAGCTTTTGCCGCCGAGAGCTCCTTTTCGGCTGTCGGAGAAGCGAAGTTAGGCCAAATGATTTTGAAATGGCCCGAAACTTCTTGTGTACTCCTCTTTTGGCTGTCTGGAAGAATCTTGCAGTTTTTGTTTGATTCTGACAAGATTTGATTTTTGGAAGCAGCATTGCCTATTTATGGCAGGTTGCGACTTCATGTAGCTCTTTGGATCTTGAAGAGGCAAAGTGACATTTTTGGTGTCAACAAATGCCCCCTCGAGGTACAGCGACGAGTTGCTTAACTTTTGTAGTCGATGTGCCTCGAAGAGATTTTTGAAGGAGAGCCTGTGACTTGACCAAGAGTCTTTGAGCAGTCTTTCTTTTTGGTATTTGTAGCCTTTTGAGCTTCCAGGGGAATTTTATGGTAGTGAAAGGGATCACGTACCATCTCGATGCAAAGTTTTGAAGATGACATCAGGGATGTGGATTTGGGTTTTGACCTTGTGACCTAACAGGCTATATGTGGCAGGTTAGGGGGTCGGGTTTGGTTTTGATCATGTGACCTAACAAGCTGTATGTGGAATGTTGGGGGATCAATTTTGGTTTTGATCTTGTGACCTAACAGGCTGTATGTGGCAAGTTAGGGGATCAGGTTTTGGTTTTTGGTTTTGGTCTTGTGACCTAACAGGCTGTATGTGGCAAGTTAGGGGACCAGGATTTGGTTTGATTTTTGTGGAATGTCAATTTCAAGATTTTGGCTCAATTTGGTAGATGAGGCTGGATGGTTTGATTTTTGGAAGCTCATGGGGCTTGGAATTTTCTTTTGTATGGTCCAATCAACTCAAAAGAGGCATGGAACCATTTTTGTATGCTCTTGGTATGAGGGATTTCTCTTTGACTAAAAGCCCAAAATTTTTATTTTTTTTTAAGTGCCTAGGTGGTCAAACCTGGCTCATATGGGCTAACCCATGGGACCTTAAGCTTTTGAAATGGCTTAGATCTCATATGGTGTCATTTTTGTAAAGAATATCCAAAAATATCTCATTTGGATAGAGAATATCTAAGAATATCTTTACTTGGAGAGAATCTCTCATGATCCCTTTATTTTGGGATAGGATATCTCAAGATATCTTTCTTTTGGGAAAGAATCCGTCATCGATTTCTTTTTGGGAGAAAATCCTTCAAGATATCTTTCTTTTGGGAAAGAATCTTTCTAATCTCTTTCTTTTGGTAAGGTTACTAATTAGTAACACTTACCTCTTTCTTCTTTCCTTCTTTGGTTTGCTCTCCTCTATAAAAGCAAGGAGAAGGTTGGATCTCTTGCTCTTATTACTTTCTTTTGCAATAATCTCAAGAGGGCTTCAAGACCAAGAGTTCTTCTTCTTCAAGATCTACAAGACTTTTCTTCTTCTTCTCCATCAATGGCTTCAAGTAAGTTCTCCTTTTTTTTTCAAGAAAACTCCATTGTAGGAAAAAACTAAAAAGTTCTTCTTTCTTTTTTTTTTTGTTTCTTTCTTTTTCTTTTCTTTTTTTTTTCTTCACGTGTTTTCCCCCTTTTTTTTTTACACGTGTTTTTTTTCTTCTTTCTTTTCTTTTTTTTCATGTTTTTGTTTTTTTTTTTTTTGTGGGCCGTATGGACAGATCCGTACGGCCACGTGGCCTGTGGGCCACGGCCTGTGGGCCATCTCCCTTTTTTTTTTTTGTTTTCTTTCCCTCCCTTTTTTTTGAGAAAATTTCTTTTCTTTTCTTTTTTGTTTTCTTTCCCCCTTTCTTTTTGAGAAAGTTTCTTTTCTTCTTTTTTTTTTGTTTTCTTTCCCCCTTTCTTTTTGAGAAAGTTTCTTTTCTTCTTTTTTTTTTTTTTTTGTTTTCTTTCCCCTTTTTTTTTTGAGAAAGTTTCTTTTCTTCTTTTTTTTTTGTTTTCTTTCCCCTTTTTTGAGAAAGTTTCTTTTTTTTTTTTTTTTTGCTCATCATGATAATGCCCCTCTTTTTTTTTTTTTTGCAAACCTAGATGTTCATGCATGCATTCAATTGTAAATTAAATTTGTAGCATGATGTGATAGCATACCTGAAAGTTTTCGCAAATTTGGGAATTTGGAGCTCGCAATGATGTTGAGCCCTTCCTGATTTTGCGGAGACTTTGAGGTTTCGAAAGTTTGGAGTTTCGGAGCTCGCAGCGATGTTGAGCCCATCTTCAAGCTTTCTATTTCTTTCGGGATAGTTCCTTTTCTTCGGAATTGCCCCGTCATCATGTCAAAATTTCGCCAGATTTTTTTTTTGTTAGCGAGATTCTGTCATTTTGATGTTTTGATCCTTTTTCTTTTCCATCTTTTTCAGGTGGTTCCTCTAGAGAGAACAAGGGTAAAGAGCCTGCTACAAGCGTACCTCGTCGATCTTCTAGATCTTCTAATCCGGCTGTTCAGCAGGCTTTTGAGAAGGTCCAGTATGTTGAGAGAAATCTGGAAGAGTGCGACTCCCTCAACAGAGATGAGATGAGGCAGCGACTGATCGCTCTCAAGGGAGAGGAGTTCTATAAGATCATGGTAAGCAGTCGTCCATGGGTGATGGAAGATCAGAGCATTTTGCCCAAGCCTACCTTCTTCTTTGGTGATGCAGTCCCTGATGACATGACATACCAGAGGAGATGTTTTCAGTTTTCTTTCACAGCAGATGGTGAGAAGAAGACTGTTGCTACCCGGTCGACGTTTGATCGCACCGTCTCGATTCTGAGCCTTGCCCCTACGTGCCCTAAGAGGGAAGATCCTCCAAGTTGGGTGAGAAGGACAAATGTAATCAAGACCGGGGTTTTTGTTGGAGGTTCTCCTGGATATACGGAGAGGTCGCCTGTTGACATGGACCTGTTGATGCCTTCCAGCGGCTACCAGGGCTCTGATTATCCGTCGGTCGATTTGAGACTGGTGGGCCTTGGTATTTTCAGCGGTGACGGCAGCAATTGGATCAAGCCTTTTCGACTTCGAGGTCGTTTCAATGCCGACTCCGAGTGGAAGTCGTGGACTGATCGCGTCCTGCTGATTGGTGGCGCCGTTTTGAAGGAAGCCGGGATTTTTGATGCGGTCCGCGCCTTTAGAGAGACCGTGATTTTTTCCGACGAGGCCTTCATGGCTATGCTGGAGTCATTCCTCCCACAAACCAATACCTTCGTTGTGACGAATGGTGAGATTGGTTTTTCTTTGAAGGAGCTGAGCGCCATTTCTGGATTGCCCATCCTCGGCAAACTCTATGAGGAGTTTATGCCGATTGACAGCGTCCTCGAGGGGCAGTCTGAGGAGTTCAGGCTTTTATACTTTCAGCTCGTCGCCTTCTATGATTTTTTGAAGGAGAAGGAGGGTTTGAAAGTTAGATCCAGCAGTTGGAAGAGTTTTAGCTCTTCATTCCCCAACTTTTTTGATAGCCGGGAGTCTTCTGATAGCGTGACCCAGGAAGCCGGAGCTCAGGATCCAAGTTCATAGAAGATCTTGGCCATGCAAGAAGAGTTGAGAGATTTCTGTGCAAATACAAACGCCATATGTCCTGACATTGCACTGAGGAGAGATCTCGCTGTTTACCCCACTTATTGGCTTGGTGAGGCTGTTTTTGCTGGAGGAGATGGAACGCACATCAGGCCGCATTGTATTTTTCCGGCTTGTTAGATGGCGTTTGGAGAGCAGCTTGCTTTGGTGCCAGCTCTTTACTCCTACCTGTGTACCGAACTGCAGGCTGCTGCTTTTTTGGTTCGGCTTGGGCTTCCCATGAATAGGGTATTTTCAGCCCATATCTTTTATTCGTGGTATGTATACCACTGTCCTGGCTTCCATCGGCTGGGTGCTGCACAGGATGACGATCCTCTGATGATTCGACTAGCTAAGGGCAAAGCCGTGTCCGAATCACTTTTGTTTGCCCGCATGAGGATCCGACGGTTCAGGGACGTCGAGATGGGGCAGTCTTCAGTGAAGCTTTCTCCGGAGTTGCGGAAGAAGGCTTTTGATTTTGGTGCCTCCCGAGACTCTACCAGGGCGGGGTCGGGAAGGCATTATTCCTTGACAAATGCAGAGAGAGAGTGGCTTTTCAGCATACGTGTCGGCACGATGGTGTACCGCAGACATCTTTTCGTCGACATCCAGCCGTATGTACCCTCTCGTTTTGCTTTGCAGCTGGGCTTTTCTCAAGGCGTTGTTGGAGCGCCTTCAAGCATGGTGAAGCGCTTTGGAGGTTTACAGGACGGGAGAAATGCATGGGCTTTCTATAGTGCTGAAGACACTACAGCCAGGATTTCTTATCCTGTGTTGCCGACTTCCCGGACTGCCGGCTTTGCGAAGTGGTTCGCGGAGAGTTTTTCGGCATATCGGGGGCTTTCCAAGAAGGAGCTTGATGTGAAGCTAGCATCTGGAAAGGGCCTTGGAAAGTCGGATGGCGTCCGGCGAGCGGAAGTTTGGGCCTTCCTTTCTGGAGAGAAGCACAAGATAGGCTTTCTCGGTGACCGGGGCGTCATTGGTTCTGAAGCTGTTCGAGAAATACCTGATGAGGCTTTGGAGCAGCTATAACAGGAGGAAGCCGAACTTGGCGCTTGGATGCAAGCGGCACAGAGGCAAGCTTCTGTGGAGTCTACTGGCAAGAGTAGACCATCCAGTGAGGAGTCAAGTGGGAAACCTGACTCTGACAGTGGGGCAGGTTCCTCTAAGAAGTGATCCCGCCGAGGTAAGAGGGGGAGGAGTCATCATCATAGCAAGGGGTAGCATGAGGACTCTCCTAACTTGGAAGTTCCTCTTACTATCGATGAGGATGTGCCAGTGGATGCTGACGAGCCTCCAGAGAAGAGAAGCCGAGAAGAAGAGACCGTTGGTGAAGGTATGATTCTTCCTTTTTCTCTTTCCATTTCTTTTCATGGGATTTTTTCCATGTTCTGATTTGCTTCTTGTTTCTGCTTTTCTTCTTTTTTTTTTTTTTTTAGCAGAGGAAGACTTGGTGATGCCTGAGGTCCCAACCGATGAGGTGGTGATGGATCCTGTCGAGGCACCTGAAGAAGAACCGAGGGACTCTGGAGTAAATCCAGAATCTCCAATTGGTACGACTTCTTTTGCTCTTTTTTTTTTGTTTGTGACTTGGTTTGCTAACATTTTTTTTTGTCAGCTGACTTGCCACAGGGTTCTGATGACTTTGAACCATCGATGGACGCAAATGTTGATGATGCTTCCGATGAGTTCATGGAGGAAGAAAGTGTTCCGCCAGTCGTCGAAGAAGGTATTTTGTAATAATAACCCTGATAATGATTTTCAAACAGGATTATATTCATACCTTTTTGTGTTTCTTTTGGCAGGTTTTGAAGTGACAGAGGAGGGTCCGTCGCTTCCAGAGCAAGGGATGCCAGAGGTTAATCCAGAGGTAGAGACTCCTGGGACCAGTTCTGATAATGTTGAGGAGATTCCTCGCGCTGAGATTCCTTCCCGAGCAGGAGCAGCTTCAACTGGAAAGAGTTCTTTTGTTACTCTTTCAACAGATGATGACATGAGCAGCCGACCAACGGAGTTGGGCGAATCTTCAGCTGGGCCATCTCTTCTTTTTGCGAAGAAGGTGGTGGTGCGAGTTCTGAGCTCTTGGATTGAGACTCTCTTTTCTGGGCACTTGGAAGCCGGATTTAGCATGATCCAGCATGTGCGTGAGATTCTCGGTGATGCTGAAGAAGCTGGTCTGGATGTCACATATGCCAGGGCGATCGTTAACAGGATCATTGAGCTGGGTGACAAGTGGTTTGAGACCATGGGTTTTCCTGACGATCAGTTCTTCAAGGAGATGTTCTTGGACCCTGCGGATAAGGCTCAGTCTGACCTGGATGAGGCTACAGAAAGCAAGAAGCAGGCAGTCCGAGAGAGGAACTTAGAAGAAATAACCATCATTAGGCTGACACATGACCTTAACATCCTTGATAGGGAGGTCGATGAGGCCAGGAAACGTCTTGAGCATCTGCAGGCACAAGTTGCTGCCAAGTGGACTGAAATAACAGAGGCTCGTGAAAGGGAGACTGCTCTGATTCATCGAGTTGCGGATGCCATTCGAGTTCTCAAAAGGAAGTCTGATGAGGACAAACAATGGAAAACCGCTCGAGGGAAGCTTCCCAGTGCAGAAGAAGGGTTACAGCCCACCCCAGCATCTCATGGCAGGTTCTTGAAGAAGCGTGCCTTGGAATCCTTGACGGATGAAGCCAAAAGTTTGCTTAAGGAGCTGAACTCTTGGTTGGAGACCATTTTTGATTGAGCTCCTGTATACAGAAACCATTCTTCTTTTTCTTTTTTTTGGTACCACTTGTATTTTTTTTGGTACTTTTTTTTTAGTGCTTGTGAGCACTTTTCTTTTTTTTTTGGTACCACATGTATTTTTTGGTACTTCTCTTTTTTTTTTTTGTAGTGCTTGTGAACACTTTTTTTTTTGGTACCACATGTATTTTTTGGTACTTCTCTTTTTTTTTATAGTGCTTGTGAACACTTTTTTTTGTTATCCCTACGCTCACTTGAATCTTTTTTTTTTGTGATAAAAGTAATTGCTAAATGGGATTTGATCAAAAGGTTGTCATTTTGTGAAAATCTTTTATCAAGTGATTGTTTTGGCATGAAAGCCAGGTTTTTGTTTGTGGCATGGAAGCCAATTTTGGCATGAGAGCCAGCTTTTCTTGTGGCATTGATAGCCGGGTTTTTTTTTTGTGTGTGGCATCTATAGCCAGTTTTGGTGGCATTGATAGCCGGTTTGTTTTGTTGGCATCTATAGCCGGTTTTTGGTGGCATTGATAGCCTGTTTTGTTTTGGTGGCATTGATAGCCGTTTTTTTTTTTTTTTTTTTTTGGTGGCATTGATAGCCGTTTTTTTTTTAAATCCAAGTTTTTTGTTTGTGGCATTGATAGCCGATTTGTGGCATTTATAGCCTGTTTTGATGGCATTTATAGCCGGTTTGTGGCATTTATAGCCTGTTTTGATGGCATTTATAGCCGGTTTGGTTTTCAAAAAATGCAAGTATCGACTAAAAGTCGCCTCCCTGCTGAATGTTCTTGCAAGTATCGATGGAATGTCGCATCCTTGCTCATTCGGTTGCGAGTATCGATGGAATGTCGCATCCTCGCGGATTTGGGTGCAAGTATCGATGGAATGTCGTATCCTTACTTTTCAAAAATTTTGGTTTTGCGGGTACTGACTTGATGTCGTTTCCCCACGATTTTTGAAATTTGTGGTTTTCTCGAACCTTTGGGTTATGGATATCAACTGAAATGTTGCGTCTCAGGTTTTTTTTTTTTGAACCTTTGAAATTTGGGTTGTGGATATCAACTTGAAATGTTGCGTCTCCACAGTTTTGGATTTTGCAAGTACCGACGAAATGTCGCTTCCCTGCGATTTTGGAAGTGTCGAACGTGGTTCGCTTGCTTCCGATTTGTGCGAGTATCGACTAAGCGTCGCTTCCTCGCGGTTTTTGAAAAACCATTTTTTTTTTTTAAAAAAGACACGAGGGTCATAAGTTTTGACCTAAAACCATTTTGGTGGTAAAAGGCAGGGTGGACTAGGGTGGAAATCCCTGAATCCGGATTTTGTTTCAAACCAGAATTTTGGGTTCAAGTGTTGAGAATTTTGGTCAAGTTAGGAAAGGTTCCTAAACTTGGATATATTTTTTTTTTGAACAATGAACCGATGAAAGTAAGCATTGTCTTAAATTTCTAGAAATTTCAACATTTGATATGAAAATTCTGAAAAAGGGTGGGTTTAGCGAGCGTGTACCTGGAAACCGGTTTTGGCCATACAGGCATTGCTCTTACCCAGTTGGGTAAGTCTTCAAGGGTAGTACCGCTTTAAGAACTTGCCGTTGATGGGCAGCATACATCTGTCACCTTCCATGTTTAGGAGTGCGTATGCGCCGTTAGAGAAAACCTTGTCGATGACGTAGGGTCCCTCCCATTTTGGCTCAAATTTGCCTTTGGACTTGTGAGCGAAGATCATTGGTCTTTTTACCGCAAGAACCAAGTCACTCTTTTTGTAGGCGCGTTGCCTGACCTTTTTATCAAAAGATCCTGCCATACGTGCTTGGTAAAGTTCAATGCTTTGTTGAGCTTCGAGCCGTTTCTCATCGAGATTGTCCAGCTCATGGAGTCGCAATTTGACATTGCTTTCTTGAGTCATGTCATTTTGCAAGGATACCCTTAAGGAAGGAATTTGTACTTCCAAAGGCACGACAGCTTCGCATCCATAGACCAAGGAGAATGGTGTGCTATGGGTTGGTCCTCGAACGGTGGTTCAATAGGCCCACAAAGCTTCGGACATTTTGTCGCTCCAGTCTCTTTTATGACTAGAGACCATTTTTTTGAGGATTTTGCAGAGTGTCTTATTGAAAGCTTCTGCTAACCCGTTTGCTGCCGGATTGTATGGAGTCGAAGGACAGCTTTGGATTTTGTATTTGTCGCAGAACCTGTAGAATCGATGATCCCGGAACTGTGGTCCGTTATCATGGACGAATCTTTTGGGTATGCCGAAACGACAAATGATGTTGGTGCGTAGGAACTGAAGGACTGATGAGGTCTTCATTTCGTTAAACGCAAATGCTTCTGACCACTTGGAGAAGTAATCCGTAGCGGCGAAGATGAAGCGATGACCTTTGCTTGAAGGGGGAGAAATAGGACCTATGATGTCCATACCCCAGGCTTCGAAAGGCCATGAGATCGCTGTAGGATGCAGCCATTCTGGAGGCATGTGAATGTAATCTCCATGAACTTGGCATTGTTGGCAGCGCTTAGCAAATTGCATTGCGTCAGCTACCATGGTAGGCCAGTAATATCCTAACCTTTTTATCTGATCATAGAGCTTAGGTCCAGCCTGATGAGCTCCACAAAGACCAGCATGAACTTCTTTGAGTGTTTCTTCAGCCTCTTGTTGTGACAAGCAGCGTAGAAGTACTCCGTTGAAGGATTTCCTGTAAAGGATTTTTGAAGGAATATCCAAATGGAAGCTTGGGGTTCGTCTTTGGATGCTTACCCGTTCTTTTGGATCTTCAGGTAGGATTCCGAACATAATGTAATCAATGAACGGATCCCTCCAGTCGCCGATTGAAGTTTGAAGGATTGAAATCCGACTTCCGACCACTTGGTGGCATTCAGCAACTGCTTGGTGTGTGTTTAGAGGAGGAAGGATTCTCCTTTCGCACACTGTGATTTGCATGTTTTCCCCTTCCTGGATTGCCATGGATGCGGCAAGTCCGGCTAGGGCATCTGCACGTATGTTTTCACCTCTACGAATGTGGGTGATGTGACAGATGTCAAACTTTTGCAGAAGTGATTGTGCCTTGTTGTAGTAGGGCAACAAATCTGGCTTCCTGACTTCAAATTTCTGATTCATCTGGTTGACGATCAGTTGAGAGTCTCCAAAGACTTCCAGCATGGTGATACCGGATTCGATGGCGAGTTCCAATCCTAAGATCAGAGCTTGATATTCAGCTGCATTGTTTGTGCATGGTTCCAGTAGCGAGAAAGCGTGTGGAATCATGTATTTGTCGGGGCTAACAAAGAGGATGCCAACTCCCGAGATCAGCTGTCTTTTTTCATTTGTCCTGGTTGCACCGTCAAAGTACATATCCCAAGAGGCACTTTGTGAGAAAGTCTCCACATTGTAGACTGGCTCGTCTGGGAGATCATCTCTGAGTGGAGAATCTTTAGGCAATGGCATGCTCTGCGAGGAAGTCCGCTAGAGCTTGCCCTTTGATTGCTTTTTGTGGTACATACCTAATATCAAATTGTGACAGAAGGATGGACCACTTTGCCAGTCGAGCATTGAGAGAACCTGCCTTTGTGACAAGGACCTTCAAGAGGTTGACCCTCGAGACCAGGTAGACTGTGTTGGAAAGCAAGTAGTGACGCAGCTTTTGTACGGCGAACATCACTGCAAGACATTCTTTTTCGACTGGAGAGTAGCGATGCCCTGCACCTACTAGCATGCGGCTGAGGTAATATAGAGCAACTTCTTTTCTTTGATCATTTTGTTGTGCAAGCAGAGATCCCAAAGAGTGATCAAGGGCTCTTGTGTACAAGATGAATGGTTTTCCAGTGGTAGGAGCAGCTAACACTGGAGGTTTTGTCAGGTATGACTTGATGTCTTGGAAAGCAGCTTCACAGTCAGCATCCCAGACAAAGTTTACACCTTTTTTCATCAACCGGGAGAATGGACGGCATTTCCCCGAAAGATTGGAGATGAACCGTCTGATGTAGGCCAATCTCCCTTGAAGCCCTTTGAGTTCTCCCAAGGTTCTTGGAGAGGGCATTTCTAGAATGGCTTTGACTTTTATGGGGTCAAGCTCTATTCCAGCTTTCCGAACTAAGAATCCGAGGAACTTACCCGACGAGACGCCGAAGAAGCATTTCAATGGATTCATTCGCAGTTTGTGTTTGCGAAGCCGGAGGAAGACTTCTCGAAGGTTTTCGAGATGATCTTCTTTTCTTTTGCTTTTGACGGCGAGGTCATCAACGTAACATTCAACCGTCTTGTGCTGCATATCTTGGAATATTTTCATCATAGCCCTCTGATATGTGGCACCAGCATTCTTCAAACCAAATGGCATGACAGTGTAACAATACACGCCAAATGGGGTTCGAAAGGATGTATGTTTTTCATCCTCATGGATGCATCTTTATCTGATTGTAGCCAGAGAAACCATCCATGAATGTCATTCGCTCGAATCCACAGGTATTATCAATCATTACCTCTGGTATGGGGAGCGGAAATTCATCTTTTGGGCATGCGCCATTCAGGTCTCTATAATCAATACAGACCCTGATCTGCCCATTTTTCTTTGTCACGGGGACAATGTTGGCCAACCATTCAGGATGTTGTTCCTCACGGATGAAGCCGACGCTTTTGAGTTTTTGAACTTCTTGTTCAATTTTATCCATCACATCTGGACGGAATCTTCTTTGGCCTTGCTTGACAGGCTTGATGTCTTCTTGAAGATTGAGTTTGTGAACTGCTATTTTGGGGTCTAAGCCTGGCATTTCAGCGTAAGACCATGCAAAGCAATCAACGAACTCACGAAGAAAGGCGATATACTCGGGTAACTCATCATCCTTTATATTCTTGCTTATGAATACAGGACGTGGGTTATCTGGTGTTCCCAAGTCTATTTTTTGAACAGGATCTTCTGTTGGAAGGTTCGAAGGTGGTTCCTCCACAATTTTTTCGGAGGCTTCCAGCTCAACGAAACCTTCTGGGGTTTCAAGGGCATTTCCAGACCAAGGTTTTGTTCCTTTCCACGGGTCTTCTTGATCGGTAATTTTCCCAAGGCTTGCTATGAGATGATCCCAATCGCCTGTTGAAACCGAGTCGAAGTAGGCTACTTCTTTTGGAGATGAGGATTCTTCTGGGTCAGAAGTCCACACGTCTGTGCCATCGGACAACTCCTCTTCATTTTCGGAGAAATCGTGCCAATTGGATGAGCTTCCTGGATCTTTGTCAGGTGACTCATCAAAGAGATATCCAGGGAGATCGATGTCTTCATGGACTTGAGATGTTGAGGCTTGGTCAATATATTGACTTTTAAGCCTTTGTGTCAACTGTCTCAAGGGAGTGTCAGGATCATACCCTAACCCGTGTGAAGACTTTTCTACATAGCTGTAGAGTCTCCAATCTTCCAGCTGGCTTTTGGTCAAGACGGGCCCCAATCGCGTGAGAATACCGCGTCCTTCTCCCAAACCGACTGGGTTTTGAGCGTCATAGCCCATTTTCTTCATAATAGCTTGTGCCACAGAACTGTATAAGGATAGTTGAGGCGTACCTTTATTTTGGAAAGGTTCAAGCATGGAGTTTGATGAAGAAGCATCCGATCTATGGAAGAAGATCGGCTTTTCCTTTGTTGAAGTTGCTGGAACAACGAAGGAAGCTGACGTAGGATCTTCTATGTCAGAAGTTGTCTCCATTGGAGTAAGAGCAGGCTGAACTTGCTGAGTGTCAGCTTGGCTTGACGATGTGTCGTCTTCTGGCTCTGAATCCGAGTCCGTGTCTTGCATGATAGACACGAAAGAGACAACAAATTTGCCCCCAGGCTTTTGTTTTGCCTTCTTCACTTTAGTTGTGATGACCAAAGGCTTTGAAGATTTGAGGGAGATGATGAAGGGAGTTTGGATGCTCTCTTCAGATTTACCGGATGGTTTGTTTTCTTCCGGTGATTGTTGAGGAGCTTTGCCTTTATCTTTCTGTAGATTTTCGGCAAAGGATGCTGTGTGCTTCTCCTCTTCTTCTTTTTCACCTTCATACATCTGTGAGTCTGCGAAGTGGACTTCTTTACCTTTGAAGGGTTTTCTGTCCGCAAAGACTCGATGTATCATGCCGTCGTCGCCAACAAACTTGATGCATTGATGTAGAGTTGAAGGGACAACACCATTCTCATGGATCCAAGGGCGTCCGAGAAGGATGTTGTAGCATGAAGGGGTTTTTATTGCATACACTGTGACCTCAGAGATAAGATCACCGATCTGCAACTTAAACCTGATTTTGCCGATAGGCCTTTGAGTACTCCCATCGTATCTAAAGATAGATACAGATGTGTGGCTCAGTTTGCTGGGTGGGATGCCCAACTCTTCAAGAGCCGATGTGGAGATGAGGTTGAGTGCAGAACCTGGGTCGATCTGAACTCTATGCATAGGCATTTCCTTGATATACCCTGTGAAGTACAGGGGTCGGTTATGCCTGGTTTCGCCAAGTAGGAGGTCATCCTTTGTGAAGGCGATGGTTGCACTGGCTGCTTTTTTAACCGAGAGGCATTCAATACATGATCCCTCAGTTTTCTTCTTTTCTCCCTTTGAGGAGGCTTCTGAGTTTTTGACCCGATAATCCATTTCAATTTGGAGGACTTGCGGGGCATGTTTGTCGACATCCTCATTCAGCTTTTGTAATTCCGAAATGAGATTATCACGAGTGTGCGGAGACATTCGCAACAAATCTAGGATGTGTAGACGTGCAGGTATGTGCTTGAAGTGTTCAATCAAGTCATACTTGAAAGCCTCCTTAGGGCCATGCATGTTCATCATTGTTGCCACTAGGGGCGCTTACAACATCTTTTCCCGAAGGATTTACATATGTAAAGGAAGATTGGTTGTAATTTTTGTGGTAGTCCCGGCCAGAGCGGGTGCCTCAACCAACTTCGAGAGCTTCTTGAGAAGGGTCTTCAGTTTGGAAGATTGTCTTCAGGATCAAGAGGCTGTCGTTTTTCATTTGCTGAGGATGTATCAGCAGCAGAGTTACCATCCTCAGTGATTGTGTTGCATGGAGCATTTTCCGGGAACAAGTCCTGAACAGCATCCAGCAATCTTTCTTCTTCGTTGACTAATTCATCGTCCCAAGCATCAATAGCTGGGAATTCTTCAGTCAGGAAGGGTGTGAACTTTGAAGTCACAGTCTCAGGAGAAGAAACCTGAGAGGGTGTCATCTCAGTGAAAGTCACGTGAGACGAGGTGGCTTCAGAAGATATATTGCTAGGCGTCGCCGGAGTGTAAGTGCTCTCATCAGACGATGCTTCGGAAGAGCTATAATCCCGAATTATCACATTACAGGAAGCTCTGACGGGAGACGTTGCCTGATCGGAGTCAGACTCATCCTCGGATGTGAGAGGATCGTCTATCCAGCAATTTTCTCCATTTTCAGGAGTTAAGGGAGGATGTACCTGGTGGTCTTCAGGGACTTCAGGCTCTGGATTGCGAGGAGGCTCGTTGACGCGTTCTTGCTCTTGTTCTAGAGCGAGTCGCTGCAAGATCCTTGCATATTCTTCAAGATCAGGCATGGGAGCCGGATCTTCTTCTTCATCATCTCTTTGTGGCTCAACATTGTTGATTTCCACTGGAGTAATGAGAGGTGCTGGGTCAGCAGCATTTTCTTGTACAGCTTCTTGGTCTTCTTCATCATCAGACCAGGATCCTTGTGGCTGTAGGGGGTTATACCAGATTACTGGCATAAGATGAGACTCAGGAACCCATTCTTCATCGGAGAGATATTCTCCTGTTTCAAGGGATTCCTCCCACTCATCTGTGTAGTTGGATTCGAATCCATCATCGGTGTCGCTGGACTCGTATCCATCAATGGAGAATCCAACTACCGAATTGCAAGAGTATGATGCCTCCTGCATGGCTTCTTTGAATTGAGGTGGCATGAAATCACTGAGAGTGAATTTCCTTACCCCCTTTGAAGTCTCTGGAAGGGATGTTTTTGTTACCTCCAGTGAAGCGGTAGAGAAAGTCTCTGCCTTTTCTTTGACCTCTAGTTTTGGCTGGGTCTTCTCTTGCCGTTTGAGCTTGAGGAGATGTTTCCTAGCCTGCCTTCGCTGTTGAGCTGTAGGCTTTGTTTTCACGACCTCCCAATTTTCATCTTCCAGGAGATCGGGATGTACCCATATCGGTTGTCCGTCTGGTGTCGGGTAAGGAACCAGTTCCTCGGATGCTTGGATTGAGTTTATCACCTTGAAGGAAGTAGTGATCTTCTTCTTCGGTGATTTTGATGTTTGTCCACATGTCACCATGTTGACGGAGGCAGACCCATAGTTTTTGTCAAAGGTGATGACTCCATTTTTCCACATCTCATTTATTTTCTCTCTCACAACGAAGCATTGATTGAGAGGATGCGAGATCATCTGGTGGTATGGACAGTACCGAGGATCGTTGGTTTTGCCAACATCACCCGGTCTTTTTGGTTCAGGCAAGGTGAGCTTGCCGTTTGCCACAAGAGCCCCGAAGATTTCATCAACATCTTCATCAAACGGGTATTTCTTCTCTACTCGTTCTTTGAAGGCATCAGAGAGTTCAGGTTTCTTACCAACAGCTTTGTTTTCAGCTTTCTTTGGTGGCTGAGGAGCTGACTTGGTCTGCACATTGAGGACCTCTTTCTTCTTTGGTTTTGAGGTCGTAATGGCGGTTGGCTCTTTTCTTGATGATTTCTGACTGTTGAGGTCCTTAATCACCGTTTCAGCTTCCATGGAAGCTTCTAGGAGTTCTCTCAGGTTTTTTGATTTGTTGCCGATGATCATGGAGCGGATTCTGGCTCTCATGTTGTTTCGGCAGATGTCGACTAGCGACGCTTGTGGCAATACATCAGAGCATTTGTATGCCATTGCTTTCCACTTGTGAATGAAGTCATATGATGACTCATTCTCCCCCTGTTTTAGGCTGCACAGCTGAGCCATAGTAGCGGGATGATCTTCACCTTTGAAGTGAGTCAGGAAGCGTGTCTCTAGCATGGCCCAGTTTTGGATTGAGTCCTCCGGCAGAGTGGAGTACCAATCGAAGGCCGTACCTTTTAGGGTACTTGCAAAGAGGCGGATCTTGAGTGCATCTTGATCCGCGATAGCTCCCGTCAGGATCTTGAAGTGGATGACGTGCTGTCTGGCTGATCCTTTCCCCGTATATGTTTGGAGAGTAGGATGCTTGAATTTGGTGGGGAACGGGACCGAGTCCATCCATAAGGGATATGGTGGCTTGATCCCATGCTCTTTGAGTATATCCTCTTCTTTTGCTTTGGCGAGGATACCGTCTGCGTCCTTTTTGGTAAGGGCGCGTGACTCATTTTCTTCTCTATTTACCTCGTCGTCTTGATGATTCGGAGGAGGTTCATTGTTCGCCTGATTTTGGAAGGCGAGGAGAAGGTTTTCCATCAGAGTTTCAATCCTCTGCTGGCCCTGTTCCAACTGCTGGATGCGGGTGATCGCATCTTCTGGAGGTGGATTGCGGGGTGGTGGCTCAGAATTTGTAGCCAAGACATTCATCCTTCGTGATTCGAACGAAGAAACTGTCCTGGTGACTGAGCTGGGGCTCATTCTTTTTGAAGAAGAGCTTGAGGAAGGATCACTCTGCTGTCCTTTGCTTGAAGGAGCAGGGGATTCTTCTGAATGTCTTCTTGTCCTGGAGACGCTGCGGGTCATCGGACGTCGGACATGGATTTTTGTTGCTGATTTTTGGCGCCTTCTGGTTTTTCCAACCATATGGACGGCAGCAACTTGGTTGGGTCTTTCTTTTTCGACCCATTTAGGAGAGACTTGAAGTATGGGAGGCTGGGTCCTTTGCTTCTCTAGTCTCTTTTGTCGGTATGACGCGCGGCGGCGTATACGACGAGCAATTTGAGCTTCGGTCAGCTCTGACTGGGCTTTGACGATGAAGGATGTGCTCCCTCGGGCGCAGCAGCCGAGCCTGTCTTCTTTGTAGCTGGGCAAGGACAGGATGCGAACCCTATCCTTCGCCAGTTGCAGCGAAGCTTTGAATTTTTGAAGTTCGGCCCCTGTAGAGATGAAGGGTCGAACTGTAGGTTTGTAGGCCTTAGCAGGTGCTTGTGGAGGCCTTGTGATGCATGACTTGATTTTGGGCTTGTAGGAACAAGCCGGCTCATGCTGGGATGACTTAGAAGTCAGGTTGGAGAGGGGTCTCTCCTCTTTCATGTAAGCAAGAGGATAGAACTGGTTCTCTTTAAGTGGGGCCAGGAATGCTGGCTTAGTGGATGTCTGGGACCTTCTCTGTTTTGGTGAAGGTCTTGGGGACCAAGTCTTGGGGTAGACCTGGTTGTTTGCAGGTCGAGGCTTCGTGGGGTTGCCACGGGCTTCGGGCCTTCTGGTGCTCGCCTTTGGTGTCACGGTAGTGACACGTTGAGAGGCGAGTTTCTGCTTCTTGGAGGGAGCAGTTTGTTCCTCAGGAAGTGGGAATGGTCCCAGCGCCCCAAAGACGATAGTCCGGGGAGTCGAGGTCGACTCGGAGTTCAGAGAGTTGCCGAGGGAGTTGACACTTCGGCAGCTGATGGGGCGCTTGTAGGTGCGCGTGGTTTGCTTCTGTTGAAGCATGAGTTGGTGCTTGTTTTCGTCGAAAGTAATGGTTAGTGAAGCTGCCATTGTTAGTTTTCGAAAAGTTCTGAAACAAGACCACATCCATTAGTAATCACAAGAATATAATGATCATAAATGGGAAATTCTATGGTTTCGTCTTTTCAAATTGCTCGAGGTAGATGACCCAAGAAATATGAGGAAGGCAAAATGCCATAGAAGGTACAATTGTTCTGATCGCAGGTATGGTAAGCCCAGAATGGGCATCCCAGTGACTGCTAGAAGCAATTGTGAACTTAAATTCGACTTATCGAGAAGCAGAGCTTGCTCGAGGTAAGAAGAATATAAAGTTGGAGTTACAGATGTGCCGGTCGCAATACAGTAGACCCTGAAAGGGCGTACTAGTACCGCTAGACACAAATGTTTTGAGACCGCATCCATGAGATGAGATTCTCTGTTTTGAAAGGTCAAGATTGGATTCATCAAGGAGAGCAGATGGTATTCCGATCTAAACACGGGCTCAGCGATTTCCGCGAGCGCCAGTGCTCAGAAAGAAATGAACCATAATTTCTCGGATCTGAATCTAAAGATGACGAGTTTTTTTTGAAAAGTCAATATCAGGTTCATCAAAGAGAGCAAAAGGCATTCCAATCTGAACACGGTCTCAGCGATTCTGAACACGGTCTCAGCGATTTCCGTGAGCGCCAGTGCTCAGAAAGGAGAAGACCAAGATTTCTCCAATCTAAACCCAAAATGACGGAAGTTTTTTTTTGAAGATTTTGAAGATTTTTTTTTTTATTTTTATTTTTATTTTTAAGATTTTTTTTTTAAAAAAAATTTATTTTTTATTTTTTATTTTAAAATTTTTATTTTTTTAAAAAAAAATTTTATTTTTTTTTAAGTTGTTTAAAATACGAGAGAGTACACATAGGCCTCCTAACTCGGTCTTATGAAATCTTGATTGATAGAATTGCCCCCAGGTAAGGGTAGGATTACTAAATGAACCCGTTTGGAGGACCCTTGCCTAGAACAGTCAAGCTGTCTCCACACTCTGGACAAGGCTTTTCTTTGAATCAACCATGATCAAAGAACACAGTTGGTTTAACCTTAGTGGTCTATGTCTTTTTTATATATATATATATATTTTTTTATATGAACTCATCGAAGAGAAACAATGGCCCAACCCCCGATCCGAACACGGTCTCAGCGATTTCCGTGAGCGCCAGTGCCCAGAAAGGAGAGGATCAAAGTTTCTCAATTTTGAATCCAAAATGAAAAATCTGATTTTTTTTATTTTTTATTTTATATATATATATATTTTTTATTTTTATGAACTCATCGAAGAGAAACAATGGCCCAACCCCCGATCCGAACACGGTCTCAACGATTTCCGTGAGCGCCAGTGCCAAGAAGGGAGAGGATCAAAGTTTCTCAATGTTGAATCCAAAAATGAAAAATCTGATTTTTTTTGTTTTTTGTTTTAAATTTTTTTTTTTGAAAAGAGAAAGAGTGGAAATAAATTCAAAGAATTAGAAATTTCCAAACAAAAAATCTCATCTCATTTTTTTTAGATGCGGAATTCAACATAGGCCACCAATTATAAAGTAGCCAAGGAATCGAGAAAAGAAATATAAGCATAGAGCAAAATATATGATATGCAAATATTTCATTTCTAGCATCGTGTTCTCAAATAAACGAGTCCCACCGGGTGGAGCCAGCTTGATGGACCGCGCTCCAGGATGCCCGGTTCCTACCGAGGTCGGCGGACGTGGGAGTCCGTTTGGTTCCGACCCTTTCATAACCAGGGGGCAAAGGGGCGTGCATCAACATTTCTTTTTTTGTGTGGGTGTGCCAGATTTTCTATTTTACTTGGAATTGCAAGTGGTGATCCGGAGATCAACCTTCGCAAGTAAAAAGGAAATCAACTTCTTTCAAGTTTTACATTGCACATATATTTAAGAAAAGAGACATTTTTCTTGATTTGCCGTGAAATGCGATTTTTTTGGCATTTATAGCCGATTTTGGCGTTTATAGCCGATTTTTGGCGTTTATAGCCGATTTTTGGCATTTATAGCCGATTTACAATTCTTATCAATAATGAAAGATAAGAGTTGTGATTTTTGTCTCTTTTAAAAAGATACAAACTACAATGAAAAGCAAGAAAAGGAGGATCTAACTTCTCAGGAGATTGTGGGGGACTCGTTTAGATTGACGGTCGCAAGCCATATGTGGGCTTCGCCATCATCCATGCAGATGAGAACAGAGGATGCTATTGATTCGCTTGGCTTGGCTATAACCTCAGGTTTTTAGAGGACAAAGACCAAAAGGAGGTCCTATGTCCAATAAAAAGCCGAGTAGACGGGCTGAAAAGCCATATCTAAGCCATTGGAGGCAGGAGGAGAAGGCAAGGACCTTGGGGGGGGGGGAACCCCCCAAGGGACTTTTGTCACCTTGTTGCGGTGGCCGGTGTAGAACTTCCGCAGAGTTTTCTCTCTTTTTTCTTTCTCTGGATTTCTGTGCTTCTCTCTGTCTGTGTGTCTGTCTCTTTTTTCCGATCTGGATTCCATTGGAGTGCTCTCCTATTTATAGGCTCTTGGTAGCCATTTAGGAGAGTTTATGGGCTTTTATTGTCATTTAAGCCGCATAATGGGAGGAGTTACAAAATTGAATTGTTTATTTTGTAACTCCTTTTTCTTGGCTTCTGATTGGCCGGAGGAGATTGAGGGCATTTAATCGCCTTTAATCGCCATGATGGGAGGAGTTTCATGGGTTAAATGCCATGAATCTCTTGACTTGTAACTCCCGAATGCTTGCTTCTGATTGGGCCATCCAAAGAAATGGATTAATGACTGTAATAAAGCTAGTCAATTAATCGCATTAAGTGGTCGCCGAGCAGCTGAAGAGTCGCGGGCCGTGCCACGTCTTTTGGGATTCTTCTGTCGATGATCATCGATGGATCTTCATGTAGATCGACATCAGATGATCATGTAATTTCAGGTGTTTGTTGCCAACAGCGGGTCGGTGCCATCTGTCCTGTCGATTTCTCGATCGGTTGGGTAGAAAGCACACTTTTTTTGGTTGACCGGGCGGCGATCAATATTGTTTTCGATACTCTTGATGATTGACCCGTGTTTTGGACGGATGTCAGAGGATTTGGTGTCTCAAAAACATGAATTTTGGAAAGTACCAGAGGCTGGGCTCTTCGAATCGCGAAAAAACGGCGAAAACCGGGGTTTCCGGGGCCTTCCCGGCGACCCCGGATTCCAAGGTCGCCGGCGACCCTGGCCCAGGGTCGCAGGGCCTGCAACCCTGGGGGGGTTTTACCCCCTTTGTGTCCCGTTTTGTGTCCGTTTTTGCTGTTTTTCGATTCTTTTTTCCCCTGTACTTTTCCTTGACATTTTGACCATTTATTGGCCTAATTTCTTTGTAGGAAACCTGATGAGAATCCTTGCATTTTATTTTGCAAAGTTTCCAATTTCCTGAGAAAGCCGAAGACTTTGTCGCGCAGAGCTGCCGATTTTCCGTCAGAAGCTGAAACTGGGTCAAACGATGTCGGAATGACCTGAAATTTGGTGTGAAGCCTCTTGAGCAATAAATAAGACCAACCATAGGCTTTTGTTTGAGTTTTGAAGCCGTTTGGGGTCCTATCACCAGTAGACTTGCTTTTTGTCGCGATGAAGATGTCGCGGTTTGATGTGCGGTCAACCGATGTCCGATTGACTTGAAATTTGACAGGGAACCTATTGGAGTCATTTTAAGATGATCCATAGGCTCTATCTTGGAAACCATGGTCCCGGAGAGCTTTTGCCGCCGAGAGCTCCTTTTCGGCTGTCGGAGAAGCGAAGTTAGGCCAAATGATTTTGAAATGGCCCGAAACTTCTTGTGTACTCCTCTTTTGGCTGTCTGGAAGAATCTTGCAGTTTTTGTTTGATTCTGACAAGATTTGATTTTTGGAAGCAGCATTGCCTATTTATGGCAGGTTGCGACTTCATGTAGCTCTTTGGATCTTGAAGAGGCAAAGTGACATTTTTGGTGTCAACAAAGATCGGCTTTAGAAAAGGACTGGTTGATAGCAATCTTTATGTCAAAACAGAGTTGAGCAAACAGCTGGTTGTCATTGTTTATGTCGATGACATAATCTTTGGTGGCAATGATGAGGAAATGTGTAGGAATTTTGCTGAAGAGATGAAGAAAGAATTTGAGATGTCAATGCTTGGAGAACTAAAGTTCTTCCTTGGTTTACAAGTTCAGCAGCTGAAACTGGTATCTTCATATCACAGATGAAATACATCAAGGAAATGCTGAAGCATTTTAACATGGAAGACAGCAAGCCAGTGAGCGCACCAATGACAACGAACACAAAGCTAAGCAAAGATGATAAGGGTTCGTCCGTTGATCACACCACTTATCGTTCTATGATAGGAAGCTTGCTTTATTTGACTGCTACAAGACCGGATCTTCTGCAAGCAGTATGTATGGTGGCTCGATTTCAAGCATCACCAACTGAGACGCACCTTACAGCAGTAAAAAGGATATTTCGATATCTGAAAGGTACCAAGGAGCTTGGCATTTGGTATCCTAAAGGCAAATCCTTCACTCTTGCTGCATACTCTGACGCCGATTGGGCTGGATGTATAGATGATCGCATGAGTACAAGCGGTGGTGCATTCTATCTCGGTGAAAGTTTGGTGGCATGGCACAGTAAGAAACAAGATTCAGTATCCCTTTCTACAGCGGAAGCGGAATATATTGCAGCGGCAACTTGTTGTACGCAAGTGTTATGGATGCGGCAAATACTCTCTGATCTAGGAGTTCCGACAACGGATCCTACGCCAATCCTCTGTGACAACACAAGTGCAATTCACATCTCTAAGAATCCTGTTCAGCATTCTAGAACGAAGCATGTTGCAATCCGCTATCAGTTTCTCAAGGAAAAGGTTGCAGACGGTGAAGTAAAGTTGGAATATGTTCCAGCTACTGAGCAAGTTACTGATATCTTCACAAAACCTCTGCCAAAGGAAGTCTTCGAGTATCTATGAAAAAAATTAGGAGTTACTCACTCTCCTAATCATTAGGAGTTGTGTTTGAAAGGGGGAGCAATGTATTCCTTGAATATCCTATTCACTCCATGGTTGGTCCCTTTGGACTTGTTGTCAAAGGGGGAGAAAGTCTTATGCTAGGAGAAAGTTATGCTAGGAGAAAGCTATGCTAGAAGAAGTTATGCTATGATAGTTATGCTATGATAGCTAGGGGGAGATTGGTATCAAGATGGTGAAGATCTTGATTCTGTTGGTCTATGGTTCTGAAGAAGCTTCATGAAGGTCAACTGTTTCAAAGTGTTCCAAGTGTTGAAGTTCCAAGTGTTGCCAACAATTCCAAAGGGGGAGATTGTTGGAATTTGAGATGACTTGAGAAGTCTTATGAAGCATTGAAGTATTTAGTATCTCAAGTATCATTTTGTGTTAGAATTATTGTCAACACAATGTCACTAGTATGGTGTTAATAGTGTGGTATTGATAGAGCTTCAAAGAGAAAACAGAGCTAAAACAGTTCAGGAATTCAGAATTCCTGAAGCAGTGTGGTCGGTCGACCGAGGACCCCACGCGGTCGACCGGGAAAGAGAACTCTGCAGAAGACAGTTTCAGTTAGCTCCCAGTTATTTTGCTGCCACAGTGTGTCGCTAGTGGACCGGGGACCCCATGCGGTCGACGGAGCACGGGAACCAGAATTGCGCAGAAATTAGAAGTTGTGCACGAAAATTCAGGAACCTTATGTCTTTCGTTTGGGACTCTTTCTAAACGAATTCTAGCCTTATTTGAACACTCTTAAGGGTTACCATAACCTATATAAAGGCTTGATTGGTTCGTTTTCAAGTGTACAGAAGAGAAGAGAGAACAAAAAGAGAGAGTTTTGGAGAGAAGAGTGATTGGAGAAGAAGGCACTGCTGTGTGCTACTTTGTTGCACGTTTCTACAGCAAGTGTGGACGAGAATGTGCTCATGAAGATGGTGATTCGTCCATAGATAAGTGTCTCTCTATTTATGCTTTAAATTTCAATTTGTAAGGGATTGAGAGAGAGAGATTGTAGAGGGGAAGGGCTGTAGAAAAGTTCTTTACTTTAATTCTATAGAACATCAAGTTGGTGCTTGGTGTTAGGGGTTTGGTGATCCTATCTGTTGGTGCAGATAAATTGTAAAGGGAGTAGGTGCGTCCTAGATAGTTGGTGCTATCTGAAACTTAAGGGTTGGTGCTTTTTGTCGTTGGTGCGACTAAATAGATTCAGACCTGCTCCGGATCGGTGTTCGGACAGTCTTTGAACCGTGGACGAAGCCTTTTGGTGAACCATGTTAAATCTGTTGTCCTTGTGTGATTTGATTTGCTTTTGTTGTTAAATTGGACCTGTTTTTAAAGGGATCACTGATTCACCCCCCCCCTCTCAGTGATCGCGATATCTAACATGGGCAGCCTCTCGCGTCAGACCAGCGGCTCCACCGCTGCCTCCGATCAAGCACCTAAAAACAGAAAGAGAGGAAACTGGCACCAAACAAACAGGGTCAGATACGACGGTCTGGCAAGCAAATAAATAGGTAATATGGAAATGGGAATTCATAAAACCTGATGGGATCATTGTAAATCCATTTAAAGAGTCTAAACAATAATAGCAATAAATCATGATAAAACGATCGAAAGACCGAACATAAATATCAAAGCAAATAAATGAATGGTCTCTGGAGCATAAATATCTTAAAAAGATAACAGCCTACGTAAAACATTTAATAATTGGAAAATACATTTAAAATCCTGAATAATAGAGACAATACGATAAAAGATTGATTTCATAAACATTACCAAATTTAAAGAATATAATGAGTATAAAACAAAATAACAAACGGATAAAACATTTGTAACCACACATAGCTATATTCTCCTATTACCGAAGTAACAAGAGCAGACAGAACCATAGCCACTACACGTGGGATCGGAAACAGAATCAGAACCGTAGCCACATACAAGTGGGACCGGCAGATAAAAACCGTTGCCATGGTCGGTACAGACAGAATCCAAGCTGCAGCTGGTAGACAAATTAAAGATCCCAAGCCGGGTGATCAGCCCGACAATGTGACCTAAGCCTAGTGGTGCCTTTAGTTTTCAAAACCTGAACCGATACAACTCAAACCATAATAATCCCTTTGGCTCATGAGCTCACACTGCAAAGCTCTGGCCCCGTCTTGCCTCGAGGTTTTATTCTCGAAATAATAGTCTCTTTGGCTCATGGGCTCGCATTACAAAGCTGTGGCCCCATTTTGCCTCGAGGTTTTATTTTCAAAATAATAGTCTTTTCAAAATAATAGTCTTATCGATGCATTTCCGAATGTGGCGAACCACTCAAATCTCCTTCCAAATCGATTCGAAGAAAATATATGAATTTCCATAGTAAACCACTCAAATACACATCAAAGTAATTTGTATAAAATCATACGATCAATCCTTTCGAACATGGAAAACCACATGATTCTATGCCAAATCACCGATGCTATTCAAATTAGTTTAACGAAGAGTACAAATACATTCTCTGAGTTGAAATGGAATAGAATAGTGTAGAATAACTTAATGACTTACCAAGAAACCATCTCAATACACACTTAACCTTTGAACATTGATTAATAAAAGAATATGTTTGATGCCAATGAAAATCCACAACATTTAAAATGATAAAGTGCGCATTGAGACTTGAAAGATTCTCGGGTAATTTCACATATGCTCATTCTCTCATTGTTCTCATTCCCATTTCACAATTTCTCAAGTATCACAATTTACCCAAATCATTCATGGGCTTTAAGGCCTAAAAGGGAGATTAATGGGCCTCAAAACAAATAGGATAGATGGGATGAAATGGGCCTAAAATAGGTCTATAAATGACCCATAAAACAATCCAAACAGGCCCCCAATAAAACCCATAAAGACAGCTCAAACATCACAGAAATGGGCCCTAGACTGGTCTGGGCTCGCTCGAGCGACCCAGGGTCCGCTCGAGCGAAGCCCAGACAGAACCTGGTCCGCTCGAGCGGCCCACTGGGTCGCTCGAGCGGACTGGGCCCTGTCCAGTCCGCTGGAAGTGCATAATTGCACTACCTCCTTCCTTTTTCTGATTTTTTTCCTTTTTCCTTCTTCCTTACTCACATGATTCCATATTTCCTTGAGCTTCTCATGCCAATTTAAATCTATCAAACACATCCACACACACTAATTTATATTCCATTTCCATCAAACAAAATCAAGTGCAAACATAATCTTCTTCATTCATCAAGATACAAAAGTTATTGGAACATAAGGAGTTGATTTAAGGAAGATGAGTCCAAGAGCATAAAACATTTCAAGATATGCATTTCAAAGAAGATGCATATAAAACATTGCATACACATATTAATATAAAACCATGGTATGAAAAGGAGGAGAAATATACGAAGAAGAAATTCACAAAACCATTCACATTAAACAAATCACCATTATTAACTGAATATTCACTTGCCTTGGGTCAAGAGGAGATGCAAGTCACCCTATGAAGGTCCTCTTGTAGTCCCAAGCTCCAAAATCACAAAACCCCCAAAATAGCTCAAGAAGAAGCCCTTGAAACCAACCATTTTCAAATCTCCATGAAAACTCTTTGCATATATGACAAAAAACATTCTAAATGGTTTGGAAAACCAAGATTTGAAGAAAGAAATCCATTGCTAACCTTTTTGAAGCTCAAACAAGGAAGAAGAGCTTGGAAAAGTGGTCTCTCCTAGCTCAAATCTTTAGAAAATGGTATCTTTGAAAAGCTTGAAAGGTGAGGAAGAAGATGAGAAGATCATTCCCTCACTTAGCACTCAAGATGGGAGCTTTCAAAGAGGAGAGAGAAAGTGCTGGGAGAAAACCCTAGGCTCCTCTCTTCATTGCAGGAAAATGAAAGAATGGGGAAGAAGAAGAACCCATTGTGGTTTTATAAAGGGTAAGTGGGCTGGGCCCCATGGGCCCCAACATTGCAAAGGCCGAAACTAATATTTGTGGGTCCCGAATGAGATCGACGAAGAAGACAAAATCGATCATCGAAGTATTTACTTTCCAAAAAGTATATTTTCCCCAAATTCTGAAATTTTCGAAATTCAAGTACAGATTTAGTGAAAATGTCATTTTTGCCCATTTTTTTTCTCGAAAAATGCGATTTCTGAGCATCAAATCAAAATGGTCAAAACATGAAAGTTGTTAAACTTCATAAAATGAGTCAAAAGGAGCAAAAATTGTAGTTTTCCAAAATAAGAATAATTTCTCACAAAAATACAAATCATATGGACCGGGTCAAACTAAAGTCAACGGTCTTCAAAATCTCCAAGGCTATGAAAAATCTAGTCAAACTCAAAGACAAAGTCAAACCAACTCAAATCTCGCTTAAAAAGTTAAACCATGATTAAAATAATACTAAACAAAGAAATTGGGGCTCGGGGTCTTACACAAGTGATACTTCCTCTGTACATGGTTTTGGCTCTTATGGCTCCTGGGTTCCTTGGACTGTGCGACTGCCCCACTGTTGTCACAGTAAACTGTGAGCGGCTGTCGCACCAAAGGTACCACTCCAAGTTCCAGAAGGAATCTTTTGAGCCATACTGCTTCTTTAGCTGCTTCACAAGCGACTACATATTCAGATTCTGAGGTGGAATCAGCGGTACATTTTTGTTTAATACTCCTCCAGCTGATAGCTCCGCCACCAAGCATAAACACATATCCAGAAGTTGATTTCCTGGAATCCTTATCTGACATGAAATCAGAGTCTGTGTATCCGACTAGAATCAACTCATTACTGCCATAAATCAACATGTAATCTCTAGTCCTTCTCAAGTATTTGAGAATACATTTTACAGCAGTCCAATGATCAGGCCCTGGGTTAGACT
The DNA here is from genome assembly GCA_012931725.1 of Litsea cubeba. NCBI lineage: Eukaryota > Viridiplantae > Streptophyta > Magnoliopsida > Laurales > Lauraceae > Litsea > Litsea cubeba. Next base: position 19,053,159 of record CM022955.1, on the reverse strand, counting down.
GATATCTGCTGACTAGGCCCACTGCATGACAGATATCCGGTCTAGTACATAACATAGCATACATGAGGCTACCCACAGCCGAAGCATATGGTATTGCTCTCATCTGTTCCTTTTCCTCAGGTGTCTTGGGACACTGATCCTTGGAAAGGTTCATTCCATGCCTGAAAGGTGTGATACCCTTCTTGGAATCTTGCATAGCAAACCGTACCAGTACCTTATCTATGTATGCAGCTTGGGATAAGCCTATCATCCTATTCTTCCGGTCTCGATGGAGTTTAATCCCTAGGATGTAGCTTGCTTCTCCCAAGTCCTTCATATCAAAAGTCTTAGCCAACCAAACTTTCACTGTTGACAACAGTCCTATGTCACTCCCTAGGAGTAGGATGTCATCGACATATAATACCAGAAAAACTACCCTGCCTCCTTCAGTTTTCATGTACACACATGACTTATCCGGATTTTGACAAAAACCAAATGACTTGATTGCCTCGTCAAAACGGATGTTCCAACTCTGAGATGCCTGCTTCAGTCCATAAATGGACTTCTGCAACTTGCAAACTCTTTGCACTTGGTTTTTAGCTATAAAACCGTCTGGTTGCATCATATAGATGTTTTCCTCAAGATGGCCGTTGAGAAACGCCGTCTTGACATCCATTTGCCAAATCTCGTAATCAAGATGAGCTGCAATGGATAAGAGTATCCGAATGGACTTGAGCATGGCCACCGGCGAGAAGGTTTCCTCATAATCGATGCCTTCTTTCTGAGTATAACCTTTTGCAACAAGCCTAGCCTTAAAGGTCTCCACTTTTCCATCCGGTCCTCTCTTTCTCTTGTAGACCCACTTGCACCCAATAGGTTTAATATTGGCAGGCAAGTCCACAAGTGTCTAGACCTGATTAGAGTACATTGACTCCATCTCAGCTTTCATAGCTTCCTGCCAACGTCCCGAGGCTATGTCATTGATTGCTTCATCATAGTTACAGGGATCTTGTTCTTGCTCTTCCGGGATTGCCTCGTAAGACTCTCCCAAAAGCGAGAACCTCACAGGGGGTCTGATAATTCTCTCACTATGACGAGGCACTGGTGTAAAAACTGGGTCAGCTGGGTCAGGTGTGGGTGGATTCTCTTCAGGTTCGGTTATATTTGGATTTGGAATTGATTGTTCTTGAATTTCTTCCATGATAACCTTTTCTAAAGATTTTCGGTCATACATATAATCTTCCTCCAGAAAAACCACATTGGTGCTGACAAGCACTTTTTGCTCTCTGGGATTATAGAATAACCAACCCTTAGTTCCTTTGGGATATCCTATAAAAGTGCATACTTCTGACCTTGTTTCCAACTTATTCGTCTTAACCTTTAGCACGTGTGCTAGACAACCCCAAATGTTGTAGACTAGGCTTTCGTCCAGACCACAACTCCCGGGGAGTCTTAGGTACAGACTTAGATGGTACGTGGTTTAGTATGTACATAGCAGTGTCCAAGGCATGTCCCCAAAAGAATATAGGTAATCCTGAGAAACTTATCATAGACCTGATCATATCTAAAAGAGTTATGTTCCTTCTTTCCGCTACTCCATTCTGTTGAGGCATACCAAGAGCAGACAACTGGGATAGAATCTCATTCTCTAATAAATATCCCAATAAAATCAGCATAGAGATATTCTCCTCCTCGATCTGATCGAAGAGTCTTGATACTTTTACCTAATTGTTTTTCCGCTTCCGCTCGAAACTCTTTGAACTTTTCAAAAGCCTCGGACTTGAGGTGCATAAGGTATATGTATCCATATCTTGAGTAATCATCAGTGGAAGTGATGAAGTACTCATATCCTCCTCTGGCTCTAAATTTATGGGTCCACTCACATCAGTATGCACTAATTCCAATAAATCTTTGGCCCTATTGCCTTTAGATGAAAAAGGTCTATTGGTCATTTTGCCTTCCAGACAGGACTCACAGACAGGCATTGGTTCTACCATCAATGAAGGTAAGATACCATCTTTCACTAGCCTGTCAATCCTGTTTAGGTTTATATGACCTAGCCTCAGGTGCCAAAGTTTTGTTGGATTAGATGAAGGTGACTTCCTTTTTAATGATGGTCTATTAATTATTTCGGTATCATGTATCTCATACATTGTGGGAGTTAACAGATAAAGTCCATTGGTTACCTTGCCAGAACAAATAAAAGTACCATTCCTCTTTATGACAACTTCAGTACCAAAAGTAATAGAATAACTTTTATTCACCAAACTAGAAACTGAAATTAAATTCCGTCGTAAAGACAGTACATATAGAGTGTCTGACAAAACCAATTTATTATCCGAAAAACATAAAGTAATAACTCCTACTGAAACCGCTCCTGCCTTAGCATGAGATCCTAGGTTGACAATGATTTCCCCATCACTTAGCCTCCTGGTTTCCTTAAACCCCTGCAATGAGTTACATATGTGATTAGTTGCACCGGAGTCAACACACCAGGATTCTGAAGTACTAGTTCCCAAACTAACTTCAGAAACAAGTGACTCAATCATACCTGGGGTCTTCTTCTTAGACAGATAATCAGGACAATTCCTCTTCCAATGTCCTGTCATACCACAATGGAAATACTTTCCTTTTGTACATGCACCCTTAGTGATCGATCCCCAAGTGTAGGGTATGATTGTAGTAATAATCTGGTAAATCCAGGTCGATCCACAGGGAGCAATGCTTTTCAAGAAACCTTCCAACTTTGACCTGTCCTAAATAAACACTAATCTGGCCTGAATAGAAACTAATTAAATTAGATAACTAAATATAAAATGGTTAATTACAATGCTTTCCAAAAATAAAAGAACTATTGTAATAAAGGAAACCTAATCTAAGCAATCCTAAAATATCTAAAAACCTGCAAAAGAACACACAAATCAAACGACCAATTTAATATAAAAAAATCAAAACAAAATTTTCTAAATTAGGTCCTACTTACCAAAATCAATTTTTATGCAAATATGAATGAACTATAATGCCCTAATTGCTAACAATGCAATTTTATGCAAGTTTCTAACTATATGATGCATGCTGTAAAAAATTCTAAGTATGGAAACTATTGCGCAGCCCTGTCTTCACTGGACTGTACGACTCGCCTAAGATGGTGTGAACCTAAATCTAATGGATGGGATCAATAGTGTGATGATGCATGAACACAACAAAAAAAGAAAAACTAAAAAATGACTTAAAACGAAAACGATATGATCACCTAAAGATGCCTACTTGAACTGTTTTGTTGCTGAAATCTGAACGCAGGCTTACTAAGTACCCCTGTTTGAGCCTTTGGTTGACATGGTTCCCGAGGTTATTTTTGGCTGAAATTTTGGGGTTTCAAAGTCCAATTACGATAGTTTAAATCTGCTATTTTTTGGACAAAAATATTAACGTTTACCTGGTTTTTAAATCATGAACTTTTGTAATCCAGTTGGGTCAATTCTGCTGAATTGTGCAGGATTTTTCACTATTCACTTATCAGATCCGAATTTAGTGTTTCTAATCAGTTGATAATCTTGTGATTTCATAAACAAAACTTGTTCTAATGCAATTTCTAAATATGATGTATGTAGAAAAACACTATCCAACCATAGAGTATGCAAGTAACAAAAATTGTAAGTTTCTATATGGAAAGATGCAACTTGGGGTTTCTAAATCAAGAACTTGCAAATAATAAAAAAAAATGACAGGATATTAACTTTAAATAAAAACAAAAGGGGTGGAAAAAATAAAAAGCGGAAAAGATGTATCAAAGATCTAGAAACTAGACGATCATACAAGTATTGAAAATGCGATAATGAAGTCATCTCTTCTCAGAGTAGGAAAGAAAAAAAAATGCAAGTGATTACCTGATGTCTCTCGACTTTTAATCCATTTATTTTATTTTCAAAAACCTAGATCTAATCATGTGAAATATTGTCTCCAATAAAAACACATAAAAGAACTGAAAATAAAAAATTAAATCACTTACATAAAGAACACGCATAATCAATTCAAGTAGTGTCTTTTATTCCTTGATCTTTGAATACAAGAAATTAAGATTCTTCCCTCCTTTTCATTCTCTCAACATGGCCTCTCAACCTATGCCTAAAAGAATTAAAAGAAAGAAGAAGAAAGGGACTTAGAGAGAAAGGTGGATGGGAGTGGAAAGGAGAAATAGAGAGCCTCCAAAATTGCTACCCAATAGTCTTGGACGTCCAGCCCTCTTGTATGGCTCCTTTTTATGCTTTTTGCAAATATTTTTTTAGTAAAGAATCTCTCATCTTTAGGGATCTTGTTTCCTTGTGTAGAGATTCTAGCTTAGGCTCCAAGCTAGCTTCTTTCTTTGGAAAGACTTTTAAATTAGAGAGATCTCCTTGCCTTATTAGGTTTCTTGATGAACACACCTTCCTTTTATAATTCCAAGAATATCTCTAAAAATTGCATGATGATGTAGAGTGAAGAAACTTTCCAAATATTGAGATTTCTTGCAATTCCCGCCTAAAACAGTATCAGTCAACTTCCCGAGGTCATATCTCCCTCAATATAGCTCTGATTTATGTAACCTTGGGCTCCACAGATATCTGCTCGAAAAGAGCTTTCCAACGGTGTCTAGATTGCGCCGATCCGACACTCGGTTTGATACTTATGGCCATTTTAAGTTGCTGCTCCATAAAAATCCGGGAATAATTGTGCACAAAATGGAAGCTTCTATGTTGGCATCCAATGGTGTGTGTGGGGTCCATGTTGGACGTCCAAGGCATGCTTGGACTCTTTCCTTGCTTGCTTATTTGACTTTCATTTGACCTCTCTTCTCAAATTTCATCAATGTGGGTCCCATGTTGATTTCTCCTACAAATTGAAAGGAATAAATTTATCATTAATTACATGTAAGAAAATAAACATGAATAATGCATGGGACCCTACATGTCTAATGATGCACCCAAATGACAAACTTTTCAAAAATAGCACATGGTGATAAAAATAGCAAATATGGATTGATGAAGCCAAAAACTAATTTTTTTGGGGGTGATGAATGAGATGAAAAAAAAATCCTAATTTCACAAAAGTCATGCAATTCAATGAATTTTGACCAATTCTGAACATTTTCCAAAAATATCACCAAATACATGTAATCATGAAATTAAGTGCGATTATATGCAATTAAACCTAATTAAGTCCACAAATGCTTATGAAATGATGACCTAATGACCTAATTTTGTGGACTTATCACACCCCTCAACCAGCTTTTTGCTAGTCCCTTAGCAAAATAAGCGACAAGGAATAAAACTCACTAAACTAATACTGAGGAAAATAAACTAATGAAGAAAACAAAATTGAAAAAAAACCACTTTCGCTGGCACTCTCGACTGCATTTTGCGTATGCAGTAAGCCCTTAAACCCCTAGGTTCCCCCTAGTGGACGAGTTGTGCCTCGTGAGGGTTTGTAGTGAATATACCCACAAAATTCTCTTCTTTTTTTTTCCATTTTTTTCTACTTTTTTTCCAAAGTAGAAACCTAACAAAACCATGGGAACTTTTCCAAAAGAAAATTTACAAACACCGGATTTTCTCAATTCTTGGAAATTTTTTTTTCAAAGGCAAATCTTAAATTAGGTTCAAAAATCTCATCTTTTGGTTATAAATTCTCGAAATCATGCTGGATTGATTGTGCATGGTGATAAGTGCGTATACGAAAAAACATAGGTATCAAATGATCCACCAAAAATTTCCGTGAAAACGATATTTTATCCAAAATTCTGGGCCACCTAACCTTAGCAAAGAAAAACAGCCTTCCTCTCAAGGCGACCATGACGGCTTTCGCACTACTGTTTTTTTTCAAAGGCCGCAATTATTATGAGGTTTTTTTTTTTTTTTTTAGAAACACACACGTGACTGTGCAATGCCTAGGTCCCTTAAGCTCTCTAATTAACCCATGTAATGAGCGTTAGGCCAATGACTCCCAAGTCAGATGTCTTTAGGGCACTAGGTATGTAAATACCCCTACGGGCTTACTGGCTCGGGTTAAAAAGGCTACGAACCCAAACTAGTCACATAACTTTTTATTCTTTTCAAGACTTATAACTAACACTTTTTTTTTACGGTCCCCAAAACAATAGGCAGCCCTTTTCATGTGCCCGAATTAACTCAACGGTTTGTGGCTGATCAAACCACCCATATGAGCCAGGAAACTGTGAAACTAAGGGTCGGTTTTCCATCATATTTTCAATCCAATCGTCAAAGAAAACGGAAATCATAACTTCACATTCAAAAACCTTGAAAACGTATACAGACTGTGTAAAAGTGAGGGATCAAATTTCAGCACTTTTTCAAAAATCCTTTCCTTAAACAAAACAATGAACCATTATATTTTTTTTTCGCCAAAAGCTTCAAAAAAATTCCAAAATTCGAGGTATCTTCGTTTTATAAAACTTCTCTTGAAATTTCCTTTTTCTTTCAAAAACCCTAAAACCAACAGAAATAACAAAAATTTTCAAAAGTTTTTAGAAACTTTTTCCTAAAAAAAAAAAAAAACAGAAACTAAAACCCAAACACAAAGGTGTAAAAATTCTGTCTAACAACAGACAAGTGTGCTTGTCCCCACCCCCCAACCTAGCATGAACATCGTCCTCGATGTGCAAATGAATGATATGCATTGAACATATGAAACAAGAGGAACATAAAAGTGACAGAGGGAAAAGTTTAGAAAGCACCTGAGAATTAGAAACTTTTCAGAAACCCTGTCCATGGTTAGACAAAACACACAAAAACAAACAAGAAGATCTATTTACATATGTACACATAGTTGAGTGCTGTTAGATCTAACGCTCGTCAGTCCTGATAGTCAGGACTAGTCAGAGGTAAAATAGTGTCCTCTGAATCAAATGGCTCCAAGAATGGTTTTAGACGTTGTCCATTCACTTTGAAAACTGAACCATCCTTGGGATTCTCCAACTCAACCGCCCCGTGTGGAAAAACATGCTTAACAATAAAGGGGCCACTCCATCGAGATCTCAACTTCCCAGGAAAGAGATGCAAACGAGAATTGTAAAGAAGGACTTTTTGTGATGGGTGAAAAGTTTTTCTAAGAATGTTTTTATCATGGAAAACATTGGTCCTTTCTTTGTAAATACTAGAATTTTGATAAGCCTCATTGCGAATCTCTTCCAATTCATTCATTTGGAATTTCCTCTTAATTCCAGCTTTCTCCATATCAAAGTTTAGCTGCTTTAGTGCCCAATATGCTTTATGTTCTAATTCCACCGGAAGGTGGCAAGCTTTCCCATAAATCAGTCTGTATGGAGACATGCCTATTGGAGTTTTGAATGCGGTGCGGTAAGCCCATAACGCATCGTTTAATCGGAGTGACCAATCTTTGCGAGTAGGGTTTACTGTCTCCAATATACGTTTGATTTCCCGATTCGAGACCTCAACTTGCCCACCAGTCTGCGGATGATAGGACGTAGCCACTTTGTGTGTAATTCCGTATGTTTTAAACAAAGCCTCGATTACACGATTACAGAAGTGGGTACCTCCATCACTAATGATGGCTCGTGGGGTCCCGAATATGGAAAATATGTGCTCTTTCAAAAATTTCTTGACAACATTAGCATCATTTGTCCGACATGGGATAGCTTCAATCCACTTGGACACATAATCAACAGCTACTAAAATGTAGAGATAACCAAAACTCAGGGGGAACGGTCCCATGAAATCTATTCCCCATACATCAAACAACTCAATGATCAAAATTGGATTCAGGGGCATCATGTTCCTTCTTGAAATGGAACCCAATTTTTGACAGTTTTCACAAGACTTGCAATATTCATGAACATCTCTAAATAGGGTGGGCCAGTAAAAACCGCATTGTAGAACCTTAAAGGCGGTTTTTTTAGAAGAGAAGTGGCCCCCAGGCCTGTGAATGACAAAAGGAGATGAAATTGTTTTGCTCTTCATCTGGCACACACCTCCTAATGATTTGGTCTGGGCAGTATTTAAACAAAAACGGGTCAGCCCAGAAAAAATGTCGGACCTCAGAAAAGAATTTATTCCTATCTTGCTTTTTCCAATGTTCTGGGACTGTGCCTATAGCAAGATAGTTGGCAATGTCTGCATACCAGGGAAGTTGGGATACTGCGAACAGTTGTTCGTCAGGGAAGTTGTCCTGGATGGGTGTGGATTCCAAAGATTCAGAAATGACAAGTCGTGATAGATGATCTGCAACAACATTTCCTACTCCCTTTTTATCTCGGATTTCAATATCAAATTCCTAGAGTAGAAGGATCCAACGAATGAGGCGCGGTTTTGCATCCTTCTTAGAAAGAAGGTATTTCAACGCTGAATGATCGGTGAACACAATGATCTTGGATCCTAGCAAGTACGAACGGAATTTGTCTAGCGCAAAGACCACAGCCAATAATTCTTTCTCTGTGGTGGAGTAATTGATCTGTGCGCTATTCAAAGTCCGGCTTGCATAATAAATCACGTAAGGTTTCTTTTCCTTACGTTGCCCCAACACAGCCCCAACCGCATAATCACTTGCATCACACATAAGTTCAATGGGCAGGCTCCAGTCAGGCGGTTGCATAATCGGAGCGGAAGTCAGCATGCCCTTTAACTTGGTGAAAGCTTCGTGGCATGCCTCAGTCCACTCAAATTGAGTATCTTTTAACAGAAGGTTGCACAGTGGTCTAGAGATAGCGCTGAAATCTTTTATAAACCTTCTGTAAAAGCCTGCATGCCCTAAGAACGATCGGATATCTCTAACGGTTTTTGGGATGGGCAGATTTGAGATCAGATCTATTTTTGACTTGTCAACTTCCATTCCCTTGGATGAAACAATATGGCCAAGGACTATTCCCTGGCGAACCATGAAGTGACACTTCTCCCAATTTAGCACCAGGTTCTTCTCTTCACATCTGACAAGGACTTTTCCCAAATTACTTAAGCAGTCTTCGAAAGAATTATCAAAAACGGAGAAATCATCCATGAAGACCTCGAGGAAACACTCCACCATGTCACTGTATATGCTTAGCATGCAGCGTTTGAAAGTAGCGGGAGCATTGCACAGTCCAAAGGGCATTCGCCGGTAGGCGAAAGTTCCAAAGGGACATGTGAATGTGGTTTTCTCTTGATCCTCAGGGGCGATTTCTATCTGATTGTATCCTGAGTATCCATCCAAGAAGCAGTAGTATGGGTGGCCTGCTACCCTTTCCAAAATTTGGTCCAAAAAAGGTAGCGGAAAATGGTCCTTCCGTGTGACTGCATTGAGCTTTCTGTAGTCAATACATACCCTCCAACCTGTGGGTATCCGGGTAGGGATGAGTTTATCCTTAGCATTCTTGACTACAGTGACGCCGGCTTTCTTTGGTACGACCTGGGTAGGGCTGACCCATTGACTATCTGAAATCGGATAGATGATACCCACGTCCAGAAGTTTTAAGACTTCAGCCCTAACCACCTCCTGCATGGTGGGGTTAAGTCGGCGTTGCATTTGTCTGGAATGTTTTGCATTTTCTTCCAGGTAAATATGGTGCGTACACACGTAAGGGTCAATGCCTTTAATATCAGCCACAGTCCATGCTATTGCACCCTTGTGCTGCTTAAGTATTTCCATTAATTGCTCCTCTTGGTCCTTTTTTAGGTGCGATGAAATTACAACTGGGAACGTTTCATCATCCCCAAGGTACGCATATTTGAGGTCAACTGGAAGGGGTTTCAACTCGGGTTTGGGTGGCCTCACCTGAGAGGGAAGAGACTTAGACCCCGATGGTACTAGCTCCTCAGCTTCTGGGTTCCACACACTACTGGCCATCTGAACAGTATCATTTTCAATGTCAAGAGAATGAGGCAAATCAGATTCAAAGGGGCACAAGGAATTGGGGTCGGTTGATTCTGTAAGAGATTCTTGAACAATGGCCTCAATCATGTCAATCTCTTCAAAATCAGGACCATCATCCCGCATTTGTTTGCACGCATTGAAAACATTGAGCTCAATGGTCATGTTTCCAAAAGAAAGCTTCATTACCCCGTTTCGGCAATTGATCAGTGCATTTGAAGTGGCTAGGAAGGGTCTACCCAATATTACCGGAATTTGAGCATTAGGATTTGCCACGGGTTGGGTATCCAAAACGATGAAGTCCACTGGAAAGTAGAACTTCTCGATTTGTACTAAGACATCTTCTACCATCCCCCTTGGTTTCTTTATTGATCTGTCAGCGAGCTGAAGAGTGACCTGAGTAGGTTTCAACTCGCCTAGCCCCAACTGTTGAAAAACCGAGTAAGGAAGTAGATTGACACTCGCCCCCAAGTCGAGTAAAGCTTGTTCTATCCGAAAGTTTCCAATGATGCACGATACTGTGGGGCATCCCGGATCTTTATATTTAGGGAGAGCATCTTGTCTTAAAATCGAGCTTGCTTGCTCGGCCAAGAAAGCTTTCTTAGAAACATGCATCTTACGTTTGATTGTGCATAAATCTTTGAGGAACTTAGCGTAAGATGGAATCTGTTTGATGGCATCCAAAAGCGGGATATTAATCTTGACTTCTCTGAAGATATCCAGAATCTCCTCATTTGGGACCATCCTCTTTGGCGATCTTAGTCGTTGGGGGAATGGGGCCATAGGCTTGTACTCAGAAATTTCGGGTACCTTCCCTTTGTCATCACCAACCTTTTCTAAGACTTATTTAGATTCAGACTTATTTGAAGAAACTTTTTGATCCGAGGATACAGGTGATTTTCCTTTTTTCGGATCATCTTTCGAAATTTCTTTACCAGTCCGCAAAGTGGTCACGGCTTGCACCTGCTCCTTTGAGGTAGAGGGACCTGTATTGGCCACTTCGTATTGCCCCTTAGGGTTCGGGTGTGTTTCGGCTGGGAAAGCCCCCTTCTCCCTATTTTGAAGGGCATTGCTGAGTTGGCCAATTGAGGTTCTCACCTCTTTTTGAAAGTCTAGAAAAGATTGTTGATTGTTTTGAATGATGGAATTCTGAGTTTGAATTAAATTTGTCAGCAGATCCTCCAAAGACCTATTTTGAGACTGTGGAGGGGGTGGTGTGTATTGGGCTCCTTGTGTTGAGGGCCTAAAGTCACCACCTTGATGTGTAGGTCTTTGGGGGACCGACTCCTGATTAGCAGTAGGCCCATTCCTCCAACTGAAATTGGGATGGTTCCTCCAGGTGGGGTTGTACGAGTTACCGAGTTGATTGTTGAAAGGCCTCTGATAAGCAGTGGTTGCATTGGCCTGTTCCTGTAACACCTCTTTGAAAGCAGGGATTGTTGGACAATCCTCTGAAGAGTGGGTGTCACAGTCACAAATACCACACACGGTGGCGGGCTGTTTACTCCTCCCCATTTCTATGGCTTCAATTTTTCTAGTTAGGGATGCTACTTTTGCATTGAGTTCCATTTCATCGTCCTGAAGTCGATATATTCCCCCTCCCTTAGGATTATTCGATTGCCTTGGATTATCAACTCCATCGGAAGTGTCCCAATTTTGGGCACTTTCTGTAAGAGAATCTAAGTATTCCCATGCTTCATCTGGGTTTTTGCTCAAAAACTCACCATTACACATTGTTTCAACGAATTGGCGCATTTCCGAAGTTAACCCATCATAAAACATACCAATTATGCGCCATGATTCGAATCCATGATGTGGGCAGGCTTGTAAGAGCTCTTTGAAGCGTTCCCAACACTTGAAGAAAGACTCTTTTTCTTTTTGTTTGAAATTCATCATGTGTCTCCTCAAAGTGTTGGTTTTGTGAAGTGGGAAAAACTTTTTCAAGAACTCTCGCACCATAACATTTCAAGTGGTAATCAAATTGGGCCTAAGGGAATGCAACCATATTTTTGCCTTCTCCTTCAGTGAAAAAGGGAATAATCTAAATTTGACTATATCCTCCCCAATATTATTGAAGTGTAAAGTGGCACATACTTCTTCAAATTCTCTTAAGTGCGAATACGCACTTTCTGAATCAAGGCCATGGAACTTAGGGAGTAATTGTATCACGCCCGGCTTTATTTCAAAATTTCCCACATTGGGTGGGATGACCATACAAGAAGGTGTGGTTGTCCGTGTGGGTTGAAGATATTCTCGTAAACTCCTTGCCCTTTGGTTAACCGCTCCATTATCATCATTTTCATTCTGGTCGTTCCGGTCATCATTGTTGTTGCCACTACCGGACCCACTTGCCATTGGTGATGGTCTCAAAGAACTTGATGGAATTGGAGATTCAAAGTTTTCAATAATTCTCTTAATCGGAGACTCCTTCCTTCTTAATCTGTGCCCTGAATCTCTTTGCCAAATTGGCGGGGGCCTATCCTTCTTTTTGGGAATCTTGAAATTTTTTTTTATTTAAAAAAATTGATGAAAATAAAGAAACTAACTTAGAACAGCAACTAACCTCACTAGAGGTCAAAAAGTTCACCTCAGCCCTTAACTCGAACTTATGAAGTTAACTCGACCAGGTTAGCCCCCAGGTAAGTGGTGAGGTCACAACGGTCCCGCTTAAAAACCACTTGCCTCGAATAGCTTGACTATCTCCCCTTTTGGGACAAGGCTTTTCTTAGGCATCGAGTTTAACCAAAGAACGCAGCTTTAGGCCTTAGTTTCACTTTTCTTCCTTAAGGAGTTAACTACAAAGAAAAATAAATCCTAAAAAAAAAATTGGAAGATTTTGGTAACTTTTTGGAGTTTTCTAAAAATCAATGAAGTGAATTGCTAACATTCCATGCACTTTCCTAATCCAAATTAGGGTAGTTTCAACATTCCATGCATGCACCCCTTATTTCTAGCAAGATGCCAAAAGTAATGCACAATTTAAATAGGAAAGACAGAAAGTTACCTTTACTAGCACTCCCCGGCAACGGCGCCAAAAACTTGATCGATCCCCAAGTGTAGGGTATGATTGTAGTAATAATCTGGTAAATCCAGGTCGATCCACAGGGAGCAATGCTTTTCAAGAAACCTTCCAACTTTGACCTGTCCTAAATAAACACTAATCTGGCCTGAATAGAAACTAATTTAATTAGATAACTAAATATAAAATGGTTAATTACAATTCTTTCCAAAAATAAAAGAACTATTGTAATAAAGGAAACCTAATCTAAGCAATCCTAAAATATCTAAAAACCTGCAAAAGAACACACAAATCAAACGACCAATTTAATATAAAAAAATCAAAACAAAATTTTCTAAATTAGGTCCTACTTACCAAAATCAATTTTTATGCAAATATGAATGAACTATAATGCCCTAATTGCTAACAATGCAATTTTATGCAAGTTTCTAACTATATGATGCATGCTGTAAAAAATTCTAAGTATGGAAACTATTGCGCAGCCCTGTTTTCACTGGACTGTACGACTCGCCTAAGATGGTGTGAACCTAAATCTAATGGCTGGGATCAATAGTGTGATGATGCATGAACACAACAAAAAAAGAAAAACTAAAAAATGACTTAAAACGAAAAAGATATGATCACCTAAAGATGCCTACTTGAACTGTTTTGTTGCTGAAATCTGAACGCAGGCTTACTAAGTACCCCTGTTTGAGCCTTTGGTTGACATGGTTCCCGAGGTTATTTTTGGCTGAAATTTTGGTGTTTCAAAGTCCAATTACCATAGTTTAAATCTTCCTTTTTTTGGACAAAAATATTAACGTTTACCTGGTTTTTAAATCATGCACTTTTGTAATCCAGTTGGGTCAATTCTGCTGAATTGTGCAGGATTTTTCACTATTCACTTATCAGATCCGAATTTAGTGTTTCTAATCAGTTGATAATCTTGTGATTTCATAAACAAAACTTGTTCTAATGCAATTTCTAAATATGATGTATGTAGAAAAACACTATCCAACCATAGAGTATGCAAGTAACAAAAATTGTAAGTTTCTATATGGAAAGATGCAACTTGGGGTTTCTAAATCAAGAACTTGCAAATAATAAAAAAAAATGACAGGATATTAACTTTAAATAAAAACAAAAGGGGTAGAAAAAATAAAAAGCGGAAAAGATGTATCAAAGATCTAGAAACTAGACGATCATACAAGTATTGAAAATGCGATAATGAAGTCATCTCTTCTCAGAGTAGGAAAGAAAAAAAAATGCAAGTGATTACCTGATGTCTCTCGACTTTTAATCCATTTATTTTATTTTCAAAAACCTAGATCTAATCATGTGAAATATTGTCTCCAATAAAAACACATAAAAGAACTGAAAATAAAAAATTAAATCACTTACATAAAGAACACGCATAATCAATCCAAGTAGTGTCTTTTATTCCTTGATCTTTGAATACAACAAATTAAGATTCTTCCCTCCTTTTCATTCTCTCAACATGGCCTCTCAACCTATGCCTAAAAGAATTAAAAGAAAGAAGAAGAAAGGGACTTAGAGAGAAAGGTGGATAGGAGTGGAAAGGAGAAATAGAGAGCCTCCAAAATTGCTACCCAATAGTCTTGGACGTCCAGCCCTCTTGTATGGCTCCTTTTTATGCTTTTTGCAAATCTTTTTTTAGTAAAGAATCTCTCATCTTTAGGGATCTTGTTTCCTTGTGTAGAGATTCTAGCTTAGGCTCCAAGCTAGCTTCTTTCTTTGGAAAGACTTTTAAATTAGAGAGATCTCCTTGCCTTATTAGGTTTCTTGATGAACACACCTTCCTTTTATAATTCCAAGAATATCTCTAAAAATTGCATGATGATGTAGAGTGAAGAAACTTTCCAAATATTGAGATTTCTTGCAATTCCCGCCTAAAACAGTATCAGTCAACTTCCCGAGGTCATATCTCCCTCAATATAGCTCTGATTTATGTAACCTTGGGCTCCACAGATATCTACTCGAAAAGAGCTTTCCAACGGTGTCTAGATTGCGCCGATCCGACACTCGGTTTGATACTTATGGCCATTTTAAGTTGCTGCTCCATAAAAATCCGGGAATAATTGTGCACAAAATGGAAGCTTCTATGTTGGCATCCAATGGTGTGTGTGGGGTCCATGTTGGACGTCCAAGGCATGCTTGGACTCTTTCCTTGCTTGCTTATTTGACTTTCATTTGACCTCTCTTCTCAAATTTCATCAATGTGGGTCCCATGTTGATTTCTCCTACAAATTGAAAGGAATAAATTTATCATTAATTACATGTAAGAAAATAAACATGAATAATGCATGGGACCCTACATGTCTAATGATGCACCCAAATGACAAACTTTTCAAAAATAGCACATGGTGATAAAAATAGCAAATATGGATTGATGAAGCCAAAAACTAATTTTTTTGGGGGTGATGAATGAGATGAAAAAAAATCCTAATTTCACAAAAGTCATGCAATTCAATGAATTTTGACCAATTCTGAACATTTTCCAAAAATATCACCAAATACATGTAATCATGAAATTAAGTGCAATTATATGCAATTAAACCTAATTAAGTCCACAAATGCTTATGAAATGATGACCTAATGACCTAATTTTGTGGACTTATCACTTAGCCTTTGCCACACCACCAGTAGCACCATTTTCTGCTTTAGGACCTTTGGGAACTGATTTCTTCTTGCCTTATGCCCTTTGCCTTTCGGCTTGGACTGGGCATGTGACTTTTCTGTCATTAGGGCAGTTGGCTTTTTCATGATCCCTTCAGTTGCTACAAGCTGGCAGCTGGCTAGACAGCTCAGCTAGAGTCAGATTCATTTTGTTCATATTATAATTGACTTTAAAATTATTGAATGAATCTGGTAGCGACTCAAGGATTATGTCAATCTGCGATTCTACATCAATCGCGGCACCCAGTATATCCAACTCATTCAATGAGTCCATCATCTTAAGCATGTGGTCCTGTACTGGTGTACCCTCAGCCATCTTGGTGCTTATAAGCACCCTCATAGCTGCCTGCCTAGCAGGCCTGCCCTGTTCCGCAAACATCTCCTTCAAGTTCGATATCATATCATATGCAGTCTTAAAGGATTGATATTGGTGTTACAAAACACTAGACATGGATGCCTGAATATAACATCTAGCCATCTCATCATCTTTGGTCCACTTAGCATAAAGGTCTTTCTGTTCCTGTGATGCATCTGGCATGGGCTCATCAAGGGGGGTTGTGGAAAGGACATATTTGTTTCCTGAAGCAGTCAGGACAATATCCAGATTTCTTTTCCAGTCCACGTAATTGGATCCCACCAACTTGTTCTGGTTGAGGATGGTCGCAAGTGGATTGAAAGTATTCGAATGCATGTTGTATAAACTAAAGCACATAACCATATATTCAATAAAAGAATATGAATGACATTAAGATTTAGTATTCTACCAAATTTATGTGAGAATCCTCATAACCACTAAATTTAGAATACATCGGAATCCCAATCCCTTAGGGCATGCCTACTAGGGGAGTGCGAATGTCCTTGGATTGGTGCGGATCAAAGTTCATCAAAATTAGAATTAAGACTAACTATCCATGATCCCCATCATTCATTATTATCTAGGTATCTCATACCAAATAATGTATGACTCCCGATTAACTTTGGTTTCTAAAATACATGATGCAAATCCTAGGGGATACTACATCACTATTTTAGTTAAGTGTGACCCACCAACTAATATTGAATGACAACCGTCATGGGCAGCTCCTCCTAGGGGAGTGAACCCCCACCACGTCTCACCAATACTATCCAATGGAGATCCATATCTAGTAACCAGACTAATAAAAGCACTCCGAAGGAACGGCCACACTCTTGGTGGCGCGAGGCTAATACTTTCCTTACAATGGACCTATGGTGGAAAACCATGGGGATATCTAAAATTAAATGCCCCACTCCCACTTAATATTTTAGAATTGAGGATTTCCTTTTTAAGGTATTAAGGCCCACATATAAATATGAACATCAAATTATCTCATGATATGATCTAAGATTGGTTCCAAGTCAAGTTATTATAAGGAAAGTCCAATTTCTAAAATTAGTGTTACCAATGTGTCCATCTCATGAGTCATCAACACTAATTAAAACTCTTTCCAAAAATAATTTGATTCGACCAATTTTAGGAACTTGCTATGTTTGGATCAGATTTGGAAATATCCTAAATAAAGCATTCAACCATAGATAGAAAACACTAAAATTAGAAACTAGTCCTCTCCTCCACATGGCCCAAGCGGAATAGACTTCTTGGACTTCTAGACTTTCCAAAACTTTGGAATTCCTTAAACTCTTTGGGAAACTCCAAATCTCTTTTGGTAATCTTCAAACTCTTTGATTAAGAGTCCAACAACACTTTCTTTTTTCGTCTCGGACATCGCCAGAGTTTACAAATTTAGAAAATTACATAAATTCCTATGTCTCTACGATAAGACTTACATGGTAATCTATTAATTGAAATAAAAAAAGGCTTACAGGGAATTTCACCATGCCTTGCCCTGAACCGGGAAACCAAGGAAACCATGATGCCCTTTACAACTTGCCAAAAATAAACATTCAACCATAAAAGAAAATAAAAGACTAGTGGGCCATATGGAGAGGACATGACAACCTGCAGGTTAGTATCTCATACTAGCAAAGCAACTCACAAAACGGGGTTACCAAACAACAATGGAACGATAAGATGCCAAAAATTGCCACTACTATAATTCATGCGCTACGCAGAAGGGGGTCTGGGGGTGTCCCCCTGGCGGGGGTCGAGCTCTTCTGTGTCAGTGTCTTCGGTCGATCGACCAGAGGGTTCGGTCGACCGACCTGACGGAAATCTGCAG
The DNA here is from genome assembly GCA_012931725.1 of Litsea cubeba. Lineage (NCBI taxonomy): Eukaryota > Viridiplantae > Streptophyta > Magnoliopsida > Laurales > Lauraceae > Litsea > Litsea cubeba. Next base: position 19,035,432 of record CM022955.1, on the reverse strand, counting down.
GTTGGGTTTTTCTAATTCGTGTCCAAACATCTCCAGAACTCTTCTGAAGACTCCCAATGGCTTCCTACCATCATTCATCATTGTTAAACCCTTTTGTGACTATCCAAACATGGATTCACTAATTTTCCAAGCAAAACCATCAAAACTGATCCATACATAGCCCTTGATCTATCCTCTTCGCATCTCATGCAAAGATTAGATCAAGCTTACTGATCTACCATGATTAGAGATGAGGTAAGGCTCTGATACCAACTGTAGAACAAATAGGTGGGCCTCTAGGATAGGTTTCAAAAACTTTTGATCCACTTGATACAGGGATCAACTATCCAGAAGGCTATCAATGTGTCCAAGATGCAAACCCTCTATCTCATCTATCATGATCAGTAATACAATCTATCTAGGAGATAGAAAGTCAGCAACAAACATGCAACAAAGATGTATATCATACAAGGAAATAGATTATACCTTTGGAGCTCGGTTGGGCTCTAATGAAGAAGTTGCTACTTTCTTTGATGACGAACTCTTTCACGAATCAAATAGGTTTCTCCAAAACCCAATGGCCTTCCACGCTATTACCCGAATCAGAATCTCTTTCTCAAGAAGATGGGTGGGATCTTCAAGAGAAGACAACTAGGAACTTAAAGGAACTAGAAGAGGGAGAGAAGAGATGTGCAACACTTGCACAAAGGGGGCTGGACGTGAATTCCAAGATGGACGTCCAAGCCCCCTTTGGTTCCATATTTATAGCTTTTGCAAACTACTCTTACTAATTTAATTAGAGGTTCACTTCCAAATTAATTAGTAACATTCTTCTCTTTCTTAATTACAATAGAAGTCTTACTTCCATTAATAATTAGAAACATACTATTACCACTATTAGAAGTCTCACTTCAAATAGAAATAGTAACTTTCCTTTTAGAGTTCAACTAGAATTAGTATCCGTCTGATGATTGGGCTAGCGTGGGGACCACTAGGGATTCCTTAGAAAGCTGGCTCTAACTGGGACACGTGACCCCACATCTCATGTGCAATCCGGGCCCACAGTTAATTGCAAATAACTCCACTATATAAATGCAATTGAACTCCAGTCTTAGGAAATTACATAGAAGATCCTAAACTTCCCTATTACCACAAGTAGGCCCCTCCATCAATATCCATGGATCAATTGGACCTGTCTTCCAAACTAGATCCATATCTTATTGTCCTTGATTCCCAATTAATTATAATGATCAAAGGTACCTTTCCAATTAACTCTTGATCGGAATGGGTGTACACTTACCAATGATTAAATCCATTAATTAGCACAAGGAGATATTAGAGATAGATTCCATCTTGACCATTAAATGTTCCCATAGATCTACTACCATGTACCCAAATCACCGAGGTGTTGACCTACAGTTGGCCTCACTCATTGGTGACTCAAAGCAAATGAATAGATAGAAACTTGAGTTCATTAATGTCTCAGGATTGAGAGCTTACTGCTAGGGAATTATGAGAGCAGACCTTAAGGTAAAGACAGTGTTAATAAGGTGCTTCTCATGGTCCTTCAATACATCTAATGTACCAGCACTGTGATCCAGAATCTTTCATTCTGATGATCGAGACAAATCACACTATCGCATAGTGATAAAAAATGCTGCAACCTTGTCAGTATGAGATGTCCAGTCTCATCACTGGTTGTGAAGATATTCAAGTATAAGATTTATTATACATGTCTCCCATATGTGGATCTCATCCATACACATGTATTATATCTAGTATACTTATGGACTCCGGTTCATCTCATGAACCATTATGTCATTCGTATTGGTTATGTGCAAGTATATAATTAAACACCATTCATCTCATGAAATGGAAAGCATGAATATATTGATTAATAAAGAAATGAATCAGTTTATTACATCATATGCTGGTATTGAGACCATAAAACTAACTAACATGCCGTAATATGAATATAATAGAGGTGCTGATTGAGAATATCTTAATCTTGGGTAGTTGGGAGTAACGGTCATGCAACTTGCTCCATTGGCCTTTGGGGGAGATGATCTTCTCGTTCATGTGGATTGATTATACTGCTGATTGAAATTAAAAAAGGCTAGGTAAAATAAAAATGAAAAGGTTGTGATACTGATGGTGGTAGGAAGAGGGTGTTAGATATCGCGATCACTGAGAGGGGGGGGGGGGTGAATCAGTGATTCTTTAAAAACAGGTCCAATTTAACAACAAAAGCAAATCAAATCACACAAGGACACCAGATTTAACGTGGTTCACCGAAAGGCTACGTCCACGGTTCAAAGACTGTCCGAACACCAATCCGGAACAGATCTGAATCTATTTAGTCTCACCAACGACAAAGAGCACCAACCCTTAGTTTCAGATAGCACCAACTATCTAGGAAGCACCTACTCCCTTGAGTTTCAGATAGCACCAACTATCTAGGAAGCACCGACTCCCTTTACAATTTATCTGCACCAACAGATAGGATCACCAAACCCCAGACACCAAGCACCAACTTGATGTTCTACAGAATAAGAGTAGAAACCTTTTTCTACAGCCCTTCCCCTCTACAATCTCTCTCTCTCTCTCAATCCCTTACAAATTGAAAATTAAAGCATAAACAGAGAGACACTTATCTTATGGACGAAACACCATCTTCAAGAGCACATCCTCGTCCACACTTGCTGTAGAAACTTGTAACAAGACTGCACACAGCAACAGCACTCTCTTCTCTCCAAAACTCTCTCTCTTTTCTTCTCTTTTCTCTTCTCTTCTTTCTCTCTTGTGTCTTGTTAAAAACGAACCAAACATGCCTTTATATAGGTTATGGTAACCCTTAAGAGTGTTCAAAATAGGCTACAATTCGTTTAGAAAGAGTCCCAAACGAAATAGAAGAGAATCCTGAATTTTCGTGCAAGACTTCTGTTTCTGCGCAACTCTGGTTCCCGTGCTCGGTCGACATCCTGCCTTGCTCGGTCGACATCATACACAGTCTGGAAGCAGACAACTATCGTGCTCGGTCGACATCCTGGGGTCCCGGTCGACCGACGACACACTGTGTCACGAAAATAACTGGGAGCTTCCTGAAACTTTTTTCTGCAGGTTTCTCTTACTCGGTCGACCGCATGGGGTGCCCGGTCGACCGACCACTCTACTTCAGGAATTCTGAATTCCTGAACTGTTTCAACTCTGATTATTCTTTTAAGCTCTATCAACACCAACCTATTATCATCATGCTTGTGACATTGTGTTGACAATAATTCCAACTCAAAACAATGCTTGAGATACTAATCATTTCAATTCTTCATAAAGCTTCTCAAGTCATCTCAAATTCCAACAATCTCCCCCTTTGGAATTGTTGGCAACACTTTTGGAACTTCAACACTTAGAAACTAGTTGATCTTCATGACGCTTCTTCAGAACCATAGTCTCTCCCTGTCTTAAAAAAAATCAAAATCTCTAACACTCTTGATACCAATCTCCCCAAAGTTATCATAGCATAACTTCTTCTAAGCATAGCTTTCTCCTAGCTTAAGTCTTTCTCCCCCTTTGACAACAAGTCCAAAGGGACCAACGAAGGAGCGAATAGGATATTCAAGGAATACTTTGCTCCCCATTTCAAGCACAACTCCTAAGGATTAGGAGAGTGAGTAACTCCTAATTTTTTTCGGAGATACTCGAAGACTTCTTTTGGCAGAGGTTTTGTGAAGATATCAGCAACTTGCTCAGTAGTTGGGACATATTCCAACTTTACCTCACCATCTGCTACTTTTTGCTTGAGAAAGTGATAGCGAGTTGCTACATGCTTCGTTCTAGAATGTTGAACAGGATTCTTGGAGATGTGAATTGCACTTGTGTTGTCACAGAGGATCGGCGTAGGATCCGTTGTCGGAATAGATCAGAGAGCATTTGCCGCATCCATAACACTTGCGTACAACAAGTTGCCGCTGCAATATATTCCGCTTCCGCTGTAGAAAGGGATACTGAATCTTGTTTCCTACTGTGCCATGCCACCAACCTGTCACCGAGATAGAATGCACCACCGCTTGTACTCTTGCGATCATCTATACATCCAGCCCAATCGGCGTCAGAGTATGCAACAAGAGTAAAGGATTTGCCTTTAGGATACCAAATGCCAAGCTCCATGGTACCTTTCAGATATCGAAATATCCTTTTTACTGCTGTGAGGTGCGTCTCAGTTGGTGATGCTTGAAATCGAGCCACCATACATACTGCTTGCAGAAGATCCGGTCTTGTAGCAGTCAAATAAAGCAAGCTTCCTATCATAGAACGATAAGTGGTGTGATCAACGGACGAACCCTTATCATCTTTGCTTAGCTTTGTGTTCGTAGTCATTGGTGTGCTCACTGGCTTGCTGTCTTCAATGTTAAAACGCTTCAGCATTTCCTTGATGTATTTCATCTGTGATATGAAGATACCATGTTTCAGCTGCTGAACTTGTAAACCAAGGAAGAACTTTAGTTCTCCAAGCATTGACATCTCAAATTCTTTCTTCATCTCTTCAGTGAAATTCCTGCACATTTCTTCATCATTGCCACCAAAGATTATGTCATCGACATAAACAATGACAACCAGCTGTTTGCTCAACTCTGTTTTGACATAAAGATTGCTATCAACCAGTCCTTTTCCAAAGCCGATCTTGCGGAGATATAGGTCCAGCCTTGCATACCACGCCCTTGGCGCTTGTTTCAGCCCATAAAGAGCCTTTTTCAACTTGCACACTAGGTCTGAATTTTTGCTAATAGGAAAACCATCAGGTTGCTCAATGTAGACCTCTTCTTCAAGTAATCCATTCAAGAAGGCTGACTTTACATCCATCTGAAATACCTTGAAGGTTTTGTATGCAGCCAATGCAAGAAACATACGAATGGCTTCCAGACTGAGCCACCGGTGCAACGGTCTCTTCAAAATCTATGCCTTCAACTTGAGCATAGCCTTTACAAACCAACCTTGCTTTGTTTCGTATGACCTGACCATCTTCATTCAGCTTATTCCGAAAGACCCATTTAGTACCAATAACATTCTTATCGGTAGGTCTAGAGACTAGTTCCCATGTGGAGTTCTTCTCAATTTGCTCCAACTCCTCATGCATAGCTTTCAACCAACTTTCATCGAGACTGGCTTCAGCCACAGTCTTGGGTTCAATGGTGGACACAAGTGAGTAATTGCTAACTACACTTTGTCTTGTTTTAACACCGACCTCAGGATCTCCAATGATTTGATCCTTAGGGTGTTGCTCTACCCAAGTGCTTTTCTTTCTAGATGTAGCATCCTCTGCGTCATCCTTTGAATTCTCAGAATCATTAGGTTTAGCTACTTCATCATCAATCTCACTTGAGTCCTCATAAACGGGACTGTCATAATGAGTTCCATTCTTTGATTCATAGTTTTCATCAATTCTAACATCAGCACTTTCTATGATTTTTCTGGTCCTTTTGTTAAGACATCTGTAAGCCTTACTAGATGAGGAATAACCCAGAAATATACCTTCATCAGCTCTTTCATCAAATTTGCCCGGATTTTGTTCAAGACGCTTGATGTAACACTTGCTACCGAAGATTCTGAAGTGCTTGACTGTTGTTTTTCTCCCAAACCATAGCTCATAAGGAGTTTTGTCTTCATGTGGCCTGATCAAGCATCGATTCTGAATGTATACAGCCGTATGGATTGCCTCCTTCTAGTATTTGTCAGCTAGCTTGCTCTCAGTTAGCATTGTACGAGCCATCTCTTGAACGGTGCGATTTTTCCGTTCCACAACTACATTTTGCTGTGGAGTTCTAGGGGCTGAATACTGTCTTTGAATGCCATGGTGCTCACAATAGTTAGTGAACTCTTCAGATGTGAATTCACCTCCTCGATCAGACCTTAAAATCTTGATACGTTTTCCAAGCATATTTTCAGCCTGTGCTTTAAACACTTTAAAACGATCAAGTGCTTGATGTTTATGCTTAAGAAACAATACCCATGTCATACGAGTATAATCATCAATGCATAACATAAAATACTTATCTCCATTGGTGCTTTGAGTTCGCATCGGTCCACAGAGATCAGTGTGCACTAGCTCAAGAGGTTTCTTTGAATGATGCTCCTTTGACTTGAACATTACCCTTGTTTGCTTTCCCTTTTGACAAGAATCGCAAATGGGGTTGGAAGGCTTTTCAACTGTAGACATACCTCTGACAGCCTTTGAATTGCAAATCTTTGACATGTTATCAAAGTTTAGATGCCCAAGGCGTTTCTGCCACAACCAACTTTCCTCTGTCCGACTCATCAAGCAAGTCTTTTCAGCTCCATCTAACAATGTATAGAGATTTCCAGCAGTCCTAGATCCAGTAGCCACTGTTTTGCCGTTGCTACACTTCTTGATAGCAAAACCATTCTTAGTGAAGACAACTTCGTGGCCTTTGTCATAGATCTGGCTCACACTAAGCAAGTTGTGTCTTAGTCCAGACACATATAAGACCTCGTCTGATCTGATCTTGTTTGCCTTTAGCTGAACAACACCTTTTCCGCAGATTTTGGCACCATCATTGTTACCAAACTTCACTAATCCGCCTTCATAGTGCTGTAATTTGACGATTTTTTCCTTATCACCTGTCATATGGCTTGAACAACCACTATCAAGGACCCATGGTGCTGTCTTCTTTTGTGCATTGAATGCCGTTTGCACAATGAGAGATTCCTTGGAATTACCTTCCCTTTTCTTTGCCCTCCACGCTTTAACTAACTTGGGTTTCTTTTCAACCTGAAATTGGTTAGCTATAGGCAACCTACAATCCCTAGCCAAGTGTCCATAATTATGACACATATAGCACTCAATTCTGTGTTGGGATTGGTGTATGCCCTAAAGCCCACTAGTTGCATTCTCATCTTTTGTTACTGGATATTTACTGGTTATTTAATTGAAAGACTCTTTTATGCTTAAACATGTATATATGTATGGTTGTGTAAGGCCCATTGTTTCTAGTAAATGAATTAGGTGTGTAGTGTCTACACACAGATAGGTCTTATTCATGGACAACTGGAAACATCATATTTGTTCATAACTGAAAGATGGAGCTGGGCACTTCATCTTGGTAGAAGTTATAATGAGATACTCTCCTATATAGGGTGACATACCTAAGTCATGGGAGGCCTTTCCCGGATCTATCTCATTAGTGCATGTGTCATGCATTGAACAAGACCGTTGTAGGTGTGATCTCTAAAATAGTACTATCACAGAAAAGAGATCAAGTCACCTCATGCTACTAAGTAACCGGTGCTCTTAATCTTGAGCATTTGTCGATGAACTGACGAAGTCAAGTTCTTGTGCTTTAATTCACTATGGGTGAGATTCTATTCATGGGTCAACAGCTCTGTGTTTTGGGTACTCGGACTTGATCAGTTGGGACGTGCAGATGCAATATAGAATCTATGCCATCTGATGATGGAATAATCGTCCCCTTAGAATTATCCGATTAATCATCAAAATCTAAGATCTTAGTATATGGATGTTCCATATGAATATTGAACTTGTGGGTCGCTCCCTGGATCAAGAGAATGATATTCGAATGATGATTATGTTTAAGGATATGAAGTTCTAAGGTTTAGATGTAATCGGGAAGGTTGATAGTACATGTGATAACCTGACTCGATTATGGATGTTACATAGAGGGGCATTCAGGTCATTACACTTAGTAGGTCGAAGACAACCGTCATTTTATGACGAGCTTATTATATATATATATATTTGTCCTTGGAGTTCAACCATAACTCCTTAGTGGAATGAGTTAAGGTTAAAATGGTCTTTATGTTGCTATGGGTTTAGCATGGACATTTTGATCATTTTGGGAGCCAATGGCAAATATGTCTTTTGGTCCCTTCTCTAGTCACTTACCAAGATTGGCATGGTTTCCTAAGATGTTTAGATATCATAAGGATGAATTATTTTAGTGGAGAAATAATTTTGAGTTTGAATTCAAATAGGCCTTTGATGGCATACATGAATTTAACTCTAGATAAATTGTATGTGGGCCATGGTGTGCATTGATATGTGGGATGTCCATAATAGGATTTCCATGGGTAAGGTTTCCAACTTTGAGTAGGACTCTACTTGGAAAGTTGGACTCCTCTTTGGATTAGTATTCCTATGAGTTAGTTTCCTTTTTGGATTAGGAACTTAAAATTAGTAAGTGTTCTACAACTAGTATTACTAATTGTATGGAAAGTTCCTTTTAGTTTCCTTTTTCTAATTGGAGTGTTTCTTAAAGGAAGTAAGTCTTTCTTGGACATCCATAAGAATTAGGAAAGATAAACTTCTAGGAAAGGTTTCCTAAGTTTCTATAAAAGGGAGAGAGCCTTCCCTTGGACGTCCTACACCATAACAAGGAGAATTACAAAGGTTGCACACGTCCAACACACTTTGTGAAACACTTTGCAAGTATCCTAAGAGTGCCCCACACGTCCAGCCCTTGGTTGCTTCTCTTCTTGATTGAAGAAGGCTTAAGGTCTGAGATTTTCCCTTGGAGAAATACTTCTTAATTCCTAGATTAAGATCCCACCATCTTAGCCAATCAGATTTGGAAGTGAGATAGAGGAGAAGATCAAAGGCAATACTAGTGCAGAAAATTCCAGCAACTTGTTTGCAAATTGCAAGTCTGAGTTCGGGCCTTTGGATCTATTTTTTCAGAGGTTTGAAGTCTACAAATCTTTGAGGTATGAGTCTTCTTCATTCTCCTTTAATTATACACTTGTTGGTCATGATTTAATGGAGTTTCTATGCGATTCTTTATGGCTGATTTCCGCTGCATAGTGCAGAAATCAGATTTTTTAAAATCTGTCATGCTTTGCATCAGCCATAGTAGTCTCTTTATGAGAAGTTTCAGATCTGAATCGCAATTTCTTTCAGTGGTATCAGAGCCACTCCATGTGAAATCATGATCCCATGTTGTGTGTAATTAATCCTAGATTGATTATGGGTATGGTGGCACCCTATTAAAGTTATGTTGTGATGCATGTTGTGTGCAAGTTTCATTAACATTGCTGGAATTTATTTTCCAGATTTGTTTAATGATGCACATAGTGAGTTTGCATGCACTAACCTCTTTGTTTGCAGCCATAATTAGCATCCTTGATGGTTCGCATGTATGTTGTGTGGATTTGGATGTTTTTTAATTAGTTGGAAAGTGTACGATTGCGCGGTTAGCAATCATAGGAAGTTGTAAAGTTTCCTTAATTTATTCCAACTAGTCTTGATGTAAGCTTTCTTGAAAAGCATAGGAATCTCCAATGTAATTTTGGTTTTGTTTTTCATGGGTTTGCTTGTATAAATCAATTTATGGAAACGAGCAAGAAAAGGAAAGTTTCAAGACAAGAAGGTTGCAAGAAATTGGAGTCCTTGGAGATGAAGGAGTCAAGACTTCTAGATGCATGAGGAGTCCTAATTCGATTAGGATTTGAAATCCTAAGAGCAAGGAGCCATCAAGGATTGCATACTTTTATTTGCTTTTATATATGGAATGCATGGATGAATGCTTTATATAATTGCTATAATTGTCACCTAGAAACATGGCCACCCTTAGGCTCTAAAATTGGCATCTTTATTGTATTAGATTGTTTTTAGTTTGGCAAATTGTTTTAAACGGAACTTAGACCAGCACCTTCTATTTGTCTAAGGTTTAAAATTGGATAGGGTTTGGTTTATCTTGGTACCCTTGGTTTCCAAAGGAGGCTAAACTAAAATCTAATTAGATGCTACCTATGGGTTTTCATAACCCAAGATAGGTTTTTGGTTCTTTGAAGGGATTTTTCACAAATGTTTTAATGCAAAGGTTATTTACTTTCAAGATGACTTGAGTCATTAAGTCATGAATTTAATTAACCAAGTTTGCTAGATTTAAAAAGAGCTTTTGAGAAAACGAAGTAAAGATCAATGGAAAGTTTATAAACCCTAGTGATAAATTATCAAGTGGGAGAGGGGTTTAGGAAAAACCCCACGACCTTCCATTCTCGGTTCATATTAATCTCATTAGAAGTGTTAGTGGGAGCGGCCATCCCTTCGGTGGAGTTCTTTACTAAAGATCACTTCGATGGGTTAGTGGGTGAATTAAAGTGAATGTTCGTAATGAGGTGTTAGTAGGAGCGGCCATCCCTTCGGTGGAGTTCTTTACTAAAGATCACTTCTATAGAATGTCGATGAAGTCTTGGTGGGAGCGACCATCCCTTCGGTGGAGTTCTTTACCAAAGCTCACTTCTAGATTAGGACATTCTGGGAATTTTCATAAGAGATGGTAACACACTTGACATAAGGCGGTAATAACCTCTCCTACCAGTTAAAGTTATTTGTCTTATGAGGTCAAACCAATCAGTGATTGGACTACCACTGGATGCGTATCCAGATAGTGATAATCCAAATAAGTCTGCCTTAATTCAACGTGACTGTAGGCTCGGCCATCCCTTCGGTGGAGGGTCTATGAGGAGGTTGAAACACTGATACATTATGATTGGGGTTGAATAATGTAAAAAGTTTAGTGCTTTGTTTTTCCTTTTGTAACAAGCACCATATGCATATTACATATATACTGCATGTCTAATTATAAACCGTTTTATATCCAGAGAGAGATGGGTAAAGACTCTTTTAGTCCGTTGATGTGCATTCTTCGTGAGAATAAACTGACTGGCCCTAACTACGTAGATTGGAAAAGAAATCTTGACATAGTACTCACAGCTGAGGAGTACAAGTATGTCTTGCTGGAAAACTGTCCCGAAATTGATGCTAATTCTACTGATGACCAGCGAGAGGCTGAGAAGAAATGGAAGAAAGCGAATAGCATGGCTAAATGCTACATGCTCGCTTCCATGTCCAACGTGTTGCAAACACAGCACGAGCAAATGGACACAGCCTATGAAATCATGATGTCCTTGTCTGAGATGTTCGCAGACAAGAGCAGGCCAGCTAGGCAAGCTGCTATGAGGACCATCATGAATGCTAGGATGGCTGAGGGAACACCTGTCAGAGAGCATATGCTCAAGATGATAGATTGTTTCAATGAAGCTGAGATTCTAGGGGCTGAGATTGATTCAGGGAGTCAGACTGACATGATTCTCGAAACTCTGCCGGAATCTTTCAATTAGTTCAAGCTCAATTTCAATATGAGCAAGATGGACATGACTCTACCTGAGTTAATGAAAGAACTCCAGGCGGCAGAGGCTATCATGAAGCCCAAAGCCCAAGCTCATTTTTTCCAGTCTTCCTCTAAACTGAACCCGAAAGGGAAGAAGTCCAAGAAGAAGCAGAATAAGGGAAAAGGGCAGAAAAAGGACAATGCTGGTAATAAGAAGGACAAGGGTACAGATGGAAAGCCCAAAGGGAAATGCTTCAAGTGTGGCCTGAAAGGTCATTGGAAAAAAGATTGTCCCAAGTTCCTAGCCTCAGTTAAGAAAGGTACATCTTTTTCATACTACATTGAAACTTGTCTAGTGGTTGATTCTACTGACTCATGGATAGTAGACTCAGGAGCCACTAATCATATCTGCAATTCATTGCAGGGGTTTCAGATAATGCAGAGAATTGAGAAAGGAGAATTTGCCTTTAGAGTCGGAACTGGAGCTAAAGTTTGGGCAGTTGCAGTAGGAGTTGTTACCTTACATTTTCCATGTAATAGGATATTAGTTTTAAATAATGTTTTCTATGTTCCGGACATGAGGAAGAATTTAATTTCAGTTTCCAGATTAATTGAATTTAATTATTCAGTTTCTTTCCATTCTGGTATTGATATCAGTAGAGATGGAAATATTATATGTTCCGGTAGAATACATGACAACTTATTTTATATATATCCTGTTGCTCCTACACTGCATAATGTACAACAAGAAAGCTCAACTTCCCTTAAGAGGAAGGTATCTTCAATCAATGACACATATCTTTGGCACTTACGTTTGGGTCACATTAACCCAAAACGGATTCAGAGGTTGGTAGAAGATGGGCCCTTGAGCTCGTTAGATTTCGAACCTTTTCCTCAGTGCGAATCTTGTCTCAAGGGAAAGATGACCAAACGGTCATTCTCTGGAAAGGGACTAAGGTCAAAGGAGTTGTTAGAATTGATTCACACTGATGTGTGTGGTCCTATGAACAAACCGGCTCGAGGAGGGTATGAGTATTACATCACCTTCACCGATGATTACTCTAGATATGGATATGTATACCTAATGCGACGCAAGTCTGAGGCGTTTGATAAGTTCAAACAATTCAAGGCTGAGGCGGAGCTACAACTAGGAAAACATATCAAAGCCCTTCGATCTGATCGAGGTGGCGAGTACCTCCTGGGTGAGTTCAAGGAGTACCTCACACAACATGGGATTGTGTCTCAGTTGTCTGCACCGGGTACACCCCAGCAAAATGGTGTAGCGGAGAGAAGAAACCGTACCCTTCTTGATATGGTAAGGTCCATGATGAGTCATGCAACCCTACCGATATCTTTTTGGGGATATGCCTTAGAAGCAGCAGCATACATTTTAAATCTGGTACCATCTAAGTCAGTACCTAGGACACCACAAGAAATATGGACAGGTCGAAAACCTAGTTTAAATCATATCCACATTTGGGGTTGTCCAGCCTATGTACTGAATGATAAAGCTACCAAGCTAGAACCCAGATCGGAAATGTGCTACTTCATTGGGTATCCTAAGGGAACGAGAGGTGGCATCTTTTATCATCCAAAGGAGCAAAAAGTGCTCATCAGCACTCATGCTAGGTACTTAGAGGATGATTGTATGATGCACCAAGAGCTTAGTTGTAAAGAAACCCTTGAGGAGATTCTTCCGGGATCTCCTATAACATCTGTACCAGATCCTGAGACAGTAGATGAACAAGATATTCCTTTAAACACTCCGGAGCCTCGTCGTAGTGGGAGAATTTCTAGACAACCAGAAAGATATCTAGGAGTGTCTTTTAAGACAGACTCTGAAGATCTGGTTGAGGATCCTACTAGTTATGATGAAGCAGTAACGGATATAGATGCTAACATGTGGCAGCAAGCGATGAAATCTGAAATGGATTCTTTGTATTCCAATCAAGTCTGGGAACTTGTAGATGCACCTGAAGGGATTAAACCCATAGGGTGCAAGTGGATCTACAAGAGGAAGAGAGGAGTGGATGGGAAGGTGGAAACCTTCAAAGCAAGACTGGTGGCGAAAGGATATACTCAGAAAGAGGGTATCGATTATGAGGAAACCTTTTCACCAGTGGCTATGCTTAAATCCATAAGGATTCTCTTGGCCATCGCATGTCATTATGACTACGAGATATGGCAGATGGATGTCAAGACAGCTTTTCTTAATGGAAGTCTTGACGAATGCATCTATATGATGCAACCAGAGGGCTTCATTGCTAGTGGCCAAGATAACATGGTTTGTAAACTTAAGAAGTCCATTTATGGACTTAAGCAAGCATCTAGAGCATGGAACATCAAGTTTAATCAGGCAGTCAAATCCTTTGGCTTTGATCAAAACATTGATGAACCATGTGTGTATAAGAAAGGAAATGGGAAAGCAGTTGCATTTTTGGTTCTATATGTAGATGACATATTACTCATAGGAAATGATGTAGGTTTATTGTCATCCACAAAGGTTTGGTTATCCTCTCAATTTCAGATGAAGGATTTGGGTGAGGCCAGCTATATCTTAGGGATCAAGCTTTTGCGTGATCGCAAGAATAAGATGTTAGCCCTATCCCAATCTTCTTACATTGAGAAGATATTGGTCAAGTTTAACATGCATGACTCTAAGAAGGGCCTCCTACCTTCTAGACATGGAGTACCACTGTCTCGAGATCAATGTCCAAAGACATCTGAAGAGATAGAGAGCATGAGGAGAGTTCCATATGCATCCGCTGTTGGAAGCCTCATGTATGCTATGTTATGTACTAGACCAGATATTTGCTTTGCCGTTGGCATGGTTAGCAGATATCAGTCAAACCCTGGACCTATGCATTGGACAGCTGTTAAGCATATATTCAAGTATCTTCGGAGAACGAAAGATTATATGCTAACCTTTCGAGCAGATGATCTAACGCCATTGGCGTATACAGACTCTGATTTCCAATCTGATAGTGATGCCAGAAAGTCTACCTCAGGGTACGTCTTTACTCTGTCAGGAGGGGCTATATCATGGAGAAGTGTCAAGCAATCCTGTATAGCTGATTCTACCATGGAAGCAGAGTATGTGGCGGCATCGGAAGCTGCGAAGGAAGCGGTATGGCTCAGAAAATTCCTGTTGGAATTAGGAGTTGTTCCTGCAGTGCATAAACCGATTGTCATGTACTGCGATAACACTGGTGCTGTAGCACAGTGCAAAGAGCCCAGGAATCACAAGAAAGGCAAGCACATTCAGAGAAAGTACCACTTGATCCGGGAATTCATTCAGGATGGAGAGATAGTGGTGGAGCATATTGCTTCAGCAAATAACTTAGCTGACCCATTCACTAAGACTCTTACTGAGAAAGTCTTCACTTCTCATGTTGAGTCTATGGGTGTTACGTTAGGAAGCAGTGATCTTTAGTGCAAGTGGGAGTTTGTTGGGATTGGTGTATGCCCTAAAGCCCACTAGTTGCATTCTCATCTTTTGTTACTGGATATTTACTGGTTATTTAATTGAAAGACTCTTTTATGCTTAAACATGTATATATGTATGGTTGTGTAAGGCCCATTGTTTCTAGTAAATGAATTAGGTGTGTAGTGTCTACACACAGATAGGTCTTATTCATGGACAACTGGAAACATCATATTTGTTCATAACTGAAAGATGGAGCTGGGCACTTCATCTTGGTAGAAGTTATAATGAGATACTCTCCTATATAGGGTGACATACCTAAGTCATGGGAGGCCTTTCCCGGATCTATCTCATTAGTGCATGTGTCATGCATTGAACAGGACCGTTGTAGGTGTGATCTCTAAAATAGTACTATCACAGAAAAGAGATCAAGTCACCTCATGCTACTAAGTAACCGGTGCTCTTAATCTTGAGCATTTGTCGATGAACTGACGAAGTCAAGTTCTTGTGCTTTAATTCACTATGGGTGAGATTCTATTCATGGGTCAACAGCTCTGTGTTTTGGGTACTCGGACTTGATCAGTTGGGACGTGCAGATGCAATATAGAATCTATGCCATCTGATGATGGAATAATCGTCCCCTTAGAATTATCCGATTAATCATCAAAATCTAAGATCTTAGTATATGGATGTTCCATATGAATATTGAACTTGTGGGTCGCTCCCTGGATCAAGAGAATGATATTCGAATGATGATTATGTTTAAGGATATGAAGTTCTAAGGTTTAGATGTAATCGGGAAGGTTGATAGTACATGTGATAACCTGACTCGATTATGGATGTTACATAGAGGGGCATTCAGGTCATTACACTTAGTAGGTCGAAGACAACCGTCATTTTATGACGAGCTTATTATATATATATATTTGTCCTTGGAGTTCAACCATAACTCCTTAGTGGAATGAGTTAAGGTTAAAATGGTCTTTATGTTGCTATGGGTTTAGCATGGACATTTTGATCATTTTGGGAGCCAATGGCAAATATGTCTTTTGGTCCCTTCTCTAGTCACTTACCAAGATTGGCATGGTTTCCTAAGATGTTTAGATAACATAAGGATGAATTATTTTAGTGGAAAAATAATTTTGAGTTTGAATTCAAATAGGCCTTTGATGGCATACATGAATTTAACTCTAGATAAATTGTATGTGGGCCATGGTGTGCATTGATATGTGGGATGTCCATAATAGGATTTCCATGGGTAAGGTTTCCAACTTTGAGTAGGACTCTACTTGGAAAGTTGGACTCCTCTTTGGATTAGTATTCCTATGAGTTAGTTTTCTTTTTGGATTAGGAACTTAAAATTAGTAAGTGTTCTACAACTAGTATTACTAATTGTATGGAAAGTTCCTTTTAGTTTCCTTTTTCTAATTGGGGTGTTTCTTAAAGGAAGTAAGTCTTTCTTGGACATCCATAAGAATTAGGAAAGATAAACTTCTAGGAAAGGTTTCCTAAGTTTCTATAAAAGGGAGAGAGCCTTCCCTTGGATGTCCTACACCATAACAAGGAGAATTACAAAGGTTGCACACGTCCAACACACTTTGTGAAACACTTTGCAAGTATCCTAAGAGTGCCCCACACGTCCAGCCCTTGGTTGCTTCTCTTCTTGATTGAAGAAGGCTTAAGGTCTGAGATTTTCCCTTGGAGAAATACTTCTTAATTCCTAGATTAAGATCCCACCATCTTAGCCAATCAGATTTGGAAGTGAGATAGAGGAGAAGATCAAAGGCAATACTAGTGCAGAAAATTCCAGCAACTTGTTTGCAAATTGCAAGTCTGAGTTCGGGCCTTTGGATCTATTTTTTCAGAGGTTTGAAGTCTACAAATCTTTGAGGTATGAGTCTTCTTCATTCTCCTTTAATTATACACTTGTTGGTCATGATTTAATGGAGTTTCTATGCGATTCTTTATGGCTGATTTCCGCTGCATAGTGCAGAAATCAGATTTTTTAAAATCTGTCATGCTTTGCATCAGCCATAGTAGTCTCTTTATGAGAAGTTTCAGATCTGAATCGTAATTTCTTTCATTCTGTGGCTGTTTAGGATTGAAAAAGGGTTCCTAGTCACAAATGGACTGTTTCTAACATAGAATCTACAATCAGCTCTTTTATGTCCATATCTATTACAATGACAGCAATAACCATAGAATCTGAACATTCTTCCTTTCTTAGGTGGCTGGTTAAACTCCACAACCCTTTTCTTATTGACCATCTCAATACTAGGCTGAATTTGATGCTTTGTAGCCTTGAGAGGTATAGCACTTTGTTTCATAAACAAAGAAGATGCAGCTTTAGAGGACTCTCCGGTTTCAAATCCAATACCTAATTTATTGTGGAAGGGCTTTTGAACTTTCAGAATTTCATTGAGTTTCATTGTCCCTTCAATCGCTTGGAGTGCTTTGAGTTTTCGGCTATTTTCCAAGTTTTCAGCCTTTGCTCTAGCGATTTCCGTTTCAAGTTTCATAGCCTCTTCCTTTTTGATACTTATTTGATTTTGAAGGACTTCCACCATTCTTTTATATTCTTCAACTTGAGTTTTCAAAGCAATAATTGAACTTTCAGATTCATGAAGAAGTTTCAGATTTTTCTTACTTGTTTTTCGTTCCATGCTAAGCTCCTCAAGTGCGGCAATGAGTCCACGAATGTCATTCGTGACTTCATTCACTCGTTGCAAATATGAGTCGACATTCTCGCTTTCCTCCATGCGAAGAGATTCAAATTGAGAGCGATGGGTTTGCAATTTTGCTTCTTTGATCTTCTCATCTCCTTCATGAATGCTTTTCAACTTGTCCCATATTTCCTTGGCTGTTTTGCATGCAATTACTTTGACCAGCTCGCTGTCCACAAGGCCACTAAAGAGTGCATTCTGCGCCTTAGAGTCGTTGTCTGCTAACTTCTTCGTTCCAGCATCATTGGGTACAATGGCAATATTGTAACCGACTCTGACGGTCTCCCAGACATCATAGCCAAGTGACTTAATGAAAGCCTGCATTCTGATCTTCCAGAAGGAGTAATTAGAACCATCAAACAAAGGTGCTTTCTTATACCCTGTATTGGTTGCCATGTGATTTGACAAGAGATCACCCTTAGCGTGTTAAGCTTTTCAAGGGAACCTTACACTCTGATACCAATTGTTAGATATCGCGATCACTGAGAGGGGGGGGGGGTGAATCAGTGATTCTTTAAAAACAGGTCCGATTTAACAACAAAAGCAAATCAAATCACACAAGGACACCAGATTTAACGTGGTTCACCGAAAGGCTACGTCCACGGTTCAAAGACTGTCCGAACACCAATCCGGAACAGATCTGAATCTATTTAGTCGCACCAACGACAAAGAGCACCAACCCTTAGTTTCAGATAGCACCAACTATCTAGGAAGCACCTACTCCCTTGAGTTTCAGATAGCACCAACTACCTAGGAAGCACCGACTCCCTTTACAATTTATCTGCACCAACAGATAGGATCACCAAACCCCAGACACCAAGCACCAACTTGATGTTCTACAGAATAAGAGTAGAAACCTTTTTCTACAGCCCTTCCCCTCTACAATCTCTCTCTCTCAATCCCTTACAAATTGAAAATTAAAGCATAAACAGAGAGACACTTATCTTATGGACGAAACACCATCTTCAAGAGCACATCCTCGTCCACACTTGTCTGTAGAAACTTGTAACAAGACTGCACACAGCAACAGCACTCTCTTCTCTCCAAAACTCTCTCTCTTTTCATTCTCTTTTCTCTTCTCTTCTTTCTCTCTTGTGTCTTGTTAAAAACGAACCAAACATGCCTTTATATAGGTTATGGTAACCCTTAAGAGTGTTCAAAATAGGCTACAATTCGTTTAGAAAGAGTCCAAATGAAATAGAAGAGAATCCTGAATTTTCGTGCAAGACTTCTGTTTCCGCGCAACTCTGGTTCCCGTGCTCGGTCGACATCCTGCCTTGCTCGGTCGACATCATACACAGTCTGGAAGCAGACAACTATCGTGCTCGGTCGACATCCTGGGGTCCCGGTCGACCGACGACACACTGTGTCACGAAAATAACTGGGAGCTTCCTGAAACTTTTTTCTGCAGGTTTCTCTTACTCGGTCGACCGCATGGGGTGCCCGGTCGACCGACCACTCTGCTTCAGGAATTCTGAATTCCTGAACTGTTTCAACTCTGATTATTCTTTTAAGCTCTATCAACACCAACCTATTATCATCATGCTTGTGACATTGTGTTGACAATAATTCCAACTCAAAACAATGCTTGAGATACTAATCATTTCAATTCTTCATAAAGCTTCTCAAGTCATCTCAAATTCCAACAGAGGGTAGTAAAAAAAATAAAAAAAATTTTCCAACGTTTTTTTCGTCTGTAATATAAAAAAAAAATTTCCGCCAATGTTTTTTTTTTCCGGTATAGTAAAAAGAAAAATAAATAAAAATTTAAAAAAAGTTTTACCGACGTTTTATTTTCTTCGGTAAAATAAAAAAGAAAAATAAGTAAAAATTAGAAAAAAGTTTTGCCTTTTTCGTCGATAAATAAATAAAATAAAAATAAAAAAGCTTTTACCTACGTTTTTTTTTTGTCGGTAAAATAAAAGAAAAAATAAATAAAAATTTGAAAAACTTTTACCGTCGTTTTTATTTTCGTCAGTAAAACAAAAAGAGAAATAAATAAAAATTGCAAAAAGATTTACCGACATTTTTTTTCATCGGTAAATAACTAAAATAAAAATAAAAAATATTTTACCGACGTTTTTTTTTTCGGTAAAATAAAAAGAAAATTAAATAAAAAATAAAAAAGTTTTACCGACGTTTTTTTTCGTCGGTAAATAAATAAAGTAAAAATGAAAAAACATTTACCAACGTTTTTTTTTCATCGGTAAAAATCTATATTTTTTAAAAATGAAGGTAATTTAAGAATAACCTTTGCCGACATTTTACTAAAAAACGTCGGTAAAATATCAACATTTACCGACGTTTTATTAAAATTCGTCGGTAAATATTAGACTTTTACCGACGAAATTAAAAATATCGGTAAAAGTGTAATTGTACCGACGAAATTAAAAAAACGTCGGCAAAAGTCTTACCTTTACCGACGAGTTTATAAAAACATCTCTAAAAAACGTGGGTAAAAGTGCAGCTTGTTGTATTATAAGTAGACTGTTGAGAAATATCATAAAAATGTCAAATAAGTCTTAGAAGAGATTCATGACATATCTTCTAAGATTTATTTGACATATTCATGAAATTTTTTAATGGGACCCACCATGAATATGTCAAATAAATCTTAGAAGATATTGAAGAACGGTCTCTTACCTTAGTGGTAAGAGGCGTCGGTTCTTACCTATACCCTAGGCATGCCACCTTTCCTCAGCCAAGGGCTCCCTCACCCCACCCAAGGTCTCCTTCCTTCACCTGAGGGCTCTCTCAACTCGCCTAAGCTTGGTATAAAAAATATATAATAATATTAGAAATATAGATAAGGATTCAAATTTTAAAGATGACCCAAAACTCAATTAAAAGATGGGTTTCACCAATCTTTCATGGTCATGAAGCCCTTAGTTTTAATTAAATGACTTTTATGGGCTTCATATGGCATAAATGATTGGTCAATTAGTTTTGATCATCTTGAAATTTTCATAAGTGGGCCATTGAGGGATATCATGAACTTGTTATTGATTGTTAGGTGATGAGAATTTTAAGTGTTATTTATCTTGATTTGTTTGGATTTTTTCCAAATGAGTCCAAACATGGTGATCTATGCAACGTTGTTGTGATGGAATCATTGCAATGAGCCTAAGATAAAAATAGAGTTAAAGAGATTTAACATGAACTTAAATAATAGATTCGTTGGTGAGGAAGAGATTTGCAAAGTAAAAAAACCTAAATTTTAGGTGATGGAGTATTCGATAATTTGAATTAGTTTCGTGAGATTAGATTAGAAGGGTAATTCCGAAATGTAGCATTGCAAAAAGTTTTAGGATGCGCCACATGTCGCTCCCGTACAAAAAGGCTGTTGTTATAATATATATAATGAAAAAAGTCAAACTTGTACAAACATTTAACCGAATGCATGAGTCGTTTAAGTTCAAATCATAGACTAATTTAAAGATTTTACTTACATATTATTGAAGTGCTATATATGAGTTTTTTTTTACTTAATGAATTTAAATATAAATTTATATTTTGATGATTACCCAAATGGCTTATCATTCATTCAAATCATATATATTATAATAATATTTAAGTTTAATCTTAGCATTAATCTTTTATTTAATTTGCATGAAATTTCAACCCACGGGCTTTAATGCTAGTAATATTTATATCTGAGAAGAATTATAATAATATCATACCACTCACTAAAAAGACTAAAGACACAAATACACACGTACTAAAACTTGTCACAAACTTTTCAATAAGATGTTTATCTCTAATGTCTTCCAATTTTTTGGTGTTCCCTTTCTTACGGCTTTAACTTTGCACCTTTTTTCTATAAAAGTGACAACCTAAAATATCTTACACTGTATTTTTTCCCCTACTTCCTCTATGCCCAATGACTGTGGTTCGTTAACTTCTTTTTTGGGCAGTTTGTAGCTGAATTTTCCTTCGCATATTAGTGGTTTCTTAGTTTTTTGTTTTCCTTGTGCGACCTTAAATCATTTTCAAAAGAATTCTTTTAATAAGTCCAAAACCCATGCATATATGCTCTCAGTAGGATACCCAGGAATTTCTTTTGAAGGGTGCAGATCCTAATAAGTAGTTTGGTCTTGGTGGCCAACCAAGGATTTTTATGTGGATTTCGAGGGTGGATCCATGACTTCTATTGAATTTTTGGAAGTGGGTCAATAATTCTCACGTATATTTTAGTAGCGCACTGCTGTTTGACAGGTGGGACTCCACCCCATATGCTTGTACTTGGGTCTGCCCTGGGAGGACCTTCAATTTTTGCCAACCAAATTATTTGGGTCATGACTAGCCTGACCCACCTAAATTCTAATCGTAATTCATATTTAATTGGGTAAATTAGCGAGAGGTCCCTGATTATTGGGCTATAAAGTCTCTAGTATATAGTGTTTCTGTTTATGGACTAAAGTCCCTTGCGCATGGGATTACTTTGGGCGGTGCTCCCTTAGCTTGACACGTCATACTTTTTTATGACTGATTTGCCCTTCACCGTTTGCATAGGTGTCATGTACATCTAATCCTGGTTTATAGCTCGACGTCATCGTCTTTCCGTGCTTACTGATGAATTTAAATGTCGCAAGATTAGTTTTTGATCAAATTTCAAATTTTGATTTGGACGGAATGACGATTAATGGAATTTCGCCTAGAATTTCTCAGTTTCTAGGACAGGTGATTGGTAGCGCGTGAGAATCTTTTTTGTTGTTGTTGTTGTTCTTCTTCTTCTTCTTCTGACGTTGTTACAGAGCTCAGTTCTTCTTAATATGAATTTGTAGATCTGATTCAGCAAACTCAGAATTCATCATTTCAGTGAAATTCTTGAGGTAAGGATTAATGTTTTGATCCGAATTTTAATTTAATTACTTCTTATAATCTTTATTTATGAAAATATTTCTTCTTATGTTCTCAGTAATTTTGTTCAGATCTAAATAAAAGTAAACTCGGATTTGATCATTTGAATTAATTTCTTGAGGTATGGATGAATGTTTTGATCTATTTTAGTTTAAGAAGATGTTTTAATCTTGCTTTCTGAAATGAATTCTTCTTATATTATCAGTAGTTCGTTCTAGATGTGATTGAAATCAAACATAGATAAATTCATGTTATTTCAAACTCATATAAATCCATTGTAAAAGTCAGATAAATTTACTCCAAACTCTGATGAATTCATACCAATCACATATAAGGAGTACGAAATTCAGATAAATGATGCGAAAGTGAGATAAATTTATTTTAAACTCGTACAAATCCATTCTAAAAGTGAGACAAATTCACTCCAAAATCTGATGAATTCATATCAATCAGAGATAAGTAACAGCAAATTCAGATATTTTGATGCAAAAGTCAGATAAATTTATTTCAAACTCATATAAATCCATTCTAAAAGTCAGATAAATTCACTTCAATCTTTGATGAATTCATACCAATCACAGATAAGGAACTTCAAATTCAGATAAATTGATGCTAAAGTGAGATAAATTTATTTCAAATTCAGTTTAATTGATTCTATAAACAGATAAAATCATTACAAAATTAGTTAAAATCATCTGTGTTAGATAAACTTGTATAAGATAAATTCGTATCAAACACAGATAAAATGACATTAAACTTATATAGACTCATGTGAAAGTAATAGAGTATTTCAGCTACAAATGTTTATGTTTTTTGATTTTCTCTTTGTTTTTCGTATGCAGTGTTTAAAATGGCAAAACCGATTATGCCTCTTTGCAAGCTTGGTATGTTCACCAATGTTGTAATTTTGACTGATAGTATGAGAATGGATGATTTGGTTAACCAAATTTGTTGCAAGTGGAAGTCTTTGTTGCCCAACAATGTCTGTTTCACATATGCATTGCCTGGGCACTCGAAGTGTATGCTTGACAATGACAGAAATTTGTTGAGCTTGTCTATGTTGGCAGTTTCATTGGGATTGGATCGGGTTAATGTCTTTGTATCAGAATTATCTGAATATGGTAATGAGGACAATGAGGATAATATGGATGAATTTTGAGAAGACAGAATGGCGGTAGTGGAGTATGATGCTACAGATGTAGAGATAGATTTGCTTCCACAGTTTTGTTCACATAGGGAGAGGTTTCTTCTTTCTTCAGATTGGGTGAATGGTGTCAGTCATGTTGGACAATGGTTTGAGGGTGGGGCTTCTGAATTTAGGAATGTGCTGTGCAAATATTCGATTGAGTTGGGATTTGAGTTTGTGTATGTCAAGAATGATAAAGTAAGGATCACAGCTGAATGCACTCATCGTAAAACCCAGGATTGCATGTGGCGTGTTCATGCATCGCTTGAGAAGTCTAGTGGTTTTTTTTGTGTAACGTCATTCGATAATGAGCATACTTGTGGAGCAGCAGTTCGTACATCTAAGAGTAGCCAGATTAGCTCTGAAATTGTTTGTGATTTAATGATGGATCATATTCGAGAGAAGCCAATGACCAGACCCATTGATGTTGTGCATTATTTCCATGTAAACTATGGGCTCACCATTACATACCATCATGCATGGTGGGGGGTTGAAAGGGCGAGGAATAAGCTGTATGGTGATACATCGCTTTCTTTTGACCATCTTCGCTGGTACATTAATGTTGCTATGGAGACAAATCCAGGCAATTTGTTTGTTTTAGATTACGATGAATCCACCATATGCTTCAAGCGTTTGTTTGTTTCATTCAATGCTTCGATTCGTGGATTTAATTATGTTCGCCCGCTGTTGTTTCTAGATGGGACATTTTTGAAGGGCAGGTACAAGGGAAATTTGTTGGCAGCAACAGGGAAAGATGGTAATCAAGGTAAAATGTCATCTTGTAGATTAAATAATGTTGATATTATCTATTTTTATTTTAGTGCATAGTTAACCTTGCTGCTTAATTGCTAATAAGTGGTCCATTGAATGTGGTAGGTCTGTTTCCTCTTGCCTTTGCGGTGGTAGACTCAGAGACTGAGGAAAATTGGAAATGGTTCTTGCGGAATTTGAGGAAAGTAGTTGCATATGACCGCCCAATCACTTTTGTTTCTGACATGAATGCTGGTCTCGTGGATGGTGTTGAACATGTGTTTCCATTTGCTCATCATGCTTTCTGCCTCCAACATTTGAAAGGAAATTTGAGAGATAAGTTCTCAGGAGGTTACACAAATGAATTTAGAGAAAGGATGGTTTTGTTGCTACGTGAATGTGCCTATGCTCCCACTGTAACTATATTCCATGCAAAGTTGCAGGTATTTAGACATGAAGGTGGTTCGAATGTTGACAGATTTTCTTTCCGGACTTTGTCATGATAGGTGGAGCAATGCTTATTTTAAGGGTCATCGGTATGGTGAGATGTGTTCCAATGCTTCAGAGTCTTTCAACTCCTGGATTAGAGAAGCACGTCACCTGCCCATTACGAAGATGGTTGACATGATAAGGGTTCAAATAATGGAGCAGATGGCCAATAGGAGGGAAATGTCTAGCTTATGGAAGGGAGTCATTTATCCAGACATGGATAAGAGGTTGGAGGCTTCTATCAAGCTTGGTAGGCCATGGAGCGTTAGGCGGTCAAGCGACACTGTTTTTTATGTTCATTCGTACCCGTCGATCACTGTTGATATTTACAATCGCATATGTTCTTACTATCAATGCAGATTAATGGCTTCCCGTGTGCCCATGCATGTGCTGCTATTCAAAAGTGTGGAAAGGATTTAAACCTTTATGTGGATCGGTATTTTCACATAGAGACATACAGAGATGCATACTCTGAATCTATAATTCTCATCCCAACTGTAGGCAAGCCAGAGATAACAATTGCAGAAGCTGTGATTCTGCCCCCTGTTATGAGGCGTCAACCCGGAAGGACAAAAAAGAAGAGGATCTTGTCAAGAGGTGAGATGACAAGGCAGATAAAATGTGGACGATGTGGGCAGATTGGGAGTCATAATAAAAAGTCCTGCAAGGAGCCTATTGATTTGCCATTGACATTAGTTTGAATTTGTCATTTTTTATAATTTGGTGATGATAATGTGTGACTGCCAACATGTATAGAGATCAATTTGGATTTTTTCTATTGAATAAAATTGCAAAGTATCAGTGTTTCTTCAAAATATTGATGTTATCTTTCCTTTTTGTAACGAATTTTATATGGATTTTAGTTGACTTCTAATGCAATAACAGATAAATTTATCAAACTTTCATTCAAAACTCAGATTAATTTCACTGATTTTTATTTAAACTCAGATAAATATATCTGAGTTTCGTTCAAAAGAAATATAAATTTACATGAGTTTCTTTGAAAAGAATTTATCTATATGAAAGTTACAGTTAAATTCTATGAATTCGTAACAAACATAAAGCAACGACAACATGTAAGAAAATGACTTCAATTATGTAATTGATAAGCATATTTACATTTACAAACATCTTTCTAACATGTTATATTTGTATAAAACAAAAAACAAAAAAATCCCCTGCTGTTTCTCATTGTTAAAGTTTCCCTTGTGAACCAAAAAACAAAAAATCAAAAGAAAATCCCTTGCTGTTTGTCAGTTTTCCTTTAATGCTGATTCCAACATCTTACAATTATCCATTTGAACCAAAAAACATAAATCCAAAAAAATCCATGATGCTTGTCGGTCTTTTCCTTTATGATGCGAACATTTTGGCTTGAAAGTCTTCTATTGTCCAAATACGGGGCTCGTCATGCAAGAACTTGATTGCTAATTCTGCTCTAAAGCTGTTGATGACGCTTTGTGCCAAGTTGTTGTTAATTGGTTTGCAACAAGGGATTTGAGTCATGAGGTAGCACACGATGATGCCACAATCAAGCCTGCAATGTGACATGGTATTATCAATTATTCATATTGTTTGGTTGTCTATGGTTTTTTTTTTTTGTATAATCTGGGTTCCTGTTACAATACTTACGATCTGTCTTTTTGCTGTGGTGCTCCTTCTATGCTGATCAATGGCTCATTATATGGCTGCGTTTCCTCAATGTTGACGTAGTTGTAATTTTCTACATACTGTTTCTGTGATCACATAATTTTGATTAGCCACATATATAACAACTTGTGTCAAGCATGATTTAAAGGAAGTTAAAGTGAATGACATGTACCAGTAATTCGGCATCCTTGAAGTAGTGATCAATTGTATTTTTCTCCCTTGGCCTCATGGAGTTGTAGTGCATCCAATGGCCTTGTTTTCGATCAAGTAATAACAGAGTCCAATGGAATGGTGTTGCATCTTTGTGCTTTCCATTAGAGTTCATTGGAAAGTGGACATATCTATGATTCTGCATTTTGTATGGTGAGATTTGATGATTGAGGATTGTTTCTCTCATATTTTTGTTTTCAGCAGTGAGCATTGTCTGCAAGAGTATGGAATTTAAGAGTATTAATGTCATTTAATGAATTCCATTACAGACATGGCAAAAAAGTTATTTGTGTTACCCAGCAAAGGCTACTGATGAAATATGATTTTTCGTCCTCCTCTAGACCATCCTTTCCCAATTTCTTGAGTTCATTTTCAAGGTCTGTTTGCTCTTTGTACAGCATCTGTGTATAACTATCAATTACCTGATGGATTACAGATACATCAGGTTATGTACGTTGTAAAACACATGTTATTTAAACATTCAATAAATATACGATATTGTTGTAGTAGGTTTCTTACACTGCTTGATATATCAGCGCCAGATAGGATTTCAATTATGTCCTTATACAACATATTGTACATGTGAAATGTTATTAGTTTATGTTTATAATGTTATTGATGACTTGCCAGAGTAATTTATGATGTCAACTTACTTATATCCTTCTGTGTCATATATGAGCTTTAACTTCTTCTTGTCAGCTTCAATCAACAGTTTGGTGATTGAGTTTTTTGGGAGCTTAAATGGTTTCTTCTTCTCTGATTTACTCTTAGCTTTGTGCTGTATTTGCTCATTTATATCAATAATGTCCTTTGACCGAGCAACCATTTTATCTCTTGCATCTTAGCCTTCTTCTGTTCTGGCTCTGCAATATTTCTTGCTGCTGCTTGTCGTCGCTTCTTTACTCTTTTGATCATTGATGATGATTCTTGTACCTTATATGTAATGCACCATTTAAATATTCATATTGAATTGATTGAAGCTCAGATATAATCATACAATAGTCAAATAAATTTTTATCAAACACACCCAAAACCTCATAGGAAACTTAGATAAATTCATTACCAAACTCAGAGAAATTGAAATATAAGCCACAAATTCATATCAATCTTAGATAAATTCATATCAATCTCAGATAAATTCATATCAAAATTAGATAAAATCTTATCAGACCAATGTAAAATCATTTAACGCTCAGATAAATTCATTTGAATAGTCTGAAATACCTTTTTAGTTTTACTTTTGTTTGTTGGCTGAGGAGGCTGCTCCCACATCATTTGTTTTGCTGTTGGAATATATATTTTTTCCAAACTCTTTTCAGCCAAATTTATCTCTAAGCTTGCATAAAGAAGTGTAGCTTCTTTTAACTTGTTTTTCTAATTCAAAATTTGTTACCTCAGTTATTGCAAGTTTATATTTCAATGCCTTTAATTCCTCTTCTGCGTGTGCAGCTCTCGAAGAATTTCGCTCTGATAGCTGCTGCAGTTGCTTTAGCTGTTCAGTAAGGGAGGTGACTGTAAGATCCCGACCCCAATCCTTTTGTTTAGCATTGTTTTAATCGTGGTTTAACTTTTTAAGCGAGATTTGATTTAGTTTGACCGCGTATTTGAGTTTGACCGGATTTTTCCTTGCCTTGGAGATTTTGTAGACCGTTGACTTTAGTTTGACCCGGTCCTTAGGATTTGTATTTTTATGGGAAATTACTTCGGATTTCTAAAAATTCTGGATTTGGTGTATTTCGACTTATTTTATGAAGTTTAACAACTTTCATGTTTTAATCATTTTGGTTTGACACTCAGAAAATGCGTTTTTCGAAGAAAAAGGGCAAAACTGACCTTTCACATGAAATCTGTCCATAAATATCGAAAATTTCAAAAATTGGGGAAAATATACTTTTTGGAAACTAGATATTTCGCTGAGCATTTTTGTCTTCTTCGTCGTTTTCGTTCGGGACCCACAAATGCTAGTTTTGACCTTTGTAAGCTTGGGGCCCATGGGGCCCAGCCCATTTTCTCTATAAAACCCATGGGACTCTCTTGTCTTCTCCCCATTCTCTCTTTTCCTGCAACAAAGTGGGGTTAGGGTTTCTCCCAGCCCCCTTTCTCTCTCCTCATGTATCCCTTCTCCTTTGATGCTAAATGGAGATTTGAGCTCCTCTTCTTCTTCCCCATCTTCCAAGCTTCCCCTAGATGCCATTTTTGAGATGTTTGAGCTAGAGGAGACCCATCTTTCAAGCTCTTCTTCTTGTTTGGGACACCCAAAGGTTTGCAATGTCATTTCTTTCTTGAGATTCTTGTTTTCCTCTCCATTTGGAGTGTTTTAAACCCGTTTGTTAGGGTTTTCATGGAGGTTTTCAATGGATTGGATTTTTAGGGTTCTCTTGAGCTATTTGGGGATTTTGAAATTTTGGGAGCTTGAGGCCATGAGAGGACCTTCATAGAGTGTTTTCACATCTTCTCTTGACCAAGGCAAGTAGAATTTTCAACTAATATGATGTTTTCATGAGTCTCATTTGGTTTCATGGCTTTTTCTTCATTTTGTTCTAACTCTTTTATGATTTATGGATTCACATTGAATGGATGAACTAATGTATATTGATTTCCATTTGTGCTATTTTCTTATGATGTGTTGGGAGTTTGGTTTCATTTTAGCCACTTGATAAATTGGTTTCTTTGTATTAATGGTGTTGTGTTCTAAGTATGGGAGAAAAACTTTGATTTGAAAAGTATTGTGTTTGGGCTAATTAGAATGGTTGTGAATGGTGATTGATGAGTTTGGAAGGTCAAGGAAGGGCCCAAAGAATCTATGAAATTTGTATGAAAGAAAAGGAAGCAAAAGAATCAAGAAAAATGAGGAAAAAATGCAAAGGAATGAAGTTGTCTGCACTCGGGCCGGACTGGGCAGGCCCAGTCCGCTCGAGCGACCCACTGGGTCGCTCGAGCGGACCAGGCACTGTCTGGGTCCGCTCGAGCGACCCACTGGGTCGCTCGAGCGACCCAGCTTCTGTCTGGGTCCGCTCGAGCGGGCCTGGGTCCGCTCGAGCGAGCCCAGCTCAGTCTGGGCTGGGTTTGGGTCCGTTTATGGATCAGTTTGGGCCTGTTCTTTGGGACTTCTTTGGGCTTGTCTTTGGGCCTGTTTCAAGTTTAGTTTTGGGCTATTTTAAAACTGTTTATTGGGCCATTTCAGATCTGATGTTGGGTCACCTTTGGGCCTGACATTTGACTGTTTTTAATGACTGTTTTGCGGGCTGTTTTAGAATTTGTTGGTGGGCCTGTTTATGGTTAGTTTGAATTGATTTTAAAACTTGTTCTTTGGACCTTTTAAGGACTGGTTATGGACTGTTTTTAAACTTGCTTTGTGGGCCTGGTTCAGGATAGTTTTGGGGTTGTGTTTTAAGTTTGTTTGTGGGCCAACAAGGGTTTAGCTTTGAGTTGTTTTAAAAATCTGTTTTGCGGGCCTGTGCGAAGTTTGTTTGGGCTGTTTTTAAGAATCGTTTCGTAGGCCATTTAAGGATTTGTTTTGGACTGTTTTTAAACCCGTTTCATGGGCTTGGTTAAGGTTCAGTCTTGGGATGTTTAAAAATCAGTTTTATGGGCCATCTTAAGATTAGTTTTTGGCTGTTTTGAGAACTTGATTTGTGGGCCATTTAAGAGTGGTTTTTGGACTGTCATTTAGGATTATTTTGGACGCGGTTTAAGGCCAACTATGGGCCTGTTTTAATGAGATTTGAGATTATTTGTGATACTCGGAAATTTGTGAAATGGGAATGATGTGAGAATGAGTGCATGTGAAATTACCCGGGAACCGTTCGGGTCTTAATGCGCACTTTATCATTTGAATATTATGGATTTTCATTGGCATCAAACGCACTTTTTATTAATTAATGTTTAAAGGTTAAATGTGCATTGAGATGGTTCCTTGGTAAGTCATTAGGTCATTCTCCACTATCCGTTCCATTTCAAGTCAGATCATGTATTTGTATTTGTATTTTGTATTTGCATTCTTTGGTGAACTAACTTAAATAGCATCAATGATTTGTTATAAAATCATGTGTCTTCCCATGTTCGAAAGGGTTGCTCGTATGATTTTATACAAATCACCTTGATGCGTATTTGAACGGTTCACCATCGAAATTCGTACGTTTTCTCCGATCCGATTTGAAAAGAGATTGAATTATGTTTGTCACATTCGGGAATTCTTCGATGAGATTATTGTTTTGATGAGACTCGTATTTGAAAATAAAACCCCGAGGCAAGACGGGGCCAGAGCTATGTGGTGCGAGCCCCTGAGCCAAAGGGATTAGTATTATGTTAGATTTGTATCTGTTTGAGTTTGAAAACTAAAGGCACCACTAGGCTTAGGTCACCTTGTCGGGCTGATCACCCGGCTTGGGATCTTTACTTTGTCCGCCAGCTGCAGCTTGGATTCTGTCTGTACCGACCATGGCAACGGTAATTATCTGCCGGTCCCATTTGTATGGCTACGGTTCTGATACTTTTGATCTGCCGGTCCCATTTGTATGGCTACGGTTCTGATCCTCTGTTTAGTACCACGTTCAGTGGCTACGCTCTGTCTGCTCTTATTACTTCGGTAATAGGAGGATTTAGCTATTTGTGGTCGCCTAGGTTTTATCCGCATATTACTTTAGTTTATGATTATTGTCGGTTATGCTTTCTATGCTTTGATTTGTTTAGTGTTTACGATATCGACCTCTATCGTATTGTTTCTACTATTCAGTCTTTAAATGTATTTCCAATTATTAAATGCTTTGCTTGGATGGTTATCTTTTCGAGACATTTATGCTTTAGAGACTGTTCGTTTATTGCTTTGATATTCGTGTTCGGTCTTTCGATCGTCTTTTCGTGATTTATTGTTATTATTGGTTAGACTCCTTATTCGGTTTACGAGGATTTCGCCTGGTTTTATGTATGTTCTTTCATTCATATTATTTGTTTATTTGCTTGCCAGACCGTCGTGTCTGACCCTTTTTGTTTGGTGCCAGTTTCTTCTCTTTTCTGTTTGTAGGTGTTTGATCAGAGGAGGCGGTGGGACCGCCGGTCTGACGTGAGAGGCTGCCCGTTGATATCATTTAGATGTCAAGTTTGGCACCAGAGTTCGTACCTAACATTGAGGGTAGTATTTCTTTTAGTTGGATGTATTTTGTATGGCTTTATCAGCCTTTTTCTTTTGGGTTTGTAATTAAGACATTTGTTAATTGAAATTCGAATATGGGAAATAATAGATTTGTTACTACCAGCTCAGTGTGTTGTGATTTATGGCTTTATGGAATTGGTTGCGTGCGACACGGAACCCGATGGCCACGGATTCCGGGTCGTAACACCATGTGTAGCTTCCGCGAAAAATATACTCTGATTGTGTTGGCATGTGTTTATCCTCATTCACGCGGATCTTGGGAACTATACAAAAAGTTTCAAATTATTCCAAAATTTCGCACCCCGAGATCGGTTCGCTGCAGGTCCCGGTTTCGGGGCGTGACAGGTTTGGTATCAGAGCTGGTCAGTTTCTAGGAAATAAAATACTCTAGAGACATTAAGACGTGTGGTGAGGACTCGTTAGATTGTGTCGATTTGTTTTCTCGTGTCTTTGTTTCGTTGGATTTGAGTCGGCTTTTCTTTCAGTTCGGGAGATTTTGCTTGTCTTTCCTTTTAGTTCGTGTTGTTAGGAGATTTGGATGACCAAATTTCCTCTTTAGTGGTGGAGAATTTAAAATCTCCATGCTCTTGTTCGGTGTCTTTTATCTTTGTTTGTGTCGGAGACTGAGAACCCTATAGACTTAGTATGTTGTTTTCGGAGAACATCAGCAGACTTTCAGCCTTCAGCATCTTCAATGTGGTTATTGAGAGAAGATTTGTGCAATTGCCCGTCAGAGTTGGACTTGAGCAGTACTTGAAGATTCCCGCACAGCTAATTGGAGACCATCATGCAGCGTACCAAGGTAAGTGAATGTGGATGTTGGGCGAACTCAGACTACCTTTCCGAGATGAAGGACTGCAAGAGGCATGTTACATGTGGATTTTATGAAGGGAGAAGTGATCTTAGTTAGTAAGATTAGGAGTGGTGCAAGAAACTCAAGGATTTCCCGGATTCAACGAGCCTTGTCGTGGATTTGGCTGAGAATTTTCCGGACTTGTAGCTTAGTCGGTGTAGTTGATTCAGCAAGGGAGTACCTCAGTAAGTTGGATGTCCATTTCTTATTTAAAATGATTTTCTTGATATTTTCATCATTGTTATGTTTCATTAATATCTATGGTTTATCCTTGTAGTGTTTAAAAATGGATTTATGTTTCTTCTTTGAGACTTATTTTGAACTAAAAACTATGTTATTATACTCTTTTCATGAGTCGCATGATTTGGTTTTCATAAGGACTTGTGTTTCGAATTTTTATTTAATCTTCTTAAGACATTGTTACACAATGATCTTGAAAATTTTGCTCTTGTATTAATTTTCTTAAATATTGACACTTACATTTCAAAACCTTGATGATTTTGAGATTTTGTACATGTTCGGTTGGAAATTGATTTCAATAAAACTTGAGGTATGGTCATATTACATGAATTTGACTTATTTTGAAAATCCTAATTTGAGATTGTTGAGTATTTCAATGATTTGTTGGGTTATAAAAATATGAATTTCAAAATGGATAATGTTATCTCATACTCAGACTTTGATAGAACTTTATCTATTAAGCCTTATTAGATGATTTGGAAGCTTAATTTCTACTATGTTTTAAAATGATGAATTTAACTAAGTAATTATTTTAGTCCCTATGTTTAAAATTTTTAAGATTTGTTTTGCATTGATTGGAGTGAGCGATATTCGCCTATGGTTGGAGTTTGGAGGTGTATGGATTGAAGGGTGGATGGATGTCAGGATGTGTACTAGTTCAGTTGAAGACAAAGTTGGGTCTACGAGAGGATCAACA
The DNA here is from genome assembly GCA_012931725.1 of Litsea cubeba. Taxonomy (NCBI): domain Eukaryota; kingdom Viridiplantae; phylum Streptophyta; class Magnoliopsida; order Laurales; family Lauraceae; genus Litsea; species Litsea cubeba. The sequence continues at coordinate 19,002,078 of CM022955.1, read as the reverse complement.
TCATTCAAGACAGGGATTGAAAGTTTCAGATGTCGATGGTAGAAGACTTGAAGAATGAGATCTGAAGAGGCAAGCATCGGGAGCACCGTGTTCAGTTTTGAAGGACTTAAGGCACAGATTTCCGAAGTGATAGAAAGAGGCAGAAATTGCAGTTTATTGGACTGACAGTGAATGACGAGATAAGTAAAGGAAATGATTTAGTGCTGGAACGACAGATGACACCAAGGATGTTTAGAAGAATTGTTGCACACCAGTTTGGTCAGAGAAGCTTGTTTTCGGGCAGATATGTAGAATGGTTCGAAGCCTTCAACCGAATCAGAGTGTTGTTGACCGTGCATCTCACCGTCAGCTGTGTTAAGAGGAGGTCTCTCAGTCACCAAGGTCTAGCATAGGGTGTCAGTGTTTTCGTTTGTCTTTTTGGGTTTTGGATTTCGATTTGGTTTAAGCCATTTGGAGGACCAAATGGATTCTAAGGGGGGGAGGATGTAAGATCCCGACCCCAATCCTTTTGTTTAGCATTGTTTTAATCGTGGTTTAACTTTTTAAGCGAGATTTGATTTAGTTTGACCGCGTATTTGAGTTTGACCGGATTTTTCCTTGCCTTGGAGATTTTGTAGACCGTTGACTTTAGTTTGACCCGGTCCTTAGGATTTGTATTTTTATGGGAAATTACTTCGGATTTCTAAAAATTCTGGATTTGGTGTATTTCGACTTATTTTATGAAGTTTAACAACTTTCATGTTTTAATCATTTTGGTTTGACACTCAGAAAATGCGTTTTTCGAAGAAAAAGGGCAAAACTGACCTTTCACATGAAATCTGTCCATGAATTTCGAAAATTTCAAAAATTGGGGAAAATATACTTTTTGGAAACTAGATATTTCGCTGAGCATTTTTGTCTTCTTCGTCGTTTTCGTTCGGGACCCACAAATGCTAGTTTTGACCTTTGTAAGCTTGGGGCCCATGGGGCCCAGCCCATTTTCTCTATAAAACCCATGGGACTCTCTTGTCTTCTCCCCATTCTCTCTTTTCCTGCAACAAAGTGGGGTTAGGGTTTCTCCCAGCCCCCTTTCTCTCTCCTCATGTATCCCTTCTCCCTTGATGCTAAATGGAGATTTGAGCTCCTCTTCTTCTTCCCCATCTTCCAAGCTTCCCCTAGATGCCATTTTTGAGATGTTTGAGCTAGAGGAGACCCATCTTTCAAGCTCTTCTTCTTGTTTGGGACACCCAAAGGTTTGCAATGTCATTTCTTTCTTGAGATTCTTGTTTTCCTCTCCATTTGGAGTGTTTTAAACCCGTTTGTTAGGGTTTTCATGGAGGTTTTCAATGGATTGGATTTTTAGGGTTCTCTTGAGCTATTTGGGGATTTTGAAATTTTGGGAGCTTGAGGCCATGAGAGGACCTTCATAGAGTGTTTTCACATCTTCTCTTGACCAAGGCAAGTAGAATTTTCAACTAATATGATGTTTTCATGAGTCTCATTTGGTTTCATGGCTTTTTCTTCATTTTGTTCTAACTCTTTTATGATTTATGGATTCACATTGAATGGATGAACTAATGTATATTGATTTCCATTTGTGCTATTTTCTTATGATGTGTTGGGAGTTTGGTTTCATTTTAGCCACTTGATAAATTGGTTTCTTTGTATTAATGGTGTTGTGTTCTAAGTATGGGAGAAAAACTTTGATTTGAAAAGTATTGTGTTTGGGCTAATTAGAATGGTTGTGAATGGTGATTGATGAGTTTGGAAGGTCAAGGAAGGGCCCAAAGAATCTATGAAATTTGTATGAAAGAAAAGGAAGCAAAAGAATCAAGAAAAATGAGGAAAAAATGCAAAGGAATGAAGTTGTCTGCACTCGGGCCGGACTGGGCAGGCCCAGTCCGCTCGAGCGACCCACTGGGTCGCTCGAGCGGACCAGGCACTGTCTGGGTCCGCTCGAGCGACCCACTGGGTCGCTCGAGCGACCCAGCTTCTGTCTGGGTCCGCTCGAGCGGGCCTGGGTCCGCTCGAGCGAGCCCAGCTCAGTCTGGGCTGGGTTTGGGTCCGTTTATGGATCAGTTTGGGCCTGTTCTTTGGGACTTCTTTGGGCTTGTCTTTGGGCCTGTTTCAAGTTTAGTTTTGGGCTATTTTAAAACTGTTTATTGGGCCATTTCAGATCTGATGTTGGGTCACCTTTGGGCCTGACATTTGACTGTTTTTAATGACTGTTTTGCGGGCTGTTTTAGAATTTGTTGGTGGGCCTGTTTATGGTTAGTTTGAATTGATTTTAAAACTTGTTCTTTGGACCTTTTAAGGACTGGTTATGGACTGTTTTTAAACTTGCTTTGTGGGCCTGGTTCAGGATAGTTTTGGGGTTGTGTTTTAAGTTTGTTTGTGGGCCAACAAGGGTTTAGCTTTGAGTTGTTTTAAAAATCTGTTTTGCGGGCCTGTGCGAAGTTTGTTTGGGCTGTTTTTAAGAATCGTTTCGTAGGCCATTTAAGGATTTGTTTTGGACTGTTTTTAAACCCGTTTCATGGGCTTGGTTAAGGTTCAGTCTTGGGATGTTTAAAAATCAGTTTTTATGGGCCATCTTAAGATTAGTTTTTGGCTGTTTTGAGAACTTGATTTGTGGGCCATTTAAGAGTGGTTTTTGGACTGTCATTTAGGATTATTTTGGACGCGGTTTAAGGCCAACTATGGGCCTGTTTTAATGAGATTTGAGATTATTTGTGATACTCGGAAATTTGTGAAATGGGAATGATGTGAGAATGAGTGCATGTGAAATTACCCGGGAACCGTTCGGGTCTTAATGCGCACTTTATCATTTGAATATTATGGATTTTCATTGGCATCAAACGCACTTTTTATTAATTAATGTTTAAAGGTTAAATGTGCATTGAGATGGTTCCTTGGTAAGTCATTAGGTCATTCTCCACTATCCGTTCCATTTCAAGTCAGATCATGTATTTGTATTTGTATTTTGTATTTGCATTCTTTGGTGAACTAACTTAAATAGCATCAATGATTTGTTATAAAATCATGTGTCTTCCCATGTTCGAAAGGGTTGCTCGTATGATTTTATACAAATCACCTTGATGCGTATTTGAACGGTTCACCATCGAAATTCGTACGTTTTCTCCGATCCGATTTGAAAAGAGATTGAATTATGTTTGTCACATTCGGGAATTCTTCGATGAGATTATTGTTTTGATGAGACTCGTATTTGAAAATAAAACCCCGAGGCAAGACGGGGCCAGAGCTATGTGGTGCGAGCCCCTGAGCCAAAGGGATTAGTATTATGTTAGATTTGTATCTGTTTTAGTTTGAAAACTAAAGGCACCACTAGGCTTAGGTCACCTTGTCGGGCTGATCACCCGGCTTGGGATCTTTACTTTGTCCGCCAGCTGCAGCTTGGATTCTGTCTGTACCGACCATGGCAACGGTAATTATCTGCCGGTCCCATTTGTATGGCTACGGTTCTGATACTTTTGATCTGCCGGTCCCATTTGTATGGCTACGGTTCTGATCCTCTGTTTAGTACCACGTTCAGTGGCTACGCTCTGTCTGCTCTTATTACTTCGGTAATAGGAGGATTTAGCTATTTGTGGTCGCCTAGGTTTTATCCGCATATTACTTTAGTTTATGATTATTGTCGGTTATGCTTTCTATGCTTTGATTTGTTTAGTGTTTACGATATCGACCTCTATCGTATTGTTTCTACTATTCAGTCTTTAAATGTATTTCCAATTATTAAATGCTTTGCTTGGATGGTTATCTTTTCGAGACATTTATGCTTTAGAGACTGTTCGTTTATTGCTTTGATATTCGTGTTCGGTCTTTCGATCGTCTTTTCGTGATTTATTGTTATTATTGGTTAGACTCCTTATTCGGTTTACGAGGATTTCGCCTGGTTTTATGTATGTTCTTTCATTCATATTATTTGTTTATTTGCTTGCCAGACCGTCGTGTCTGACCCTTTTTGTTTGGTGCCAGTTTCTTCTCTTTTCTGTTTGTAGGTGTTTGATCAGAGGAGGCGGTGGGACCGCCGGTCTGACGTGAGAGGCTGCCCGTTGATATCATTTAGATGTCAAGTTTGGCACCAGAGTTCGTACCTAACATTGAGGGTAGTATTTCTTTTAGTTGGATGTATTTTGTATGGCTTTATCAGCCTTTTTCTTTTGGGTTTGTAATTAAGACATTTGTTAATTGAAATTCGAATATGGGAAATAATAGATTTGTTACTACCAGCTCAGTGTGTTGTGATTTATGGCTTTATGGAATTGGTTGCGTGCGACACGGAACCCGATGGCCACGGATTCCGGGTCGTAACACCATGTGTAGCTTCCGCGAAAAATATACTCTGATTGTGTTGGCATGTGTTTATCCTCATTCACGCGGATCTTGGGAACTATACAAAAAGTTTCAAATTATTCCAAAATTTCGCACCCCGAGATCGGTTCGCTGCAGGTCCCGGTTTCGGGGCGTGACAGGTTTGGTATCAGAGCTGGTCAGTTTCTAGGAAATAAAATACTCTAGAGACATTAAGACGTGTGGTGAGGACTCGTTAGATTGTGTCGATTTGTTTTCTCGTGTCTTTGTTTCGTTGGATTTGAGTCGGCTTTTCTTTCAGTTCGGGAGATTTTGCTTGTCTTTCCTTTTAGTTCGTGTTGTTAGGAGATTTGGATGACCAAATTTCCTCTTTAGTGGTGGAGAATTTAAAATCTCCATGCTCTTGTTCGGTGTCTTTTATCTTTGTTTGTGTCGGAGACTGAGAACCCTATAGACTTAGTATGTTGTTTTCGGAGAACATCAGCAGACTTTCAGCCTTCAGCATCTTCAATGTGGTTATTGAGAGAAGATTTGTGCAATTGCCCGTCAGAGTTGGACTTGAGCAGTACTTGAAGATTCCCGCACAGCTAATTGGAGACCATCATGCAGCGTACCAAGGTAAGTGAATGTGGATGTTGGGCGAACTCAGACTACCTTTCCGAGATGAAGGACTGCAAGAGGCATGTTACATGTGGATTTTATGAAGGGAGAAGTGATCTTAGTTAGTAAGATTAGGAGTGGTGCAAGAAACTCAAGGATTTCCCGGATTCAACGAGCCTTGTCGTGGATTTGGCTGAGAATTTTCCGGACTTGTAGCTTAGTCGGTGTAGTTGATTCAGCAAGGGAGTACCTCAGTAAGTTGGATGTCCATTTCTTATTTAAAATGATTTTCTTGATATTTTCATCATTGTTATGTTTCATTAATATCTATGGTTTATCCTTGTAGTGTTTAAAAATGGATTTATGTTTCTTCTTTGAGACTTATTTTGAACTAAAAACTATGTTATTATACTCTTTTCATGAGTCGCATGATTTGGTTTTCATAAGGACTTGTGTTTCGAATTTTTATTTAATCTTCTTAAGACATTGTTACACAATGATCTTGAAAATTTTGCTCTTGTATTAATTTTCTTAAATATTGACACTTACATTTCAAAACCTTGATGATTTTGAGATTTTGTACATGTTCGGTTGGAAATTGATTTCAATAAAACTTGAGGTATGGTCATATTACATGAATTTGACTTATTTTTGAAAATCCTAATTTGAGATTGTTGAGTATTTCAATGATTTGTTGGGTTATAAAAATATGAATTTCAAAACGGATAATGTTATCTCATACTCAGACTTTGATAGAACTTTATCTATTAAGCCTTATTAGATGATTTGGAAGCTTAATTTCTACTATGTTTTAAAATGATGAATTTAACTAAGTAATTATTTTAGTCCCTATGTTTAAAATTTTTAAGATTTGTTTTGCATTGATTGGAGTGAGCGATATTCGCCTATGGTTGGAGTTTGGAGGTGTATGGATTGAAGGGTGGATGGATGTCAGGATGTGTACTAGTTCAGTTGAAGACAAAGTTGGGTCTACGAGAGGATCAACATCATTCAAGACAGGGATTGAAAGTTTCAGATGTCGATGGTAGAAGACTTGAAGAATGAGATCTGAAGAGGCAAGCATCGGGAGCACCGTGTTCAGTTTTGAAGGACTTAAGGCACAGATTTCCGAAGTGATAGAAAGAGGCAGAAATTGCAGTTTATTGGACTGACAGTGAATGACGAGATAAGTAAAGGAAATGATTTAGTGCTGGAACGACAGATGACACCAAGGATGTTTAGAAGAATTGTTGCACACCAGTTTGGTCAGAGAAGCTTGTTTTCGGGCAGATATGTAGAATGGTTCGAAGCCTTCAACCGAATCAGAGTGTTGTTGACCGTGCATCTCACCGTCAGCTGTGTTAAGAGGAGGTCTCTCAGTCACCAAGGTCTAGCATAGGGTGTCAGTGTTTTCGTTTGTCTTTTTGGGTTTTGGATTTCGATTTGGTTTAAGCCATTTGGAGGACCAAATGGATTCTAAGGGGGGGAGGATGTAAGATCCCGACCCCAATCCTTTTGTTTAGCATTGTTTTAATCGTGGTTTAACTTTTTAAGCGAGATTTGATTTAGTTTGACCGCGTATTTGAGTTTGACCGGATTTTTCCTTGCCTTGGAGATTTTGTAGACCGTTGACTTTAGTTTGACCCGGTCCTTAGGATTTGTATTTTTATGGGAAATTACTTCGGATTTCTAAAAATTCTGGATTTGGTGTATTTCGACTTATTTTATGAAGTTTAACAACTTTCATGTTTTAATCATTTTGGTTTGACACTCAGAAAATGCGTTTTTCGAAGAAAAAGGGCAAAACTGACCTTTCACATGAAATCTGTCCATGAATTTCGAAAATTTCAAAAATTGGGGAAAATATACTTTTTGGAAACTAGATATTTCGCTGAGCATTTTTGTCTTCTTCGTCGTTTTCGTTCGGGACCCACAAATGCTAGTTTTGACCTTTGTAAGCTTGGGGCCCATGGGGCCCAGCCCATTTTCTCTATAAAACCCATGGGACTCTCTTGTCTTCTCCCCATTCTCTCTTTTCCTGCAACAAAGTGGGGTTAGGGTTTCTCCCAGCCCCCTTTCTCTCTCCTCATGTATCCCTTCTCCTTTGATGCTAAATGGAGATTTGAGCTCCTCTTCTTCTTCCCCATCTTCCAAGCTTCCCCTAGATGCCATTTTTGAGATGTTTGAGCTAGAGGAGACCCATCTTTCAAGCTCTTCTTCTTGTTTGGGACACCCAAAGGTTTGCAATGTCATTTCTTTCTTGAGATTCTTGTTTTCCTCTCCATTTGGAGTGTTTTAAACCCGTTTGTTAGGGTTTTCATGGAGGTTTTCAATGGATTGGATTTTTAGGGTTCTCTTGAGCTATTTGGGGATTTTGAAATTTTGGGAGCTTGAGGCCATGAGAGGACCTTCATAGAGTGTTTTCACATCTTCTCTTGACCAAGGCAAGTAGAATTTTCAACTAATATGATGTTTTCATGAGTCTCATTTGGTTTCATGGCTTTTTCTTCATTTTGTTCTAACTCTTTTATGATTTATGGATTCACATTGAATGGATGAACTAATGTATATTGATTTCCATTTGTGCTATTTTCTTATGATGTGTTGGGAGTTTGGTTTCATTTTAGCCACTTGATAAATTGGTTTCTTTGTATTAATGGTGTTGTGTTCTAAGTATGGGAGAAAAACTTTGATTTGAAAAGTATTGTGTTTGGGCTAATTAGAATGGTTGTGAATGGTGATTGATGAGTTTGGAAGGTCAAGGAAGGGCCCAAAGAATCTATGAAATTTGTATGAAAGAAAAGGAAGCAAAAGAATCAAGAAAAATGAGGAAAAAATGCAAAGGAATGAAGTTGTCTGCACTCGGGCCGGACTGGGCAGGCCCAGTCCGCTCGAGCGACCCACTGGGTCGCTCGAGCAGACCAGGCACTGTCTGGGTCCGCTCGAGCGACCCACTGGGTCGCTCGAGCGACCCAGCTTCTGTCTGGGTCCGCTCGAGCGGGCCTGGGTCCGCTCGAGCGAGCCCAGCTCAGTCTGGGCTGGGTTTGGGTCCGTTTATGGATCAGTTTGGGCCTGTTCTTTGGGACTTCTTTGGGCTTGTCTTTGGGCCTGTTTCAAGTTTAGTTTTGGGCTATTTTAAAACTGTTTATTGGGCCATTTCAGATCTGATGTTGGGTCACCTTTGGGCCTGACATTTGACTGTTTTTAATGACTGTTTTTGCGGGCTGTTTTAGAATTTGTTGGTGGGCCTGTTTATGGTTAGTTTGAATTGATTTTAAAACTTGTTCTTTGGACCTTTTAAGGACTGGTTATGGACTGTTTTTAAACTTGCTTTGTGGGCCTGGTTCAGGATAGTTTTGGGGTTGTGTTTTAAGTTTGTTTGTGGGCCAACAAGGGTTTAGCTTTGAGTTGTTTTAAAAATCTGTTTTGCGGGCCTGTGCGAAGTTTGTTTGGGCTGTTTTTAAGAATCGTTTCGTAGGCCATTTAAGGATTTGTTTTGGACTGTTTTTAAACCCGTTTCATGGGCTTGGTTAAGGTTCAGTCTTGGATGTTTAAAAATCAGTTTTATGGGCCATCTTAAGATTAGTTTTTGGCTGTTTTGAGAACTTGATTTGTGGGCCATTTAAGAGTGGTTTTTGGACTGTCATTTAGGATTATTTTGGACGCGGTTTAAGGCCAACTATGGGCCTGTTTTAATGAGATTTGAGATTATTTGTGATACTCGGAAATTTGTGAAATGGGAATGATGTGAGAATGAGTGCATGTGAAATTACCCGGGAACCGTTCGGGTCTTAATGCGCACTTTATCATTTGAATATTATGGATTTTCATTGGCATCAAACGCACTTTTTATTAATTAATGTTTAAAGGTTAAATGTGCATTGAGATGGTTCCTTGGTAAGTCATTAGGTCATTCTCCACTATCCGTTCCATTTCAAGTCAGATCATGTATTTGTATTTGTAATTTTGTATTTGCATTCTTTGGTGAACTAACTTAAATAGCATCAATGATTTGTTATAAAATCATGTGTCTTCCCATGTTCGAAAGGGTTGCTCGTATGATTTTATACAAATCACCTTGATGCGTATTTGAACGGTTCACCATCGAAATTCGTACGTTTTCTCCGATCCGATTTGAAAAGAGATTGAATTATGTTTGTCACATTCGGGAATTCTTCGATGAGATTATTGTTTTGATGAGACTCGTATTTGAAAATAAAACCCCGAGGCAAGACGGGGCCAGAGCTATGTGGTGCGAGCCCCTGAGCCAAAGGGATTAGTATTATGTTAGATTTGTATCTGTTTTAGTTTGAAAACTAAAGGCACCACTAGGCTTAGGTCACCTTGTCGGGCTGATCACCCGGCTTGGGATCTTTACTTTGTCCGCCAGCTGCAGCTTGGATTCTGTCTGTACCGACCATGGCAACGGTAATTATCTGCCGGTCCCATTTGTATGGCTACGGTTCTGATACTTTTGATCTGCCGGTCCCATTTGTATGGCTACGGTTCTGATCCTCTGTTTAGTACCACGTTCAGTGGCTACGCTCTGTCTGCTCTTATTACTTCGGTAATAGGAGGATTTAGCTATTTGTGGTCGCCTAGGTTTTATCCGCATATTACTTTAGTTTATGATTATTGTCGGTTATGCTTTCTATGCTTTGATTTGTTTAGTGTTTACGATATCGACCTCTATCGTATTGTTTCTACTATTCAGTCTTTAAATGTATTTCCAATTATTAAATGCTTTGCTTGGATGGTTATCTTTTCGAGACATTTATGCTTTAGAGACTGTTCGTTTATTGCTTTGATATTCGTGTTCGGTCTTTCGATCGTCTTTTCGTGATTTATTGTTATTATTGGTTAGACTCCTTATTCGGTTTACGAGGATTTCGCCTGGTTTTATGTATGTTCTTTCATTCATATTATTTGTTTATTTGCTTGCCAGACCGTCGTGTCTGACCCTTTTTGTTTGGTGCCAGTTTCTTCTCTTTTCTGTTTGTAGGTGTTTGATCAGAGGAGGCGGTGGGACCGCCGGTCTGACGTGAGAGGCTGCCCGTTGATATCATTTAGATGTCAAGTTTGGCACCAGAGTTCGTACCTAACATTGAGGGTAGTATTTCTTTTAGTTGGATGTATTTTGTATGGCTTTATCAGCCTTTTTCTTTTGGGTTGTAATTAAGACATTTGTTAATTGAAATTCGAATATGGGAAATAATAGATTTGTTACTACCAGCTCAGTGTGTTGTGATTTATGGCTTTATGGAATTGGTTGCGTGCGACATGGAACCCGATGGCCACGGATTCCGGGTCGTAACACCATGTGTAGCTTCCGCGAAAAATATACTCTGATTGTGTTGGCATGTGTTTATCCTCATTCACGCGGATCTTGGGAACTATACAAAAAGTTTCAAATTATTCCAAAATTTCGCACCCCGAGATCGGTTCGCTGCAGGTCCCGGTTTCGGGGCGTGACAGGTTTGGTATCAGAGCTGGTCAGTTTCTAGGAAATAAAATACTCTAGAGACATTAAGACGTGTGGTGAGGACTCGTTAGATTGTGTCGATTTGTTTTCTCGTGTCTTTGTTTCGTTGGATTTGAGTCGGCTTTTCTTTCAGTTCGGGAGATTTTGCTTGTCTTTCCTTTTAGTTCGTGTTGTTAGGAGATTTGGATGACCAAATTTCCTCTTTAGTGGTGGAGAATTTAAAATCTCCATGCTCTTGTTCGGTGTCTTTTATCTTTGTTTGTGTCGGAGACTGAGAACCCTATAGACTTAGTATGTTGTTTTCGGAGAACATCAGCAGACTTTCAGCCTTCAGCATCTTCAATGTGGTTATTGAGAGAAGATTTGTGCAATTGCCCGTCAGAGTTGGACTTGAGCAGTACTTGAAGATTCCCACACAGCTAATTGGAGACCATCATGCAGCGTACCAAGGTAAGTGAATGTGGATGTTGGGCGAACTCAGACTACCTTTCCGAGATGAAGGACTGCAAGAGGCATGTTACATGTGGATTTTATGAAGGGAGAAGTGATCTTAGTTAGTAAGATTAGGAGTGGTGCAAGAAACTCAAGGATTTCCCGGATTCAACGAGCCTTGTCGTGGATTTGGCTGAGAATTTTCCGGACTTGTAGCTTAGTCGGTGTAGTTGATTCAGCAAGGGAGTACCTCAGTAAGTTGGATGTCCATTTCTTATTTAAAATGATTTTCTTGATATTTTCATCGTTGTTATGTTTCATTAATATCTATGGTTTATCCTTGTAGTGTTTAAAAATGGATTTATGTTTCTTCTTTGAGACTTATTTTGAACTAAAAACTATGTTATTATACTCTTTTCATGAGTCGCATGATTTGGTTTTCATAAGGACTTGTGTTTCGAATTTTTATTTAATCTTCTTAAGACATTGTTACACAATGATCTTGAAAATTTTGCTCTTGTATTAATTTTCTTAAATATTGACACTTACATTTCAAAACCTTGATGATTTTGAGATTTTGTACATGTTCGGTTGGAAATTGATTTCAATAAAACTTGAGGTATGGTCATATTACATGAATTTGACTTATTTTTGAAAATCCTAATTTGAGATTGTTGAGTATTTCAATGATTTGTTGGGTTATAAAAATAATGAATTTCAAAACGGATAATGTTATCTCATACTCAGACTTTGATAGAACTTTATCTATTAAGCCTTATTAGATGATTTGGAAGCTTAATTTCTACTATGTTTTAAAATGATGAATTTAACTAAGTAATTATTTTAGTCCCTATGTTTAAAATTTTTAAGATTTGTTTTGCATTGATTGGAGTGAGCGATATTCGCCTATGGTTGGAGTTTGGAGGTGTATGGATTGAAGGGTGGATGGATGTCAGGATGTGTACTAGTTCAGTTGAAGACAAAGTTGGGTCTACGAGAGGATCAACATCATTCAAGACAGGGATTGAAAGTTTCAGATGTCGATGGTAGAAGACTTGAAGAATGAGATCTGAAGAGGCAAGCATCGGGAGCACCGTGTTCAGTTTTGAAGGACTTAAGGCACAGATTTCCGAAGTGATAGAAAGAGGCAGAAATTGCAGTTTATTGGACTGACAGTGAATGACGAGATAAGTAAAGGAAATGATTTAGTGCTGGAACGACAGATGACACCAAGGATGTTTAGAAGAATTGTTGCACACCAGTTTGGTCAGAGAAGCTTGTTTTCGGGCAGATATGTAGAATGGTTCGAAGCCTTCAACCGAATCAGAGTGTTGTTGACCGTGCATCTCACCGTCAGCTGTGTTAAGAGGAGGTCTCTCAGTCACCAAGGTCTAGCATAGGGTGTCAGTGTTTTCGTTTGTCTTTTTGGGTTTTGGATTTCGATTTGGTTTAAGCCATTTGGAGGACCAAATGGATTCTAAGGGGGGGAGGATGTAAGATCCCGACCCCAATCCTTTTGTTTAGCATTGTTTTAATCGTGGTTTAACTTTTTAAGCGAGATTTGATTTAGTTTGACCGCGTATTTGAGTTTGACCGGATTTTTCCTTGCCTTGGAGATTTTGTAGACCGTTGACTTTAGTTTGACCCGGTCCTTAGGATTTGTATTTTTATGGGAAATTACTTCGGATTTCTAAAAAATCTGGATTTGGTGTATTTCGACTTATTTTATGAAGTTTAACAACTTTCATGTTTTAATCATTTTGGTTTGACACTCAGAAAATGCGTTTTTTCGAAGAAAAAGGGCAAAACTGACCTTTCACATGAAATCTGTCCATGAATTTCGAAAATTTCAAAAATTGGGGAAAATATACTTTTTGGAAACTAGATATTTCGCTGAGCATTTTTGTCTTCTTCGTCGTTTTCGTTCGGGACCCACAAATGCTAGTTTTGACCTTTGTAAGCTTGGGGCCCATGGGGCCCAGCCCATTTTCTCTATAAAACCCATGGGACTCTCTTGTCTTCTCCCCATTCTCTCTTTTCCTGCAACAAAGTGGGGTTAGGGTTTCTCCCAGCCCCCTTTCTCTCTCCTCATGTATCCCTTCTCCTTTGATGCTAAATGGAGATTTGAGCTCATCTTCTTCTTCCCCATCTTCCAAGCTTCCCCTAGATGCCATTTTTGAGATGTTTGAGCTAGAGGAGACCCATCTTTCAAGCTCTTCTTCTTGTTTGGGACACCCAAAGGTTTGCAATGTCATTTCTTTCTTGAGATTCTTGTTTTCCTCTCCATTTGGAGTGTTTTAAACCCGTTTGTTAGGGTTTTCATGGAGGTTTTCAATGGATTGGATTTTTAGGGTTCTCTTGAGCTATTTGGGGATTTTGAAATTTTGGGAGCTTGAGGCCATGAGAGGACCTTCATAGAGTGTTTTCACATCTTCTCTTGACCAAGGCAAGTAGAATTTTCAACTAATATGATGTTTTCATGAGTCTCATTTGGTTTCATGGCTTTTTCTTCATTTTGTTCTAACTCTTTTATGATTTATGGATTCACATTGAATGGATGAACTAATGTATATTGATTTCCATTTGTGCTATTTTCTTATGATGTGTTGGGAGTTTGGTTTCATTTTAGCCACTTGATAAATTGGTTTCTTTGTATTAATGGTGTTGTGTTCTAAGTATGGGAGAAAAACTTTGATTTGAAAAGTATTGTGTTTGGGCTAATTAGAATGGTTGTGAATGGTGATTGATGAGTTTGGAAGGTCAAGGAAGGGCCCAAAGAATCTATGAAATTTGTATGAAAGAAAAGGAAGCAAAAGAATCAAGAAAAATGAGGAAAAAATGCAAAGGAATGAAGTTGTCTGCACTCGGGCCGGACTGGGCAGGCCCAGTCCGCTCGAGCGACCCACTGGGTCGCTCGAGCGGACCAGGCACTGTCTGGGTCCGCTCGAGCGGGCCTGGGTCCGCTCGAGCGAGCCCAGCTCAGTCTGGGCTGGGTTTGGGTCCGTTTATGGATCAGTTTGGGCCTGTTCTTTGGGACTTCTTTGGGCTTGTCTTTGGGCCTGTTTCAAGTTTAGTTTTGGGCTATTTTAAAACTGTTTATTGGGCCATTTCAGATCTGATGTTGGGTCACCTTTGGGCCTGACATTTGACTGTTTTTAATGACTGTTTTGCGGGCTGTTTTAGAATTTGTTGGTGGGCCTGTTTATGGTTAGTTTGAATTGATTTTAAAACTTGTTCTTTGGACCTTTTAAGGACTGGTTATGGACTGTTTTTAAACTTGCTTTGTGGGCCTGGTTCAGGATAGTTTTGGGGTTGTGTTTTAAGTTTGTTTGTGGGCCAACAAGGGTTTAGCTTTGAGTTGTTTTAAAAATCTGTTTTGCGGGCCTGTGCGAAGTTTGTTTGGGCTGTTTTTAAGAATCGTTTCGTAGGCCATTTAAGGATTTGTTTTGGACTGTTTTTAAACCCGTTTCATGGGCTTGGTTAAGGTTCAGTCTTGGGATGTTTAAAAATCAGTTTTTATGGGCCATCTTAAGATTAGTTTTTGGCTGTTTTGAGAACTTGATTTGTGGGCCATTTAAGAGTGGTTTTTGGACTGTCATTTAGGATTATTTTGGACGCGGTTTAAGGCCAACTATGGGCCTGTTTTAATGAGATTTGAGATTATTTGTGATACTCGGAAATTTGTGAAATGGGAATGATGTGAGAATGAGTGCATGTGAAATTACCCGGGAACCGTTCGGGTCTTAATGCGCACTTTATCATTTGAATATTATGGATTTTCATTGGCATCAAACGCACTTTTTATTAATTAATGTTTAAAGGTTAAATGTGCATTGAGATGGTTCCTTGGTAAGTCATTAGGTCATTCTCCACTATCCGTTCCATTTCAAGTCAGATCATGTATTTGTATTTGTATTTTGTATTTGCATTCTTTGGTGAACTAACTTAAATAGCATCAATGATTTGTTATAAAATCATGTGTCTTCCCATGTTCGAAAGGGTTGCTCGTATGATTTTATACAAATCACCTTGATGCGTATTTGAACGGTTCACCATCGAAATTCGTACGTTTTCTCCGATCCGATTTGAAAAGAGATTGAATTATGTTTGTCACATTCGGGAATTCTTCGATGAGATTATTGTTTTGATGAGACTCGTATTTGAAAATAAAACCCCGAGGCAAGACGGGGCCAGAGCTATGTGGTGCGAGCCCCTGAGCCAAAGGGATTAGTATTATGTTAGATTTGTATCTGTTTGAGTTTGAAAACTAAAGGCACCACTAGGCTTAGGTCACCTTGTCGGGCTGATCACCCGGCTTGGGATCTTTACTTTGTCCGCCAGCTGCAGCTTGGATTCTGTCTGTACCGACCATGGCAACGGTAATTATCTGCCGGTCCCATTTGTATGGCTACGGTTCTGATACTTTTGATCTGCCGGTCCCATTTGTATGGCTACGGTTCTGATCCTCTGTTTAGTACCACGTTCAGTGGCTACGCTCTGTCTGCTCTTATTACTTCGGTAATAGGAGGATTTAGCTATTTGTGGTCGCCTAGGTTTTATCCGCATATTACTTTAGTTTATGATTATTGTCGGTTATGCTTTCTATGCTTTGATTTGTTTAGTGTTTACGATATCGACCTCTATCGTATTGTTTCTACTATTCAGTCTTTAAATGTATTTCCAATTATTAAATGCTTTGCTTGGATGGTTATCTTTTCGAGACATTTATGCTTTAGAGACTGTTCGTTTATTGCTTTGATATTCGTGTTCGGTCTTTCGATCGTCTTTTCGTGATTTATTGTTATTATTGGTTAGACTCCTTATTCGGTTTACGAGGATTTCGCCTGGTTTTATGTATGTTCTTTCATTCATATTATTTGTTTATTTGCTTGCCAGACCGTCGTGTCTGACCCTTTTTGTTTGGTGCCAGTTTCTTCTCTTTTCTGTTTGTAGGTGTTTGATCAGAGGAGGCGGTGGGACCGCCGGTCTGACGTGAGAGGCTGCCCGTTGATATCATTTAGATGTCAAGTTTGGCACCAGAGTTCGTACCTAACATTGAGGGTAGTATTTCTTTTAGTTGGATGTATTTTGTATGGCTTTATCAGCCTTTTTCTTTTGGGTTTGTAATTAAGACATTTGTTAATTGAAATTCGAATATGGGAAATAATAGATTTGTTACTACCAGCTCAGTGTGTTGTGATTTATGGCTTTATGGAATTGGTTGCGTGCGACATGGAACCCGATGGCCACGGATTCCGGGTCGTAACACCATGTGTAGCTTCCGCGAAAAATATACTCTGATTGTGTTGGCATGTGTTTATCCTCATTCACGCGGATCTTGGGAACTATACAAAAAGTTTCAAATTATTCCAAAATTTCGCACCCCGAGATCGGTTCGCTGCAGGTCCCGGTTTCGGGGCGTGACAGGTTTGGTATCAGAGCTGGTCAGTTTCTAGGAAATAAAATACTCTAGAGACATTAAGACGTGTGGTGAGGACTCGTTAGATTGTGTCGATTTGTTTTCTCGTGTCTTTGTTTCGTTGGATTTGAGTCGGCTTTTCTTTCAGTTCGGGAGATTTTGCTTGTCTTTCCTTTTAGTTCGTGTTGTTAGGAGATTTGGATGACCAAATTTCCTCTTTAGTGGTGGAGAATTTAAAATCTCCATGCTCTTGTTCGGTGTCTTTTATCTTTGTTTGTGTCGGAGATTGAGAACCCTATAGACTTAGTATGTTGTTTTCGGAGAACATCAGCAGACTTTCAGCCTTCAGCATCTTCAATGTGGTTATTGAGAGAAGATTTGTGCAATTGCCCGTCAGAGTTGGACTTGAGCAGTACTTGAAGATTCCCGCACAGCTAATTGGAGACCATCATGCAGCGTACCAAGGTAAGTGAATGTGGATGTTGGGCGAACTCAGACTACCTTTCCGAGATGAAGGACTGCAAGAGGCCATGTTACATGTGGATTTTATGAAGGGAGAAGTGATCTTAGTTAGTAAGATTAGGAGTGGTGCAAGAAACTCAAGGATTTCCCGGATTCAACGAGCCTTGTCGTGGATTTGGCTGAGAATTTTCCGGACTTGTAGCTTAGTCGGTGTAGTTGATTCAGCAAGGGAGTACCTCAGTAAGTTGGATGTCCATTTCTTATTTAAAATGATTTTCTTGATATTTTCATCGTTGTTATGTTTCATTAATATCTATGGTTTATCCTTGTAGTGTTTAAAAATGGATTTATGTTTCTTCTTTGAGACTTATTTTGAACTAAAAACTATGTTATTATACTCTTTTCATGAGTCGCATGATTTGGTTTTCATAAGGACTTGTGTTTCGAATTTTTATTTAATCTTCTTAAGACATTGTTACACAATGATCTTGAAAATTTTGCTCTTGTATTAATTTTCTTAAATATTGACACTTACATTTCAAAACCTTGATGATTTTGAGATTTTGTACATGTTCGGTTGGAAATTGATTTCAATAAAACTTGAGGTATGGTCATATTACATGAATTTGACTTATTTTTGAAAATCCTAATTTGAGATTGTTGAGTATTTCAATGATTTGTTGGGTTATAAAAATATGAATTTCAAAACGGATAATGTTATCTCATACTCAGACTTTGATAGAACTTTATCTATTAAGCCTTATTAGATGATTTGGAAGCTTAATTTCTACTATGTTTTAAAATGATGAATTTAACTAAGTAATTATTTTAGTCCCTATGTTTAAAATTTTTAAGATTTGTTTTGCATTGATTGGAGTGAGCGATATTCGCCTATGGTTGGAGTTTGGAGGTGTATGGATTGAAGGGTGGATGGATGTCAGGATGTGTACTAGTTCAGTTGAAGACAAAGTTGGGTCTACGAGAGGATCAACATCATTCAAGACAGGGATTGAAAGTTTCAGATGTCGATGGTAGAAGACTTGAAGAATGAGATCTGAAGAGGCAAGCATCGGGAGCACCGTGTTCAGTTTTGAAGGACTTAAGGCACAGATTTCCGAAGTGATAGAAAGAGGCAGAAATTGCAGTTTATTGGACTGACAGTGAATGACGAGATAAGTAAAGGAAATGATTTAGTGCTGGAACGACAGATGACACCAAGGATGTTTAGAAGAATTGTTGCACACCAGTTTGGTCAGAGAAGCTTGTTTTCGGGCAGATATGTAGAATGGTTCGAAGCCTTCAACCGAATCAGAGTGTTGTTGACCGTGCATCTCACCGTCAGCTGTGTTAAGAGGAGGTCTCTCAGTCACCAAGGTCTAGCATAGGGTGTCAGTGTTTTCGTTTGTCTTTTTGGGTTTTGGATTTCGATTGGTTTAAGCCATTTGGAGGACCAAATGGATTCTAAGGGGGGGAGGATGTAAGATCCCGACCCCAATCCTTTTGTTTAGCATTGTTTTAATCGTGGTTTAACTTTTTAAGCGAGATTTGATTTAGTTTGACCGCGTATTTGAGTTTGACCGGATTTTTCCTTGCCTTGGAGATTTTGTAGACCGTTGACTTTAGTTTGACCCGGTCCTTAGGATTTGTATTTTTATGGGAAATTACTTCGGATTTCTAAAAATTCTGGATTTGGTGTATTTCGACTTATTTTATGAAGTTTAACAACTTTCATGTTTTAATCATTTTGGTTTGACACTCAGAAAATGCGTTTTTCGAAGAAAAAGGGCAAAACTGACCTTTCACATGAAATCTGTCCATGAATTTCGAAAATTTCAAAAATTGGGGAAAATATACTTTTTGGAAACTAGATATTTCGCTGAGCATTTTTGTCTTCTTCGTCGTTTTCGTTCGGGACCCACAAATGCTAGTTTTGACCTTTGTAAGCTTGGGGCCCATGGGGCCCAGCCCATTTTCTCTATAAAACCCATGGGACTCTCTTGTCTTCTCCCCATTCTCTCTTTTCCTGCAACAAAGTGGGGTTAGGGTTTCTCCCAGCCCCCTTTCTCTCTCCTCATGTATCCCTTCTCCTTTGATGCTAAATGGAGATTGGAGCTTCCCATTCTCTTCCCCATCTTCCAAGCTTCCCCTAGATGCCATTTTTGAGATGTTTGAGCTAGAGGAGACCCATCTTTCAAGCTCTTCTTCTTGTTTGGGACACCCAAAGGTTTGCAATGTCATTTCTTTCTTGAGATTCTTGTTTTCCTCTCCATTTGGAGTGTTTTAAACCCGTTTGTTAGGGTTTTCATGGAGGTTTTCAATGGATTGGATTTTTAGGGTTCTCTTGAGCTATTTGGGGATTTTGAAATTTTGGGAGCTTGAGGCCATGAGAGGACCTTCATAGAGTGTTTTCACATCTTCTCTTGACCAAGGCAAGTAGAATTTTCAACTAATATGATGTTTTCATGAGTCTCATTTGGTTTCATGGCTTTTTCTCTTCATTTTGTTCTAACTCTTTTATGATTTATGGATTCACATTGAATGGATGAACTAATGTATATTGATTTCCATTTGTGCTATTTTCTTATGATGTGTTGGGAGTTTGGTTTCATTTTAGCCACTTGATAAATTGGTTTCTTTGTATTAATGGTGTTGTGTTCTAAGTATGGGAGAAAAACTTTGATTTGAAAAGTATTGTGTTTGGGCTAATTAGAATGGTTGTGAATGGTGATTGATGAGTTTGGAAGGTCAAGGAAGGGCCCAAAGAATCTATGAAATTTGTATGAAAGAAAAGGAAGCAAAAGAATCAAGAAAAATGAGGAAAAAATGCAAAGGAATGAAGTTGTCTGCACTCGGGCCGGACTGGGCAGGCCCAGTCCGCTCGAGCGACCCACTGGGTCGCTCGAGCGGACCAGGCACTGTCTGGGTCCGCTCGAGCGGGCCTGGGTCCGCTCGAGCGAGCCCAGCTCAGTCTGGGCTGGGTTTGGGTCCGTTTATGGATCAGTTTGGGCCTGTTCTTTGGGACTTCTTTGGGCTTGTCTTTGGGCCTGTTTCAAGTTTAGTTTTGGGCTATTTTAAAACTGTTTATTGGGCCATTTCAGATCTGATGTTGGGTCACCTTTGGGCCTGACATTTGACTGTTTTTAATGACTGTTTTGCGGGCTGTTTTAGAATTTGTTGGTGGGCCTGTTTATGGTTAGTTTGAATTGATTTTAAAACTTGTTCTTTGGACCTTTTAAGGACTGGTTATGGACTGTTTTTAAACTTGCTTTGTGGGCCTGGTTCAGGATAGTTTTGGGGTTGTGTTTTAAGTTTGTTTGTGGGCCAACAAGGGTTTAGCTTTGAGTTGTTTTAAAAATCTGTTTTGCGGGCCTGTGCGAAGTTTGTTTGGGCTGTTTTTAAGAATCGTTTCGTAGGCCATTTAAGGATTTGTTTTGGACTGTTTTTAAACCCGTTTCATGGGCTTGGTTAAGGTTCAGTCTTGGGATGTTTAAAAATCAGTTTTTATGGGCCATCTTAAGATTAGTTTTTGGCTGTTTTGAGAACTTGATTTGTGGGCCATTTAAGAGTGGTTTTTGGACTGTCATTTAGGATTATTTTGGACGCGGTTTAAGGCCAACTATGGGCCTGTTTTAATGAGATTTGAGATTATTTGTGATACTCGGAAATTTGTGAAATGGGAATGATGTGAGAATGAGTGCATGTGAAATTACCCGGGAACCGTTCGGGTCTTAATGCGCACTTTATCATTTGAATATTATGGATTTTCATTGGCATCAAACGCACTTTTTATTAATTAATGTTTAAAGGTTAAATGTGCATTGAGATGGTTCCTTGGTAAGTCATTAGGTCATTCTCCACTATCCGTTCCATTTCAAGTCAGATCATGTATTTGTATTTGTATTTTGTATTTGCATTCTTTGGTGAACTAACTTAAATAGCATCAATGATTGTTATAAAATCATGTGTCTTCCCATGTTCGAAAGGGTTGCTCGTATGATTTTATACAAATCACCTTGATGCGTATTTGAACGGTTCACCATCGAAATTCGTACGTTTTCTCCGATCCGATTTGAAAAGAGATTGAATTATGTTTGTCACATTCGGGAATTCTTCGATGAGATTATTGTTTTGATGAGACTCGTATTTGAAAATAAAACCCCGAGGCAAGACGGGGCCAGAGCTATGTGGTGCGAGCCCCTGAGCCAAAGGGATTAGTATTATGTTAGATTTGTATCTGTTTGAGTTTGAAAACTAAAGGCACCACTAGGCTTAGGTCACCTTGTCGGGCTGATCACCCGGCTTGGGATCTTTACTTTGTCCGCCAGCTGCAGCTTGGATTCTGTCTGTACCGACCATGGCAACGGTAATTATCTGCCGGTCCCATTTGTATGGCTACGGTTCTGATACTTTTGATCTGCCGGTCCCATTTGTATGGCTACGGTTCTGATCCTCTGTTTAGTACCACGTTCAGTGGCTACGCTCTGTCTGCTCTTATTACTTCGGTAATAGGAGGATTTAGCTATTTGTGGTCGCCTAGGTTTTATCCGCATATTACTTTAGTTTATGATTATTGTCGGTTATGCTTTCTATGCTTTGATTTGTTTAGTGTTTACGATATCGACCTCTATCGTATTGTTTCTACTATTCAGTCTTTAAATGTATTTCCAATTATTAAATGCTTTGCTTGGATGGTTATCTTTTCGAGACATTTATGCTTTAGAGACTGTTCGTTTATTGCTTTGATATTCGTGTTCGGTCTTTCGATCGTCTTTTCGTGATTTATTGTTATTATTGGTTAGACTCCTTATTCGGTTTACGAGGATTTCGCCTGGTTTTATGTATGTTCTTTCATTCATATTATTTGTTTATTTGCTTGCCAGACCGTCGTGTCTGACCCTTTTTGTTTGGTGCCAGTTTCTTCTCTTTTCTGTTTGTAGGTGTTTGATCAGAGGAGGCGGTGGGACCGCCGGTCTAACGTGAGAGGCTGCCCGTTGATATCATTTAGATGTCAAGTTTGGCACCAGAGTTCGTACCTAACATTGAGGGTAGTATTTCTTTTAGTTGGATGTATTTTGTATGGCTTTATCAGCCTTTTTCTTTTGGGTTTGTAATTAAGACATTTGTTAATTGAAATTCGAATATGGGAAATAATAGATTTGTTACTACCAGCTCAGTGTGTTGTGATTTATGGCTTTATGGAATTGGTTGCGTGCGACACGGAACCCGATGGCCACGGATTCCGGGTCGTAACACCATGTGTAGCTTCCGCGAAAAATATACTCTGATTGTGTTGGCATGTGTTTATCCTCATTCACGCGGATCTTGGGAACTATACAAAAAGTTTCAAATTATTCCAAAATTTCGCACCCCGAGATCGGTTCGCTGCAGGTCCCGGTTTCGGGGCGTGACAAAATCTAAATTGTTTCAAATCATTTGTTTTTCAAAACAAATCTTACTAAGACATCCAAACAAATGATTTGTGCAACATCAATCGATTATGAAAGATCTAGCTATGAAAGCTTTTGAAATCGTAATCAATTGATCATGTATAGAAATGCACTGCAAGATATAACTATATGAGAGTAAAAAGCAAATCTAACATGATGAAATTATAATCAAATAATTTTGAAAACCGTGATATCTAACTAGAGATGTACATGAAGACAAAATCAATTGATATAAAGAAACAATGCATTTTAATAAATGTAACTATTAAAGAACAAAATGCAAATGTAATCATGACCAACAAAAAGGATTTAACTATAAAGGGATAGGTTGGTGAATAAGGTTCAAGGCCTTAAGGTTTGACTAAGTATATAACTTTTGGAATCCACCTAAGGTCTTGAGAGGGTTGATCTTTGAGGTCTAGTTTAGAGGTCCCACCAACTCTAGGAGATTTGACTTGATAAATTTTGGACCTATTACCATGAGATTTGAATAATTTAAACTTAGGTTGGTGATTAGTCTCTTGAAATTGGTGAGTTTGTTTCTTAGGGGATTGATTCAATTTTCTTTTCTTCTTATTTTCTCCCTTTATTTGACTTTTGAATTTTAAATTTAACTTTGTAACTTTCTTCAAAAGTTCTTTCATTTGTTGATTTAAGGGAGTTAGGTTGAGAAGCTTTTTGTTGATAGAATCTTTTATCTTTGGTTTAACTTGTTTAACCTTTTTAGAATCTATCTTAGGAGACTCCTTTTTAATAGGTTTGACTTGTTTAGTCTTCTTGGAGTCTTCCTTGATTTTTAGTGTCATATCCATCATAGAGTTTGATTTTCCTTTCTTGGGTTCATAGATAGGTTTAGACACATTGCTTCTCCTTTGTTTGCACTCAAACCTAAAATGTCCTTCAATGCCACAATAATTACATTTAGTCATCGGCAAGGAAGAGTGAGTGCTAGAGAATGAGGACTCACCTTTCACAAATGTGTTGGTGAATTTAGGGTCATGTGAAATATGCCTATCAAATCCAAGACCTGTCCTATCTCTTTGAGATTTACCCAATTTAAATAACTTTTCAAATTTCTCTTCACCTTGGGTAAATTTACACTCATATTTTTGTTTGTAACTTTCAAGTTGAGTGACTTGGTTTTTAAGGGTTGAATTTTCATTTTTAATTTTTGTTAATTCATTTTCAATTCCCTTAAAGTTGTTTACTTCTTCATGGGCAAGTTTTAATTTCAAATTTAATTTCATTAATAACATTAGATCCAAGTTCTAGAGCTTTTATCTTGTTTTGAGCATTAGATAAATTTTCCTTAGTGATAGTCAACTTGGATTCTAAATTGTTAATGTTTTCATCTTGCCTTTGTAATTGATCTCTTAGTTTTAAGTTTTCCTTTATTAAGATTATCATAACCTATCTTTGATTCATTTAATTCATCTTTAATATTATGTAGGTTATGCAAAGAGATCATAAACTTAGAGTCTACACAATTTATTACTTCTTCTTTCTCTCTAAGTTCATCTTTTGAAGAAACTAATTCTTTGGTTAGCTTTTTAGATTCTTCATTTAATTTTTTATTTTTCTTGACAAGCTTTAAGTACAAAGTATGCAATTCATCATAAGCCCTTTGAATATCATCTTCATTCTCATCAATTTGTTTTTCTTTAGATTCAAATTGAGACTCATTAAATTCAAAGTTTGAATATCCAATTGTGGGAAGGAGGGGTCTAGAAGAATCCACGCATTCTAAAATAGTGGAATCCATTCTAATGATTTTCATAAAAACACAACAATAGGGTTTTAACTCTAGATTTTTACACCTAATCAAGAGTTCCAAACACTTGATCCTAAAAAGAGCACGAGGCTCTGATACCAATTGAAAGTCCTACTCCGATAGGATTTCAAATTGGGGGACCTAGACTTGCTAAGGATCAACTCCGGGTTGTTAAGCCCTATAACAGAGTAACCCGCTCATATACCAATTGAAAGTCCGGGATCCTTACCCTAGAGGTGGGGGGGAATAGGGTGAGCTTCTAATTAGTGACCAATAATGATAAATTTTAACTTCTTTAAAATTAACTAGTCACAAGTGATGATTATAAAATTAAATGCGGAAGCTTACAAAAACAATCACCACAAAGCATGCACAATCACACAAAGATTTATAATGGTTCGGCCTCAATGCCTACATCCACTACCGGCTTGTGAGCCAACACCCCACCGGATTTCCACTATCTATGCTTTTCAATAGGCTAAGCAATAACCTCTATCAATGTGCTTTTCTAGGCTAACCAATAACCTTTACAAGATGCTTTTCAAGGCTAAGCAATAACCTCTACACAATGCATTTCTTAGGCTAAGCAATAACCTTTACAAGTATAAGATTTTCTTCTCAAGGAAGTGTCTATACAAACACTAGATGAGAAACAATTTAAGCTCAAATGCAAAGCCTCCTAAATAGGCGGATATTAAAATGTAAAACAAACTCACACAAACACTATATGAATGCTCATGATGTGTGTGTGTGAAAACTTCAATCAAGTTAAAAAGGTAAGCTCAATCAATGTATGCTTAAAGCATTTAAAAGTTTAAGGCACATAAAAAGATTTGATTGAAGTGAAATGCAAATCACATGTATAAAGACTAACTTGTTAATGATATAAAAATCAAAGGCTCACAAGTTGTATGAAACTACTTAATTCTAAACATGTGATGCATGTGCTATGTTGTTTTAAAAAACAAACTAGTTTAACTAATGTTCTAAAGTGATTGAAAACAACTAATGAGGATTCAACCAAGTAAATGAATCATGCTATAAAAGAAATCAAAGATTTTGGCAAAGCATGATTAATGAAGTTTTTAAAACAAACTTGGTTTAAATTAAGGTGAAGAATCCAACATAAATAAATCCAAGATTAAATATGATAAAGGATTCAACACATCATAGTTATCATGCTAAAATTCATTTACCAATAATTAAAACAAAGCATGATATAATTAAAGAAAAGGGAGCATACCCATTAGAGAAGAGTCCAAGACTGAATCAATGGAATAACCCCATAATCCCTTCACTAATGCTCTTAAAACATCCCCCTTCCTTGGCCTCAAAACTCCTCAAAAGCTCTACTTGCTTCCCAAAAGAAAAGGTCCCTTTTTATAGCCAAAAAGGTTGCCAACGGCTGGTCCAACTGTTATAAAACGGCTAGTGAACAGCGAATAGTGAATAGTGTTACTGTTCAAACGGCTAGTGAACAGTGAACAGTGAATAGTGATGTTACTATTCAAACGGCTAGTGAACAGTGAATAGTGATGTTACTATTCATGCGGCTAGCCGCGAGGTAACCGTGAGGTAACTGAAAAACCATTTTAAGAGAGATTTTCTTGTGGGGACTTTAAGCTATAGAATCAAGCATGGGAACATGATTTAAATCAATCTAAGTGTTTTAAAATCATGAAACAAAAAAAAAGTCAAATTTGATTTGAAACTTTTAAAACATTGGCTAACTTGATTTATAAAAAATCCTTTTCAAACTAAATGCATCCAAGTAAAACACAAATATGCATGAAACATGAATTCTGGAAGTTTTAAAACCATGCAAGTGAAAATCAAGATTTCAAGATATTCTAAATCAATGCATGTGTGAAAATTCATGAGATGAATAAAATGATAATGCATCCATCAAATTGCAAATACACAAAATCCCTAACAGTTCGAACGTTCATTGGCAACGTTGGAACGTACGAGACCAACGTTCGAACGTACGAAGGGGACGTTCGAACGTTCGACGTCTCTGCCATTTGGCTCAGACGATTCTGAACTCACGCGTTCGAACGTTCCAATACAACGTTCGAACGTTTGACGTTCAGAATGTCGTCCGAGTTCGTATAGTCACAGAAATTGGGGTTTTTTCCCTTTTTATCCATTTTCCTCCCTTTTCCAAAAGAGAGTACATTCCATCCAAATCCACACGAATCACATCCATTAGAAAAGAAATGGAATCCACATTTTCATTACCCAAACCACCAATTAACCCAAACATCCATTTTTAAATCCCTAATATATCATTATCATTTAGAAAAGGGCAAATAAACAAACCTATATGCATTAGATAGGAATCAAAGATCAAATAATGCATTCAATAACAAACTATAATAATGTGAGTGCAATAGGTTTCCTAACCAAAACCCAAACCGAGATTATCGGGGCGCTTGATCACAATCCTAATACCAATCTGACATAAAAGATGGGATGGAAATGCTCAGATGAACAGATATGGTATTCCTACCCAAAACCTGAATAAGAAGATAACCTAAGAGTATAGATCTACTCCTAATGGTTTGAGGAGAGTGTTACCTGTGATAAGAAAGTTGAATCAAGAATGATGGTATCTTCAGATCTTGATTCTGATGGCTGGATCTTGAAGTTGCAGAAGCTTGGGAAGTTGAAAGATGAAGAAGACGAAGATTAACTGGGAGGAGTTGCAGAGATAAATGGGAAGAGATAAGGACGAGCGTTTAAAATAAGGATTAGGTTAAAAAGAGAATATTCTATGGGCTTAAGTCATTGGGTCAAGTCAAACTACGGGTTAGGTCATCTATCCATCAACCCAACTCAACAATCTACACATCTAATCTAACGCGTGCCCCACTTAATCCTAACCACTTAAATAACTAAAATACATTCAATTAAAATAATAAAATAATAAAATCTAATTAAAATATAATAAAACATTAAAAATAATAAAAGCGGGACCGAGATCTTACATTCTCCCCCCCTAGGACATTTGGTCCTCCAAATAACTAGTATAACCCTGGAAGGAGATGCGGGTACTATTTCTTCACTGAGATTAAAACGGTACCTTCCACGACGTCCGTTGAAGCATATGCATTCTCATGGGTAAAAGCGTATATCATGCCCTGCTGGGGTTGGTTATGTTGTCCTTGTGCTGGCCCAAGTGGTCTCTGTTGACCCCCTTGTTGCTGCCTCTGTTGACCCTGAAGTTGCCTCTGCTGCTGTGGAGCTTGTCCCCTAAACTGCTGATTCTGAGGGGCCCTAAACTGCTGTTGCTGCTCCCGAGGGAACTGCTGACCTGTTTGTTGTGGTCCCTGCTGAGGTGCTGTCCTCCAATGCTGCTGCGAAGGCGTATGAGGCCCAACTGCTTGAGATGTCACCATCTGACCGTCATTTTTGGGACAATCTCGGACTCTATGTCCAAGCTGCCCACAGTGAAGACATGCTCCAGTCTCTCTGTAACACTACTCTGTTGTGTGATTCCTCCTACCACATCGCTCACACTGTTGGTTCTGACTAACCGAGGGTTGACTTTGAAACTTTGGTTTCTTCGGGTTGCCTTGGCTAAAAGATTGCCTCAATTGATGTTGCTGAAATTTGGCATGTCTTTCTGTTGATTTCTTCCATAGTGCACCCTCAGCCCGATATGCACTCTTTACCATCTCTTGGAATGTCGGGCGTTGATTATCTCCAATCATCATATAGATATCAGCTGATAACCCATCGAGAAAACGCCTGATTTTCTCTTCTTCACTAGTGTAGGAGCATACTTAGCCAATCTGGTGAACTGCTGCTCATACTGCTGCACTGACATGTCACCTTGCATCAAGTTCTGAAAATCTCTCTTCCACTGGTCCTTGACATACTTAGGGGATGAACTTATCCATGAATTCCTTGGTAAAATTTTCCCGTGAAATCTCTTCAGCCACTGCCTCTGCTTGCACTACCATTTTCACCGAATTCCGCCATTGGAGAGCTATCCCTCTGAACATGTAAGCTGCCAAATTAATTCGCTGCTGTTGAGTACAGCGGAAAACTGTAAAGATCTGCTCCAACTGCTCTATGAAGTCATCTGCTGCCATGGGATCTTATGACCCGTGAAACTCAGGAGGAACCCTCTTCCTAAATTTTTCGTAGAGGTCATTAGGATCTACTTCCTTTGGAGGCATGACCACTTGTACTGGCTGGGCTGCTCTGTCAGCCAATGCTATGATCTGAGCTTGGAATGCTGCTCTATCATGATCTACTTGTGCTCTCTCAACAACTCTCTCTTCTCTTTCTTGTTGCTTCTCTGCAGCTCGTTCTGCCTCAGCTGCTTTCTGTTGCTTATTCTGATTGGTCTGCGATTGCAAAGAAGCTTGCAAAAGTTGATGAAAACGTTCGTATGAGTTGTTTGATCCATTCCCAAGTTCCTTGTCCTGAGATCTTGTATTACGCTGTGCCATGACCTGCAACAAAATAAAGATGGTTTGGATCCTATAAAACAAGCTAACAATTAATTCTATAGACTTTACAGTTAGCACTTTAAAGTCTGTCTAACGGAAATTGTAATCCTCACCACGTCCTATTGTTTCTGTCCATTTTTAATTTCCGAAGATCGTACTGGGCTCTGATACCAACTGTCACGTCCCCAAACTACGGATTGGGGAAAAACGTGAAAAATTAAATCAAATTCAATTTCCTGTGTTTAATACAACACAAGCTTCCAAAAGTGGACCCACATAATATCACAAACCGTGGTGAGTCCAAATAAAATTTCATTAATTGCAACGGGAGCCTTATTCAATTGCTATTCAAAGTTCATAAATAAGATCCAACACGAAAATTAAATAAACATTTAATAATTAAAGTTGTAGAATTAAATTAAATAATTACTAAGGAAATGTATATTATTAAAGAAAGCTCATCTAGAGGATTGCTAAGATGACGTTCACTCTCATGCAGGCTCAGACGGCTCCGAAACCGTCTCTAGCATCCCACTCGGGTTCATCAACTGGCTTAAACGTTTGAAATGTTTGGTCATCCTCCGTCTCCTCGGTAAAGTAGGGCTCGGTACCTATGCACCAAATATAGTAACGTAAATAACAAGAACATGATCATAATTCGAAATTAAGATACGATATCAAAATGAGTAAAACAAGTGAGGTCATATAGAAGTAATGACAATGATATAACCAGAAAGAAAGTATAACCTAAATCCATTCTACACAATAGAGCAATACAATAATCACACAGAAGCAATGCAACTGCTTTGGGTGGTCATCCCTAACTATTTAAATCACGTCGGTGGTCATAAACCGATCGATAATCTGGAATACCGGTCAAACAATCAATGCGGATATTAGAGTGTCCGTTCACATCGGTGATCAGCCGTTCAATTACAACTGCAGTCGTTCAATTATGACCCAATCGATGTACATATATATACATATCATAATAGAATAAACCTAGTGATCTGTAATGCTCTGACATAAGAGTCCTAAGTCAAAATGAAGGGCTGGCCAATCTATAATCCATATCATAATCAAATCCACATCCCATATCATAGTCAAATCACGTACATAATTTGCCAAGCCACCTCATAGTCCATAACACATAATAGGGTATGCATCTAAAAGAAAACATAACCTAAACCAACATATGCATGTGAATACAAAGGTCAAGACATAGTATAAATCCATCCTAAGGTTAGACATATATTCATATACCCGTCAACACACAATAATAACGCTAGTAAGCTAAGGACGTTACATCTCTCAAAATTCATGGTGCATAGATCCAATGAATGATTTCCAATAGAGATGTATTGACCCCTTTCTCGCTAGAGTTCATTAAAATTATAATAGGTATTTGATACATACGTCCATAAGATACCGTATGCCCAAAGACGGTTCTTATGTCAAGTCCAGGTAGATAATTTAAGGTTATTAAATCCATTTGAAGTCCCATATACGATACCATAAATCCCCAAATTAATCAGAGCCAAATCAGTTGAAGAGAACCACAAAATGCCCAAGTACACTGAACGTTCGAACGTACGAGACCAACGTTCGAACGTTCAGGGTCTCGGGTTTCTGGCTCAGACATGAGGGAAATCAGGCGTTCGAACGTTCATGAGGCACGTTCGAACGTTTGATGCCTCTGCCCTTTGACCCAGATGAACCTGAATTCAGACGTTCGAACGTTCATTGGCAACGTTCGAACGTACGAGACCAATGTTCGAACGTATGAAGGGGACGTTCGAACATTCGACGTCTCTGCCATTTGGCTCAGACGATTCTGAACTCACGCGTTCGAACGTTCCAATACAACGTTCGAACGTTTGACGTTCAAAATGTCGTCCGAGTTCGTATAGTCACAGAAATTGGGGTTTTTCCCCTTTTTATCCATTTTCCTCCCTTTTCCAAAAGAGAGTACAGTCCATCCAAATCCACACGAATCACATCCATTAGAAAAGAAATGGAATCCACATTTTCATTACCCAAACCACCAATTAACCCAAACATCCATTTTTAAATCCCTAATATATCATTATCATTTAGAAAATGGCAAATAAACAAACCTATATGCATTAGATAGGAATCAAAGATCAAATAACGCATTCAATAACAAATTATAATAATGTACTTACCTTAGATCCGAAGTTGAAGAAGAGTGCAATAGGTTTCCTAACCAAAACCCAAACCGAGATTACCAGGGTGCTCGATCACAATCCTAACACCAATCTGACATAAAAGATGGGATGGAAATGCTCAGATGAACAGATATGGTATTCCTACCCAAAACCTGAATAAGAAGATAACCTAAGAGTATAGATCTACTCCTAATGGTTTGAGGAGAGTGTTACCTGTGATAAGAAAGTTGAATCAAGAATGATGGTATCTTCAGATCTTGATTCTGATGGCTGGATCTTAAAGTTGCAGAAGCTTGGGAAGTTGAAAGATGAAGAAGACGAAGATTAACTGGGAGGAGTTGCAGAGATAAATGGGAAGAGATAAGGACGAGCGTTTAAAATAAGGATTAGGTTAAAAAGAGAATATTCTATGGGCTTAAGTCATTGGGTCGAGTCAAACTACGGGTTAGGTCATCTACCCATCAACCCAACTCACCGATCTACACATCTAATCTAACGCGTGCCCCACTTAATCCTAACCACTTAAATAACTAAAATACATTCAATTAAAATAATAATAATATCTAATTAAAATATAATAAAATATTAAAAATAATAAAAGCGGGACCGGGATCTTACAACAAGTGTGTGATGCTTGTCAATTATCTAAACAAACTTGTTTACCATTTCCTCATTCTTCATCTATGTCTGCTGAATTTTTTGAATTGATTCACTCTGATTTGTGGGGTCCTGCACCTATTAATTCGTATAATGGGTATAAATACTTTATTTTATTTATGGAATATTTACCAAAAAAGTGTCCCTATACTCATATACGGCGGATTTAGTCATGAATACACGAAAATGCCCATTTTGGTGTTCGTACAGCGTTTTTGGAAGATAATACCCCTCCCTGTTTCGAACGACATCGTCATCTATATCCCCTTATTTCATTCACCCATACCGTTCCTTCTCTTTTCTTCCCCAAAATTTTTCCTCTCTTTGAGATTTGAGCAACAGGAGACTTGTGCAAATGGAATTTTATTTCCTCACATCTTTCCACCTTCTCCAATCTACCCACTTTTCTCTCTGCAAATTCTTTAATCACTTTCCATTTTATATGAAACTGAGAGGCTTCTACTTTTCCTTTCTTGGGTCTTCTCTTTTTCCTCTTTCATAGATTACAGAGAGCAAAATAGAGAGGGGTGTTTCGGAGAGAAGTGGAGGGGGCTTTTTTGATTGGAAGATAGCAGATATGGGGAAGCTTTATTTGATAAATCTGGAGGGAAAGATCTATAGTTGCAAGCATTGCCTGACCCATCTCGGGCTCTACAAGGACATCGTCCCCAAGGCATCTATCTCCATATTTGTTGCTGTGGATCCTTTATTGTCCTTGTTATTTATGTTGTTTTTTTATTTTTTCTTCTTTGATGTTATATTTTGTGTGTTGTTTGTGTTGGTGTGGGGATTAGATGATGACTAATTTGGGTTTTGTCTTTTTTATGTGCTCTTATTTAACAATTGGGTTTGTGGATCTTGGTCAATTGTTCTTGATTTTATTCAGTTGATGTTATATTATGTGTTGTTTGTAACAGGATTGGGATTGGGTCATAACCAGTTTGTTTTTTTTTTATCTTCTTATAGGTTTGTCTTTGACAATTTGGGCATGTGGGTCACCATCGGTGCTCAATTTTCTCTAATTTGATGTTTTATGATATGTAGTGTGAGTAGGTGTTGAGATTAGAAGACAACCCAATTGGTGTTTTATCCTTATTTGTGTTCTTATATGTCAATTACGATATATGACCCTCCAAATTGATGGTTTTGAATGACCTATAACATTTTGAAAAATTCATTGCACAGTGAGGAATTAGAGAGAACCCTTTTGGGAACTTGGCTTTTACATGAGTTCTAAATGGCTAAACGAATTGGTCATGTGGATCTTTGAAAACAATATTTTCAGTACATTTCTACTGTAATAGGAAGAAGTTCTTGTGAGTTAAGATGAACTCGTTGGTTGCCCAGTTGAGTTTAATTGGCTTCAGTAGTACTGATGGGTGGCAGTTGTCTTGATCCGAATTGATGTTCCCTTGCAACGTTCTTTTTGACCGGGAGGAATTTCTTTACAGTTGTAGACGAATGACTTGCACACATGGTTGGGGTTTTTTCAGCTCTAAGGTATACTCAGCTCATGTTTTCTCAGTTTTGGTTTTCACTTGGATGCTTCATTGCTTTTTAAGGTGGTCAGATGTGTTGTTGATGTTCACTTTTTGTATGCATTTTCACTACTAGCACTTTTAGTTGCTAGAATGGAATCAGATGCAAGAAACATTTCATAAAATGTTTTTTGGCAGAAACTATCAAGAAGTCAAAAGGTTGAAATGAGGCTAGAAGAAAAAGATTGATTAAAAAAAAGGTCTTTTGAGGGAGAAATTGGCTCCTCAATTTCCAGATGTTTCATTTCTTTTTATTTTTCTTTATTTGAGAGAAATAGAGAGATGGTGATGATTATGATAATTTTTGGTGCCCATGTAGTTAATTTACTAGGCATTGAAGAAAAAATGATCCTTAAAGGGTGTATAAAAATCATTTATGACATTAATTTTTAGGTAACAAGAATATTGCATTGAGATATGTTTTCCAATTTGTTTGCAAGTTAAATAGAAAGTACAATACTTAGTTCCATTCCAAATCAAAATCATCCAACCCAAGCGGGGCTCAGATTGTAGCAATTTTTTGTCTTTGTTTTTAGGGACCTGTAAGTGGAATCTGGTTATTTTGAGTAGATTGATGAGAAAGTGCAGAAGGAAACATCATAACTAACTATGGATCAAAATTTAGAGTATATGTAGAACATCTTGATAATGGAGAATGAGCCCATCATAATTTAGAAATCACTAATAAAGCAATAACATCTATAATAAAAATTTATGAATTTTATATAACAGTTCAATTATATGAATGTCATTGCTACTTTAAATGTCAGTATTTTCACAATCAACCTGCACTAAATTTTTTTAAAAGTGTTCCTAATTGTGTTTCACTCTCCTGGGAAGTTTCATTTATATGAATATCATTGCTACTTAAATGTCGGTATTTTCACCATAAACCAGCACTACACTGTGTACACGTCTTCCTAATTCTTTCTATCTCTCCTAGTGAAACCATATTCTCTTAGTCCCTGGCCCTTTATTAGACAGATTTGGTAACATGTAACTGTTGCCTCTATTCATTATCTACATATACCAATGAGTGCAAACAAACACTCCCTAATGGCCATGATTCCCCCCCTCAATCACATTGGTTTTTATTTATTCTTGCTCAAATTGATTTCTATAATCACTGAATGGAAAAACCCATGAAGATTCGTGTATGATTTTGGCCGATACTACGATAGATTCTGGGGAAACTTCGATATGTTTCTCTGCATTTCAAACTT
Source organism: Litsea cubeba (assembly GCA_012931725.1). Classification (NCBI taxonomy): domain Eukaryota; kingdom Viridiplantae; phylum Streptophyta; class Magnoliopsida; order Laurales; family Lauraceae; genus Litsea; species Litsea cubeba. The sequence goes on along the minus strand of CM022955.1, from coordinate 18,968,087 downwards.
GGTTAGATGTAAAACTTGGAACCCTAAAAATTAGAATTGAGGGTCTGAAAATATGGTTGAAGTTGAACCCCTGATTAGATGTAAATTGGCTTCTTTCAGTAGTGCTTAAACTGGAACCAATACTAGGGAACTCGTGACCCAAGTGTAGAATCTGCGAGCGGCAAACTATACCTATTAGGAAAATAGGAAAATGCATTTATGAACCAAATCCGTGAGCCTCTCTCATTGTTTATGCACCCTATTATAAAGTCATTGTCATATTTTATTGTTGGAGAAAAAAAATGGGCGAAGAACCTATAAATAATTGTAACGATATCGTTATCAGAAAATTTTGAAAACTAGACTCAAAGTGAAATTGTGAGTCTTTCTTATTGTTTATGCATCTCAATTTAAAGCCACCATTATTTTCTTGTTGGACACGAAAAACAGATGAAGAAATTATAAATGATGGTAACGATATCGTTTTCAAAAAACAATGTCAGGCACAAAATTCAAATATGTATGAGTAGGAATTCAAGTTCATATAATGTTAGTGTAGACACCTCATTTGGCCCCTATGATAGCCTTAAACACATGTCATATATAGTGATGCCCCTATTTCACCCATAATTGAATGATTAATGGCATAATTCAGATTAATTAATGACGATGAAGATGCTTGTTGATAGTTTTAAATATTAGTTTAACGATTTCTAGAAACTCGTGAGAAGAAAGCCGAATCGCATTGAGATCTCGAATCCAACACACCTTTCACACAAGGAGTAGACTACTACACTGACTCTATATATTCCAGACCACTTAAGACATGTTTAGGCCAGTTTTTACAAAGGTTATACTTAGCTTACCTAAATGCCACCCCATTACCCTAAGTTAGGAAGTCGGATCCATTGATCCAGAGGTCCCCCTCTTTTCTCAGCCCATAATCATTAGGACAGTTAGACCATTGGATTCTTCACTTCGAGAGCTTTCCGACGGTATGTAGAATGTCCAAATCCGATAAGCAGATCAAAAGTTATGAGTTTTCGAAGTTTGCCTTAGAAAGAGTAACGAAAATCCATCTAGGCACCACCCAAGTGGCGCCCACACTCTCCATTGCATCTACACGCCCCAGGCTGGGCGCCCACATTAGTCATGACCACCTAGGCACCCCATGTGTGGCGCCCACCCTCCAAAATTACTAGTTTGGCCTAAAACGGACCAAAACAACTCAACGTAGGGACCGAACTTTAAAAGTGAAGGAACTCCACCTAGGCACCCCATGTGTGGCGCCCACATACTTCATTCCATCTAGACGCCCCATGGTGGGCGCCCATACTCTTCAGCCCACCTAGGCACCACATGTGTGGCGCCCACCCTTTTATTCCACAAATTTAACTTAGGGAAGCCCGCAACCACTCCAAACAAAGACCCACACAACTTTCAATCTAGGCACCACCCTTGTGGCGCCCACACTCCCCAGTCCAGATAGGCACCCTGTGGTGGGCGCCTACCATGTCCAGTCCACCTGGGCACCACCCTTGTGGCGCCCAGTCAATTAAGTGCTAGTGTAGGTCCCCTCAGTTGAACATCTATCCATTCTATCCTGACTTCAGATGGGACCAAACTTTGAGAATGATCCGAACCACGTAGGCTCCACCCCATGGGCGCCTACCATGAACTAGTCCACATAGGCGCCAGCCCTGTGGCGCCCACCCTATGCAGTCACTTGGGCACCACCCCATGGGCGCCCAGCCTCTTTTCCAAACCCTAATTTATCCCAAAACACTTAAGCCGCCTTGGGATGCGTGGAACCTTCTAGAAACACGAATTAATGAAGCCCTAGCCCTCCTAAACTCATCCCAAACCTCTATTTAAGGATCTCTTAACCTCATTTACAAGGGAGCTACCCTAAAAAGAGAGAAAAGTATAGAGAATAAGCAAAAGGAGAAAGGTAGCCACCATTAGAGAGAAAGCTTCAGATCTAAAGAAGAAGAAGGGGAAATAGAGGAGGAGATTTCCATATCTTCAACTAGAGCTATGGTTCTTCGTGTAAGCTTCGTTCTAGGAACTTGAAAAGTGTGATTCAAACCAGTATTCCTAGATCTTTCTATTCTTTTATTGCATTTTATCATCATCTTTATTTAGAAACATGCTTAGGATCATTCATGCATCATAGATCTATGTTAGTTATTGATAAAAATGGTATCAGCGTCTCATCATATTAATAACATGTTTAGATTCATACCAGTGGCATAGATCTGCATTGATTTCGTAGTTCTAAGTGCTTAACTAGGTTAGATCTCGCATTTATAGCATCATCATCATCATTTAGATCGAGGAAATCGTGAAAGGCCTATCTCAGGAGACTGGGCGCCACCCTCTGGGTGCCTACCATCTCGGTTTGGCTAGGCACCACCCTCTGGGCGCCTACTCTTCCGAGACAGGGTTTGGGTTTTAGATCTCTACTTTTTACATCGTTTTCTCGTAGATTTGTTAGTTGCATCATTAGTAGTTCGCATTAGGACATCCGCATCAGTTACTGAATATCAAAAATTGTGTTGAAAATCTTAAGACTGTTGTGCATTCGTTGCGATTCTTTGAAAACCCTGACTGAATAGGGTAGGCACCACAGGTGTGGCGCCCAAGTGGACTTTTCCACATCCACACACACTTTTCGATCTTCCGCATTTAGTTCTTAGAAATTGCATAACAATGATATGTTTGCTTGCTTGATATGTTCTGAATTTCAAATTATCGTTTCTATCACACACCACCATATCATTTGAATCATAAAGTCATAAAAACCCAAAAAAAAATAATCATAAAACATAAAACTACTTCTTCTCTTTCCTTACTCTCTAGTAAATTAGAGGAGAAACAAAAAAAAAAAACAAATTAAAAAATACAAAGAAAACCCAAAAATAGTAGGTAGATAGCCTAGGTTATCAAATCTCGTGCCTGAGTAGGATAAACCCTAAGGTTAGCTAAAATATCATAATTAATTAACTAAAGGACCATCAAATCATTAATAACCCTAAAATTAATAATCTAATTAATTTGGACTGAAATTGGACTAAGGAATCACTAAGATTGATTAGGGAACCCAAATTATTAAGATAGGCTTCTCCTCCTTTGAGCCTAGCTTCCTTATTCACTAAAAGTCCCTAATTAAGGATTAAACATAATTAATTAAGTCTCTAATCTCACACCAATTAATACAGTAAATTAAGACCCTTAATCCAAAAGATTTTGAGACCCTAATTAATTCGGAGAACTTAATTAAAAACCTAAAACCTTTTGCCAGATCCATCTGGGCGCCACCCCCTGGATGCCGTGCTGACAAGTCTTCCTGGGCACCACTCCCTGGGCGCCCAGCCTCTTCATTCCCTAAGGGGCCCCACTTGAGATTTAATCTAATTAATTAAGACTTTAACCAACCCTAATTAACACACTAAAATACTCTTAACTTGAAAGACCTGAAATCTTAATTAACTTAAACTCGAATCCACCTAAAAAGATACAAAACCAACAAACCCTAAAAATATCCACCTGGGCGCCACCCCCTGCGTGCCCTGCTTGCCAATTCACCTAGGCGCCACCCCCTGGGCGCCCATCCTATCCTGTCACTAAGACCCCCAATTGAAACGAAACTTGATTCAACACATAACAAAACATTGCTAACTTAAAAGATTTGAAAACTTAATCAATCTAAACCTGAATTAATCTAAAACGATAACACACAACACAAAACCAAGACAGACATCCACCTGGGCACCACTCCTTGGGCGCCCAGCCTTCCAATCCACCTAGGCACCACTCCCCTGGCGCCCATTCTTCCAATCCACCTGGGCACCACTCCCCTGCGCCCATCCTTCCAATCCAGCTGGGCACCACTCCCCTGGCGCCCATCCTATCCCTTCACTAAGAAATTCCTAATTAAAACTTCTAATTAAACCAACCTAAATTAACACATTAAAACATTTTTTTAGACTTAAGAAACCACAAAACCCAACTTCGAATCAACCTAGAAACACAAAACCAACCCGAACCTTAAGACTGAAAGTCCTTGTGGGAGTCCAAGATCCTAACCCTAGAGGGGGGGGTGAATAGGGTGAGCTACTAATAGTGACTAACTATGACCAATTTTAATTTTCTATAAACTAACTAGTCACTAGTGATGATAACAAGCACAATGCGGAAGCTAAATACATACAATCATCACAAGAGCATGCACCACAACACAATATTTATAGTGGTTCGGCCAACGTGCCTACATCCACTACCGGCTTGTGCTCTCACACCCCACCGGATTTCCACTAATATGCTTTTCAAAAGGCTAAGCAATAACCTCTACAACTATGCTTTTCTAGGCTAAGCAATAACCTTACAATGTGCTTTTATAGGCTAAGCAATAACCTTTACACAATGCTTTTATATGGCTAAGCAATAACCTTACAATCAAATGACTTCTCTCAAAGAAAGTGTTTTCACAAAACACTCTAAGAGATTACAATTAAGCTCAAAGTTACAATGCCTCTTTAATAGGCTAATTTGAAAGTGAAAACTAAACTCACACAACACACTAATGAGTGCAAAGATGTATGCTAATGAGGTGTGTGTGTGACAACTTCAATCAAGTTTAAAAAGTAAAGTCCAATGAATATATGCTCAAAGCAATTCAAAGATTAAAGCACATAGAAAGAATTGATTGAAGTTTAAATGCAAATCACATGAACAAATACTAACTTGTTGATGATTTAAAAAATAAAGGCTCACAAGTTGTATGAAATTAATTTGGCTTAAACATGTGATGCATTTGTAGTGTTGTTTTCAAAAACAAGATTTAACAAAGGTTTTAAAAAGATTGAAAACAACAATGATGATTCAAACAAGTTAAATTAACATGTTATAAAGAAATCAAAGTTTTAAAGATAACATGTTTAACAAAGTTTAAAACTAAACTAAGTTTGAATCAAAGAAAAGAATTCATTACAACTTAATATCAAAGATTGAATGGAAGTAATGAATTCATTTCATCATAGTTATCATGCTAAAAACATTTACCAAAGATTTAAAACCAAGCATGAAACATATGATTAAATTAAGCAAAGCTTACTTGGAGATTTAACTTCATGATCCAAGCTTTAGCTTCCTTAATGACCTTCTTAATCCCCTTGGTTCATCCCCTTTATCTTCTCTTCAAACACCTCCAAGAAGGCTCCAAGTTTCCTCAAAAGTTCCAACATTTTTCAAAGGGAATGAAGCCTTTTTATACACAGAAAACAGAGTTTCTGCGTGTCCCCGGTCGACCCCATGACAGGCCCGGTCGACCCCATCCAAACGGTCAGAAAAATGACCGTTGGAGAGCCAAACGGCTCTCTGCCCAGTCGACCCGCAGTGTACGCGGTTGACCGGGATGTGTACCCGGTCGACCGGGTACACTGGGCCCTGGGCCACTTTTCCCATTTTGCATACTTTTGCAATTTTCAAAGATTTTTGATGTGGGACTTGTTGGGGCCATTAAATCAAGCTTGAAACATGATTTAAATCAATCTAAGTATTTTTTAAAATCATGAATCATAAAAAGCCACAAATCATTTGAAACTTTAAAACTTAGGCTAAGCTTGAATTTTGAAATTCCTTTTACAAAATCAATTGCATCCAAAATTAAAACCAATTCATGCATAAAACATGAGTTTTACCATATTTTAAAAACAATGCATGGATAAAATAAGATTTCAATGTTTTCTAAAATAATGCAAGTGTGAGAAATCAAATGATGATTAAAATGATATGCATCCATCAAATTGCAATACACAAAATTCCTAACAATCTCCCCCTTTGCAATTTGATGGCAAACCTTAACTTAACACTAAACCTCACACTAGTCTTCAGCTCCTTGGCTTGACACGGCTTGAAATCTTCGGATGCTCCTTCACTTAGCTTGGGCTTTAGCTCTTTTGATCTTCATTCTTCTTGTCCTTAGCTCCAAGCTTTCTTTCTTTTATCTTCTCTCCCCCTTAGACCAAGCACTCTCTCTCCTTGGTCTTTCTTTCCCTTTGCCATTGAATGCTCTCTCCCCCTTTGATCTTTCTCCCTTTTTGGGTAGCTAGAGCATTTTCTCCCCCTTAATCCTTTCTCCCCCTTTGCCATTAAATTGCAAAGGTAGCAATTGAAGAAAGGTACCTACACATATGAAACAAGGAAAATACCTTTAGTAGCACCTGTTAACAAATGAAATCGAAAATGAAATACTTAACAGGCTATTATGCATGTGAGTAAGTTATAAGGGAATAGCAATGGTGAATTTGATCATCTCTAATGCTTCCTTAGAAGGTTTACTCCCCCTCAATCCATAATCTTCTTTTGTCATACTTTTGACAAGAATATAACTATTAGATGCAAGAAGAAGATGGTTTAACCAATTGAGGGATAACTTCAAGGGAAGGATTAGATACCAATTGATAATGATTAACTATAAGGCTCAATGATCAAGTTACCAAATTGGAGAGAAACCAATTGACCTATAAGCTTAAGGAAAGTTGAAGAGCAAGGTCAAAAGGTTAATCTATCATGGATACCAATTGAAATAAGAACCATATCAATTGAGATTTAAGAGTATGACTTATTAGCTCAATCACTCTAAAATGGACTTAAGGAATGTAACTAGAAGGATTAATCCAAGTTAGAGCTATCCATGATGATAAGGGGTTTACTAAACATAGCATCAAATAATATAACTATGAAAATCATATGCTATGTAAATTTTGAAATCATTTCACTCAATCATAAAATATGACTATCAAGTGTAAGATGAGTGAAATGAAATTCAAACCATGATGCCTACCTCAATCATTAACCAACCAAGATTATTAACACATAAACATGGTGGTCACGAGATTTAACCAAATAAGCAAGAGAGGTGGCAAACATGACCATTTATGAAGCTAATGGAATGTGACATGGAACAAAGACATATTACTATCAAGTTTAATCCAATGTGCACAAGGTTTATCACAAATATATAACATCAATTGGAAGTTATACTAATTGAAAATGATATCATTTGATTACCAATTGAATATGGAACATGTTTGAGAGCAAGCATGTGACAAACACAAGATTCCATCAAGCAACATAAATGAATATTCATCACTTTAATGATATAACTATTGAGCATAGTGATGAACATGAGAAATTGCATTTTGAAAATATATGACTTATAAGAATATGCAATTTCCAAAGTGTCAACCATATGAATACAACATCTAAGAAATCCATCATTCAAGAGATATAACTATGTAATTCAAGAAATGAATTTCAAAGAGGTTCATATGATCAAACACTACTATGAGGTTGAAACATGTATAAGTATGACAAATACACATGAATCAAACATCATAACCATCCATTTCCCAAAAATGACTAGAAAGCATAAAGGATGGATTTGGGTTCTAGTATGGTTACAAAAAAAATAATTAAAGAACACAACCATACATGGAACAAATAAAACATTTGCATAAAGAATGTAACTAAAAGAGCAAACATGCAAATAGTCTATCACAACATTCATTTCCATTAAAGGATGACATAAGCAAAAGCATAAGGAAATGAAAACATGGAACATGCTTTGATGAATACAACAAAAAGTTTTAAAGCATTTCCATTCATGCAATCTTCAAATCATAAACAAAATCTAACAATGGGCATAATGTATATGAAAATAAAGAAAGCACCTTATCAAACATCAAATTGTATTCTAAGCAATATCACTACCAAGAATCATACAATTTGATTTAAAAACCATTCAACTTGCATTTTAAAAGATATAACTTAATTGGAAAACATACAAGTTGATCTTTTCAAAGTAATTTTCCATGTGAAAGTATAACTTAAAAATTCATGGAAAAATTAAATTGATTTAAGTCATTTGTTTTTCAAAATAATCTAACTAAGACATACAAACAAATGATATTGCAACATCAATCGATTATGAAAGATCTAGCTATGAAAGCTTTGAACCCATAATCAATTGAACATGTAGAAATGCAAACAAGATGTGACTATAAAAAGCAAATCTAACATGTGAGAAATACAATCAAATGATTTTGAAAACCATGATATGTGACTTAGGGAAGTACATGAAGACAAAATCAAATGATCATAAAGAAACAAATGCATTTTAAAAATGTAGCTAAGAAAGAACATAAAATGCAAATGCAATCATGACCAACAAAAAGATTTAACTATTAAGGTTAGGTTGGTCAATGAGGTCCAAGGCCCTAAGGTTTGTCTATTTGTCTAACTTTGGGAATCCACCTAAGGTCTTGGGATGGATGAACTTTGAGGTCTAACTTAAACTTCTCACCAACTCTAGGAGATTTAACTTGATAAATTATTAACTTAGACTTATCACCATGAGATATAGATTTAACTAAGTTTAGCTTAGATTGGTGATTAGTCTTTTGGTGAGTTTGCTTCTTTGGGGTTTGAACCATTTTTCTTTTCTTCTTATCTCCTCCCTTTAATTGACTTTTGAATTTCAAATTTATCTTTGCAACTTTCTTCAAAAGTTCTTTCATTTGTTGAGTTAAGGGAGGTAGGTTGAGAACCTTTTTATTTAGAGATTCTTTTAAACTTGATTTAACTTGTTTAATCTTTTTAGAATCTATTTTAGGAGACTCCTTCTTAATTGATTTTACTTGTTTAAGCTTCATGGAGTTCTCCTTGGTTTTTGGTGTCTTATCCATCATAGAATTTGATTTACCTTTCTTTGGTTCAAATATGGATTTAGACACATTGCTTCTTCTTTGTTTGCACTCAAACCTAAAATGTCCTTCAATGCCACAATAATTACATTTAGACATGGGCAAAGAAGTGTGAGTGCTAGAGAATGATGACTCACCTTTCACAAAAGTGTTGGTGAATTTAGGGTCATATGAGGTATTCCTATCAAATCCAAGACCCGTCCTATCTCCTTTTGATTTACCCAATTTAAATAACTTTTCCAATCTTTCTTCACTTTGGGTAAATTTGCACTCATACTTTTGTTTGTATGTTTCAAGTTGAGTGACTTTGGTTTTAAGAGTTGAATTCTCATTTTTAACTTTAGTTAGTTCTTGTTCAATTCCCTTAAATTTGATTAGCTCTTCATTGGCAAGTTTTAACTTCATTTCAAGTTCATTAACAACATTAGATCCAAGTTCTAAGGTGTTTAAATTATTTTGAGCATTTGACAAGTTTTCCATTGAAATTGTCAACTTGGATCTTAAATGGATAATGTTCTCATCTTGTCTTTTTAAAGTATCTCTTAGACTTAAATTTTCTTTCTTAAGCTCATCACAATTTATCTTTATTTTATTTAGTTCAATTTGAGCATTAGATAAATTTTCCTTAGAGATACTTGACTTAGATGCAAGATTGTTAAAGTCTTTGTCTTGCCTTTGTAATTGATCTCTTAGTTTAGAATTTTCCTTATTGAGATTGTCATAACCTATTTTAATTTCATTTAGTTCATCTTGGATATTAGATAGGTTATGCAAAGAGATCATGAACTTAGAGTCTACACAATTTAAAGCTTCCTCTTTTTCTCTAAGTTCATCTTTAGAAGAGACTAATTCTTTGTTTAGTCTTTTAGATTCTTCTCTTAATTTTTTATTACTCTTGGCAAGCTTCAAGGATATAGCATATAATTCTTCATAAGCTTGTTGAATATCATCTTCATTTTCTTTAATTTCTTCTTCTTTCAATTTAAGTTGAGATTCTTTAATTTTGATGTTTGAATCTCCAATAGATGGAAGAAGGGATCTAGAAGAATCTACAAAGTCTAAACTAGTGGAATCCATTTTTATGATTTTCATGTAAGCACAAACACTAGGGTTTTGACTCTAGGTTTTTACACCTAATCAAGAGTTCCAAACACTTGATCCTAATATTAGAGCACGAGGCTTTGATACCAATTGAAAGTCCTTGTGGGAGTCCAAGATCCTAACCCTAGAGGGGGGGTGAATAGGGTGAGCTACTAATAGTGACTAACTATGACCAATTTTAATTTTCTATAAACTAACTAGTCACTAGTGATGATAACAAGCACAATGCGGAAGCTAAATACATACAATCATCACAAGAGCATGCACCACAACACAATATTTATAGTGGTTCGGCCAACGTGCCTACATCCACTACCGGCTTGTGCTCTCACACCCCACAGGATTTCCACTAATATGCTTTTCAAAAGGCTAAGCAATAACCTCTACAACTATGCTTTTCTAGGCTAAGCAATAACCTTACAATGTGCTTTTATAGGCTAAGCAATAACCTTTACACAATGCTTTTATATGGCTAAGCAATAACCTTACAATCAAATGACTTCTCTCAAAGAAAGTGTTTTCACAAAACACTCTAAGAGATTACAATTAAGCTCAAAGTTACAATGCCTCTTTAATAGGCTAATTTGAAAGTGAAAACTAAACTCACACAACACACTAATGAGTGCAAAGATGTATGCTAATGAGGTGTGTGTGTGACAACTTCAATCAAGTTTAAAAAGTAAAGTCCAATGAATATATGCTCAAAGCAATTCAAAGATTAAAGCACATAGAAAGAATTGATTGAAGTTTAAATGCAAATCACATGAACAAATACTAACTTGTTGATGATTTAAAAAATAAAGGCTCACAAGTTGTATGAAATTAATTTGGCTTAAACATGTGATGCATTTGTAGTGTTGTTTTCAAAAACAAGATTTAACAAAGGTTTTAAAAAGATTGAAAACAACAATGATGATTCAAACAAGTTAAATTAACATGTTATAAAGAAATCAAAGTTTTAAAGATAACATGTTTAACAAAGTTTAAAACTAAACTAAGTTTGAATCAAAGAAAAGAATTCATTACAACTTAATATCAAAGATTGAATGGAAGTAATGAATTCATTTCATCATAGTTATCATGCTAAAAACATTTACCAAAGATTTAAAACCAAGCATGAAACATATGATTAAATTAAGCAAAGCTTACTTGGAGATTTAACTTCATGATCCAAGCTTTAGCTTCCTTAATGACCTTCTTAATCCCCTTGGTTCATCCCCTTTATCTTCTCTTCAAACACCTCCAAGAAGGCTCCAAGTTTCCTCAAAAGTTCCAACATTTTTCAAAGGGAATGAAGCCTTTTTATACACAGAAAACAGAGTTTCTGCGTGTCCCCGGTCGACCCCATGACAGGCCCGGTCGACCCCATCCAAACGGTCAGAAAAATGACCGTTGGAGAGCCAAACGGCTCTCTGCCCAGTCGACCCGCAGTGTACGCGGTTGACCGGGATGTGTACCCGGTCGACCGGGTACACTGGGCCCTGGGCCACTTTTCCCATTTTGCATACTTTTGCAATTTTCAAAGATTTTTGATGTGGGACTTGTTGGGGCCATTAAATCAAGCTTGAAACATGATTTAAATCAATCTAAGTATTTTTTAAAATCATGAATCATAAAAAGCCACAAATCATTTGAAACTTTAAAACTTAGGCTAAGCTTGAATTTTGAAATTCCTTTTACAAAATCAATTGCATCCAAAATTAAAACCAATTCATGCATAAAACATGAGTTTTACCATATTTTAAAAACAATGCATGGATAAAATAAGATTTCAATGTTTTCTAAAATAATGCAAGTGTGAGAAATCAAATGATGATTAAAATGATATGCATCCATCAAATTGCAATACACAAAATTCCTAACAAAGACAGTCACCTGGGCACCACTCCTTAGGCGCCCAGCCTGTCAATCTACTTAGGCACCATCCCTTGGGCGCCTACCCTACCCATTCCTTAGGAAACCATTAAACCCAATTAATTAAGACCTAACTTCATTCCCAACTGAACACGAATAAACACTCTCCATCAAATACACAGTCCTTAAATCAATTCAAACTTGAGTTGACCTAAGAATCACAAAACCTAACCGAACCATAAAACACATCCATCTGGGCGCCACCCCCTGGGTGCCCTTCCTGCCAGATTCACCTGGGCACCACACCCTGGGCGCCCAGCCTACTATTTTTCAAAAAAGCCCCAATTCACAACTTAGCCCGATTAATTAACACTCAAGTTAATCCCAATCAACATAATAAAACACTTTTAACCTTAAAACACTGAAACCTTAATCGATTCGGACTTAATACACAAAACCCTTTGGAACCGACCAAACCACAAGGCAGAGCCACCTAGGCACCACTCCTTGGGCGCCTACCCTATCAATTCATCTGGGCGCCACCCCGTGGGTGCCCATCCTGCCAGTTTCACTTAGGCACCACCCTCTGGGCGCCTAGCCTACATTTCAACCCTACCCAACCAACTAAATTAAAAATAAATAATTTAACACCTTAAAACTTAAACTAATTAAGACCATAACCTAAATCAATCCCTGGACCCAAAGACCAATAATTAAATCCCATCCGGCATAACACAAAATCACAGGCAACCCACCTGGGCGCCACTCCCTGGGCGCCTAGCCCATTAATCCATCTGGGCGCCACCCCCTGGGCGCCCATCCTGCCAGATCCACCTGGGCACCACTCCCTGGGCGCCCATCCTGCCAATTCACCTGGGCGCCACCCCTTTGGTGCCTATCCTTCCACTTGCACTAAAACACGAATCCTCGTTTTGTTTCAAAATCCGGACCCGCATCACTTTGACATTAGAATATCAGAGACATTAAAACTTTTCTCAGACTAAAACATAGCCCTTAAAAACCCTAGAATCCCGAAAAGAGATCGAAAAGTCTGAAAAGCATAAACTGTCAGGATAGGCACCACCCCCTGGGCGCCTACCCTGTTTTGATCTTGAATTGTGATTTTTGACTACTCTTTGGAATTCTGATTTAATTTGAAAATAACAGAACTTTAAAATACTTAAAAACACATTAACCAGATCCTTAAAACATCCCCAAACTACTCTTAATCAAAACCACAACTCAAAACAAATCAAATCAATTAAGATCTTACCTAACAAACTGCTTAGGCGAGGGAACTAATCAAACTTAGGCTATTTACACCATAGGATTAAATTGGATTACCTTGTTAGGTAGTTTAGAGCATTAGGTTTCACCCCATCACTCTTCATGTTCTGTTAGGGAATTAGGAAAGCTGATGTGGGCGGTCTAGGACCTTAGGTTAGGGTTAATCCGATGATTAGTAATAAAGCATTAATTACGTAAATCCAAGTACGCCTAGTTAGGCCCTTCTAGCCCCATATAAAAAATCCATAAAAACTATAAAACCAACAAAATAAATCGTAAAAGATTTTTCCCTTTATTTCTTCCTCCACCTCAGGTGCCAGATATTTAATCGAACTTAATGATAAAAGGAAATGAAGAACTGACTTCTAAAATTGAATAAATGAGAATGACGAGATGAGATGAGTGATTTCACACACACCTTTTACTTCGGCCCATCGGCCACCCTAAAACAGACACTGGCCCATCGGCCACCTCCAATCAATTACGGCCCATCGGCTTTTCATTTTTATCACTCGTGTATCACACACGAAAAACACAGAAATCACAAGTCGAAATCTCATTTGCATCATCATTTTGATTTGAAAAGTCAGCCTTTAAACCTTATTTTACCAAGGGATCTAAAGGGGGTACCCCGGAACGGGGCCAATCCTCTTCTTAAATATTTGGCACCTCCCCCCATTTATTTTCTTTATTTTAGTTACTTTATTTTACTTGGATTTATTATGATTATGCTGTGTGAGGATTAACCTTTATTTGGACTTTAACTCATGACCCTAAATTGACCCTATATTAAAAAGACCTAAAGAGACCCAAATTAATGTAACAGGATAACCGTCGTGTGTTGCCGGCAGCACATTAGACGAGAGGAAGAACCCACCCACTTATTTTCTCCCTACATTTCTTCAGCTTTCGTCGAAGAACGGTGTTATGGCCGTATCCGTAGCTGGCGATCGTGATCCATTGATTTTGAGGATAGTCGGAATCCTCATTTTCGATGTAAAATTTAAATAACATATATCGATGAATAGAGATTTCCCCACGCAAAATGCAAAACTTTCTTTCTTTCTTTTTTTTTTTTGGGGGGGGGGTCGAAATTCACATCCGATACCCTGGCGATTGTGATGGGACATCTTTTGTTTTCCTGTCACTTATTTGGGTCTTTCTGGGATTTTATTCTAGGACATGAACATCCAATCAATGATCAGATGCCCGTGTCCCATTCAGTTTAGGGTTGTTATGAGTGCAGTCCGAAATTAAACCTAAGGTTTGAATGCACCGTGCACTAAGCTTTCCCCCATTACATCATAAGAAACAAACTTGCACCAACACTCACTACAAAACAACATAAGACGTGCTCCTCTCATCCCCTCTTTCTCTCTATTCTCATCTAAGTACTTCTTCACAAATGGAGGGTTACACGTTCGGGATGCCCGACTTTAAACCCCTCTCACCCCCACTATTGCGCTGCACCACTAGCGGGTCACACCAAGCCCCCCAGAGTATAGAATCCTCTAGAGTATTAAATGGATCCTCAGCAACATCAAGCCATGACCCACAACAGATGAGACGATCCCTCTTCGAAGGAGGCCCCCTGCCAGTCAATACCATCACAATGGGAAGGAATCAGTCTAACACATCCACCCCATCTCATTCATTAGGGGAGAATCAGCTTTCCTCACGTTCAGGGCTAACTTACGCAGACTTAGTTAGTCCTACCGGCCAGGTTATGAGGTATAGGGTCCACAATAATGATTTGTCGAGAGATTACTCTCTCCGCGCGAATGATCCTGTTGTCTCGCAAGTTACACCCTATTCTTCCCTGATCAGTCAGACCGAGCCAATTACATCTTCTATTCCATAGTACGGGATGCCTACGGATGCACCTATCACCACACCAGTTAGAGTCGTCGCACCATCCCGGACTCTCGCGACAAACGAGAATCTGTATCATCAGACAATTCATGGTCCAGTAAATATGGGTCAGTTGGCGACGCCCAACACCTCATACCATAATCCCTTGACCCATATGGGAATGCCAGATGTCTACCGACAACATGAGGTAAACTGACCCCAATTCCAGGTGATGACACCTTCGCCAATCAATCAAACGGGTTATGATTCTTTGACGACTAGCACTGATATATCATACCCCCAACCGATTCAATATGATAGGACCCCTCCCATCTATCAAAATCAGACAGCCCCAATCTACCAAATGCCTAACTCAGACCCGAATCCCCCAGTCCAAAATGCGCAGGTTGTCAATCCCACATGCGTTAGAAATCCTTATCAAAAATATCAAGCGAACGAACCACGCTATCAGCAGGCGTATCAGCCACCCGCTTTAAATCCAATGGTTGACCCATACAGAGGACAGTCGGTCGCTCACGGAGGAACTCAGTTGAGCCAAGGCTATCAACCTATCCCGCAATCACATTTCCAAGACCAGTTCCAAGAGCCAGCTTACGCCCCTGTTCCATTAGAACCACAAGGAGGGCACCGGCCACAGATGATTCAATACCTAGATCCTCTAGCGTTCAAAGAACTGCAAAAAAATATAGAAGAGCTTAAAAATGAAATCAAGAAAAAGTCCCCGATCTCGATTGGAAAAAAGCAAGGGTTCTACAATTTTACTAAGAAGGAAGAAAAAGAGAAGTCACCTTTCCCTGTTAGAGCTCCTAAGTTCATATCTTATGATGGGACAACTGACCCTCAACACCACCTAGTCTCATTCTGCAAAAAAGTGTCGCGCCATCGCTGACAATGACTCCATGCTCATAAATTATTTCCAGGAATCATTAACGGGGGATGGATTAACTTGGTATACGTCTGTATCTTCCCATGAGATTAATACCTTCGAGGATGTAGTAGAGAAATTTCTAGCACAATATCAGCACCTAACTAAAAACAAACCCCTGTGGCATGACTTAGCGAACCTCAAACAAAAGAATAATGAGGACTATGAGGAATTCGCGGTGAGGTGGCAAAATCAATTTGCACGATCAGACTGCAACATGCAAGAAGAGGAACAAGTGAGGATGGCCATATCGAATATGAAAGATCCGATGAGAGCCTTAATGACGATCGGAGAAGTCGTTAGTTGGAGTGGCCTATACCGTAGATTGTCCAGGCTGAAACAAAATTTAGATGGAGTATTGAACACCATCATTGACCATAAGAAAAACACGCGTAGAGTAGGCACAACTACCCAACCCGAAAGCCGCACAACCCCTGAGGTAAGCTCGAATCAAGAAGAGGTCTACCGACCGTACCAAGAACGCAACACTGTTAGCTTTAACCAACACCAGAATCAGGGGCAAAATGGCAATCCCAATTTCCAAGGTGGTAACCCGAATTATCAGAGGAACAACCAAAATTATCAGCAGAACAATCAGAATTATCGAAATCCTCCAAGAAAATACCAAGGTTATGAACAAACGCCAAGGAATCAAGGGCCCCCAGTGAATCAAAACCAGAATCCTAATCCTATACAACCGGTTCCGAATTCGATAGTTCTGCCACAAAATCAGAACACGAATCCTCAACCCAGCTATGGTGCTGTCCCCTTCAATTACAATAGAGGTAATAATGGCAACCAAAATAACACGAACAATGGGAATAGAAGAAGGTTCGGAGCCAAAAGGGAGAACTACCCATCCCTTCCACAACCTTGGACCGCTGTCTTCTGGTCCCTTTTAAACCAGAACGCCCTCCAACTCCCTCCGGAACGACCAAAAGCCTGGTCGGAACACCTGGATAAAACCAAGTTTTGTGCCTACCATAGGATGCCGGGGCATGACCTCACCCAATGCTACACAGTTAGAGACCTGATCTATGATCTCAATGTCGAAGGCAGAATCAATTGGAGCAATATCAGGCCGATGGGCGCGAACGACCTACGGAACGCCCCTCCTAATCAAAACGCGACCCCCAATCCAGCGCAAAATGTTCCTAACATGCAGATCTATACCAACCCGCTGCCTCAACATGGACCATCAACCTTTGGACAAAGCCCACAGACTCAATTGGTAAACATCGCCATGATAGAGCACCAATGTGTTGATGCCCCGACCCAAGGGAGCATAAACCATAGCCAACCATGCCACGATGAATTTTTTGAGGAAGAGGACCATCGAAAATACGTCACGCCATGGGATGAGAAAACCAAATTCAAAATTCTCAATTTCGGAATGGGCGCGATCATTGGTTCTCCTGACCTTTACAAGGTGAACTTTGATGAGCTAGACGACCAAGAACCACCGATCCTTACAAATTCCCAACTAGATCCTCACCTGGATATAAACGCGCCTCAGGCTCACCTCCGATCTGGACGGATCCGTCCTCCCCGGCTACCTCCTCACCCTATTGCTCAAAACTTAGATTCTCAGAATCCCAACACTCAGGTCGAGGAGACAGTTGATGAAAGAGCTTATACTTCGATAGAAACAGGGATAGAGTATGACCTCTTGGGACACCTCACAAAGATCCCAGCTAAGGTATTCGTCCTCGATTTGATCAAAACCTCACCCAAACATCAGCAACAATTACTTGAGGCTATTACACGCTTGCAAGTCCCTGTAGGCATAACCCCCGAAGAATTGGGAACTACCATCGCAGCCTCAGCCCCTGGAGCTCCCTTCCCTGCCGTCACTTTTACTGAACAGGAACTAAAAGAAATACCACCTGAAGCGAGGACATCTCCCTTACATTTAACGATTAAGATAGCGGGAAAGGAAATGTCAGGAGCCTTGGTCGACACCGGCGCGTCACTGAATATATGCCCCTTGAAAACCTACAAAGCATTAGGGCTCATAATAAAGGACCTAATTCCAGCCCCTATGGTTGTTACCGGTTATGACGGGAATAAGAAAACAGTATGTGGAAAAATTATGCTGTTGGTGCAAGCGGGCCCGATCTCGATGCCAGAAGAATTTTATATAATGGATATCCCTGCCACTTTCAACTTAATTCTGGGACGCCGAAGGTTGAACCATATGAAC
Source organism: Litsea cubeba (assembly GCA_012931725.1). NCBI lineage: Eukaryota > Viridiplantae > Streptophyta > Magnoliopsida > Laurales > Lauraceae > Litsea > Litsea cubeba. The sequence goes on along the minus strand of CM022955.1, from coordinate 18,950,098 downwards.
GCCGTCATGTCAAGCAGACACCAATGTGTCAAATTCCCTTACTTAGGCAAGATCATGAAGATAATGGGGGACACGCCTGTCATTGAACTAGAGGAACTTCAGATACTCCCGACCCTACAACCCGCTCTTATGATCCCAGAGGTCAAAATCCATGGATACAGGGCTGACCCTCTCATCTCCTTAATGGACATGAACCCCATGCAAAATACGTTCTCTGAATTATCTTCCTTGCAAAGTCCAGCAACAAACAACGAAAGTCAAGCCCGAGGATGGACTCTAATGAAGAAGATTGGATATCAACCTGGATTTAGGCTAGGAAGGAATGGAGAAGGTATTCTCGATCCTTACATACCAGATCCTAGAGCAAGAGTGGAAGGATTGGGTTACGATACGCATGGTAATATGAGGTATAAACGAGAGGACTGGGCCTTAGATGAACACTTTGTAAGACACGATAAAATCTTAGATCCCAGCGCACCACCGACTAAGGAGGGATGCTACAATTTGGATCCAAATGACAAAGGCAAAGCCATTTTAGTAGAAAATTGGGAAGACTCTGTGTCATCCGAAAGCGAAACTTATGAGGAAATTTTCGGCACTTGGAGAGAGCTCCATTCACCAAAAGAAGCGGACAATGCAGACCACACCATTGATCCAGGGTTTCATGTCCTATCATGTAACATGCTGACTGTGAGCAAGCCAACTCATTTACCAAAAAAAAAAAAAAAAACGCAAATTGCCAAAATCCAAGAAAGTCGCGAAACATGGGAAATTGAAGACCCTACCAGTGAAGAAGTGGTATATTGGCCCATTGCCTGGCGCCATTGGCGAGGAGACCCCTCTCAAGAAGACCGTAAAATATGGGAAACCAGTGACCTCGATGATCACGAAGTGGTATACCGCCCCCACTGCCTGGCCACGCCAGCGGGGAGGATCCTCCTCGGTAGATAGCCCATCTCCAACCCCACCTGTACCATATCATTCCAAAAATCCCAAAAAATCAGAAAACCCCAAAAACCCAAAAGAATTAGAAAATAGAAAACCCAAAAACATAGGAACTGTAGTGGTAGAAGATTTTGGTCATCATCAACATATGGGCAATCTAAGGTGATGGAAATTACCCCCGGTAGAGCAGTCCCGACTAGAGGAAATTATGGCCAACATTGATAAGTTAGGTTGCGAATCTCTGCCTGTCGTTCCAGAACCCGAACCCTCCGTGCAACATGCGAACATCAACGATGGCATGGGTGTTTACGAATTAGTAGACGCTGAAGAAGGGGATGACGAAGTTTCTGAGGAATTTAGGAGAGTAGTCAAGAAGTTTGATGAAGAAACACAAGCAGCTGCTGAGAAGACAAAAGAGATAAACCTGGGAACAGAGAAGAGGCCCAAGCAGGTTCAAATCAGTGCATGCCTAGAACCTAATGAAGAAAGTGAAATCCTTAAGGCCTTAAGGGAATATCAAGACGTATTCGCATCGGATTATAACGACATGCCCTGACTTGCACCCGACCTAGTAGAGCATCGAATCCCACTAAAAGATGAGGCTAGACCTGTCAAGCAAAAGTTGAGAAGGATGCTCCCCGATGTTGCCCTGAAAGTAAAGGAGGAGGTTGACAAACTCCACCAAGCTCAATTCATCAGGGTCGTGTTGTTTCCTCAATGGGTTGCCAACATAGTCCCGGTAAAGAAGAAAGACGGACGCGTCCGAGTCTGTATCGGTTTTTGAAACTTGAAAAAGGCATCTCCCAAAGACGATTTCCCTTTACCTCACATCGACGTGCTTGTTGAAAATACTGCAGGGCACGCCATGCTATCATTCATGGATGGTTACTCAGGGTACAACCAAATCAGGTTGTCACCAGAAGATCAGGAGAAGACCTCATTCACTACACCCTGGGGGACTTACTGTTACGTTGTTATGCCCTTTGGCCTAAAGAATGCCAGTGCCACTTATCAGAGAGCCATGATGGTGATATTCCACGACATGATACACAATTGTGTGGAGGTTTACGTAGATGACATTCTAATCAAATCCAAAACCCGTGAGGACCATGTCGTAGTTCTCAGGAGAGTACTTTAACGATCTAGAGACACCCAACTGAGGATGAATCCGAAGAAATGCATTTTTGGAGTATCCTCCGGCAAACTCTTGGGCTTTATGGTGAGCAATCGGGGAATTGAAGTTGATCCTTCTAAGGTGAAGGCCATCCTTGAAATGCCACCCCCGAAGAACCTAAAAGAATTGAGAAACCTCATAGGGCGGTTACAATTCATCAGAAGATTCATTTCACAGCATTCACAAAGATGCAAGCCGTTCTACAAACTGCTAAAAGGAGGCATGGAATACCACTGGGACGACAACTGCCAAAAGGCATTCGAAGATCTGAAGAAATATCTGTTGAGTCCTCATGTTCTGAAGCCCCCTACTAGAGACAGTCCCCACATTTTGTGAAAGGAGAACGCAGTCTATTATCTGAGCAAATCTCTCTTGCCCTATGAAAATAAATACTCCCCGATAGAAAGAACATGCTTAGCCGTAGTTTGGGCTGCTCAGAAATTGAGACACTACTTTCTAGCTCATCAGGTCAAACTTTTAGCCAAGATTGACCCTTTGAAATATATTTTTGAGAAACCCGTCACTTCAGGAAGAATCGCGCGATGGCAAATGCTCCTGGCTGAATTCGACATAACCTATGTTACCCATAAGTCCGTAAAAGGACAAGCGATCGCTGATCATCTAGCACACCTTCCTCTGCCCCAGTACGAGCAAGTCAGAACTGACTTCCCCGACGAAAGCATTGTGTTTGCAAGCATTGAAGAGGCCAAGGATGATAATTTATGGACCATGTACTTTGATGGAGCTTTAAACCAAAATGGAAAAGGAGTCGGGGTAGTGCTACTATCCCCGGAAGGAGTTGTCATCCCGAAGGCCTACAAGATTGGATTCCCAGCGACCAATAATACGATGGAATACGAAGCTTTACTAGCAGAACTGAGAGAAGCCCAAGCCCTAGGAGTTGAAAAACTGAGAGTCTTCGGTGATTCCAAAGTTGTTACTTCCCAAGTAGCCGGGGAATGGAAGGTTAGTGCCCCTAAACTTGCACATTACCACAAGAAAGTGAAAGAACTAATGTCTGACTCCAAGAAGATTTCCTTTCTCTACATCCCTCGAGCTTTGAACCGACTAGCTGACTCATTAGCAATCTTAGCTTCGATCATAGAGATGCCCGACGACAAAGATTCTGAAAAGTTCATTATTAGAAGGCTAGACTCTCCATCTGTCAAACCAATAGACCTGACCAGAGAGGACCCTGTCGAAGTTCTGCCAAAAGTTCCAAGAGAAAAGAGTAAGAAAGCCGAGGCCAAAGAGTCCGATCAGGAGAAAGATTCTAAGCCCGAAGAAGGAGTCTTAGCTCACATACAGCATGATGATGACCTGGTGGACGATCACCCGTGGTATTATGATATCTGGAATTACCTACGTGATGGCTACATCCCTGAGTATGCCACCCGATCGGATAAAAGAGCATTAAAAGAAATGGTTCAGAGATATGTCATAATCGCAGGACTATTGTACTGTAAATCGTTCAGTGGAATTCTCTTACGATGCGTAACCACAGAAGAAGGGCAAGAGATAGTTGAAGAAGCGCATTCGGGAGAGTGTGGAGGACATGTCAATGGCCAGATGTTAGCTAAGAAAATCATCCGTTTAAGTTACTATTGGCCATCCCTAGAGTCAGATTCAGTCCATTATGTTAGAAGATGCAAAGAATGTCAACTGTATGCTGACCTAATTGTAAGACCCCGACCCCCAGTTCTTTTATTTAGTATTATTTTAATCATGGTTTGGCTTTTTAAGCTGGATTAGAGTTGGTTTGACTTTGTCTTTGAGTTTGACTAGATTTTTCATAGCCTTGGAGATTTTGAAGACCGTTGACTTTAGTTTGACCCGGTCTTTGTAAAATAAATTTTTATGAGAAATCACTTTTGATTTCTAAAAATTCCAAATTTGGTGTATTTTGACTCATCTCATTAAGTTGAACAACTTTCATGTTTTGACCATTTTGATTTGATGCTCAGAAATCGCATTTTTCGAGAAAAATGAGCAAAAATGACATTTTCACTAAATCTGTCCATAAATTTTAAAAATTTCAGAAATTGGGGAAAATATACTTTTTAGAAAATAGATTTTTCGCTGATCATTTTTGTCTTCTTCGTCGTTTCCATTCGGGACCCGTAAATGCCATTTTTAGCCTTGTGAAGATTGGGACCCACAAACCCAACTTGTACAAAGTGTTGCATCTTTCCTCTTCTTCCCCCATTTCTCATCTTCCTGCAACGGTGGCTGTGTGTAGGGTTTTCCCTTCCAACACACACTCTCTCTCTCTTCTAGAACACCTTCTTCTTGAAGACCTTGAGGAAGATTGATCTCCTAGGCACCTTCCCCACCTTTCAAGCTTCTCAAAGGCCCATTTCTTCAAAGATTTTGAGCTAGGCAATCCTCTCCTTCAAGCTCTTCTTTCTTGTTCGAGCTACAATAGGTTAGCCATTTGCTTTCTTTTGTAAAATCTTGGTTTTTCAAACCATTTGTAATGCTTTTCTCAAACTTACAAGGAAATTTCTTGGAGTTATGAAAATGGATTGATTTTTCAAGGGTTTTCTCTTGGATATTTTTGGGGCTTTTATAGATTTGGGGCTTTGCTATTAGAGAGGTGCTCTTGGAGTGGTTTGCCCCCTATTCTTGGCTAGAGGCAAGTAAAATATTCAGTTGATGTGATGATTATTGTTTAATATGAATGATTTCATGAATTTCCTATCCAATCTTATGTTTTCCTTATGGTATATGGATTTATCTTTGAAATGTTTAAGCAATGGTTTGTGTTTAATCTTCTTTAAATTATTGTTAGTATTAAATCTTGGTTTTGTCCTTCAACTAATCATCTTTGGATCAGCTATTTATATTTCATAATGTTAGTAATTTGATGAATGAAATGGTTATGTCCATATTTGATTTTTGGAAAGAATGGAATGATTTAATGTATGGTTGTTTTAATGGTTTGAGCAAAGATTTATGTTTATGGTTCTCTAGTTTATGATTCCAATAATCTGAGATTTTTATTTAGTAATGAATCATCTTCGAATTTGTTATGCACATTTCAGATTTTAATGTTTTGATGGATAAAAGTGCCTTGTTCATGCTTGAATCTTGGAAAGAATGTAATGATTTAATGTATGGTTGTTTTAATGGATTGGGTGTGGCAAGGAGAAGCCCAAAGTGTTTGTAAGATTAATTGGATTGATTATGAATGGTGATTTGATGAGTTTGGGAGGTCAAGGAAGGGCCCAAATGATCTTGGAAATTTGTATGAAAGAAAAGAAATGAAAAAGGATAAAAAAAAAAAAAAAAGATGGACAAATGAGAAAAATCACCCAGCCAAGCCCAGTCCGGGCCTGGTTCTGGCCTGGGTTCAGGGGCTGATTTCTGGGCCCATTTCAATGCTTCGTTGGGCCTGTTTTTGAGGCTTCTGTGGGCCTGATTTAAGACCTGTTATTGGGCTGATTTAAGACCTGTTATTGGGCTGTTTTAAGACCTGATTTCTGGGCTACTTTAAGGACTGGTTTGGGCCAAGTTGGTGGACTGTTTTGAGCTTGGGTTAAGGCCAGCTGTGGGCCTGATTAAAAAGGATTTAAACCAGTTTTCATGAGGACTCATTGGATATATTTTCAGGTCCACTTCAAGCCTATGTTCAAGCCCAATTCAGCCCAATTCTTTTCTATATGTGAAGTCCATTTAGCCCATTTACAATCCTTGAAATATTATGTAAAGTGATTTGAATCATGATCAAAACCATTTGGGAACCTTCCAAGTTTCAATGTACACTTCATCCCTTGTGATTGTCAAGGATCTTCTGTGGCACCAAATTTCTTTTTATTAATGACAATAAAGGGGGTTAAATGTGCATCAAGATGACCCGCATTAGACGGTCGAATCATCATACATTCATTCCATGTAAATAAGGTTTTGTTTGGATTCTTTTATAAACCTATTTGAAGGCTTTGAGGTGGTTTACCACATTAGTACCACATTAGTGGACATTGATAAGACTACTCATCTATTTTGCTCGGATTCGTCAATATGTATTTGTTCGGAGTAGTTTTCTTATCGCTTTTGGAAATATATCTTATGAACGGATTTGTATTGCTTTGATGTGTATTTGAGTGGTTTACCATGGAGATTAGTATGTTTTATACGAATCAATTTGGAAGGAGATTTGAGTGGTTCGCCACATTCGAAAATATATCGATAAGACTATTATTTTGAAAATAAGACCTCGAGGCAAGACGGGGCCAGAGCTTTGTAGTGCGAGCCCATGAGCCAAAGAGACTATTATTTCGAGAATAAAACCTCGAGGCAAGACGGGGCCAGAGCTTCATAGTGTGAGCCCATGAGCCAAATGGATTATTATGGTTTGGATTGTATCGGTTTGGGTTTTGAAAACTAAAGGCACCACTAGGCTTAGGTCACCTTGTCGGGCTGATCACCCGGCTTGGGATTTTTAATTTGTCTGCCAGCTGCAGTTTGGATTCTGTCTGTACCGACCATGGCAACGGTTCTGATCTGCCGGTCCCACGCGTAGTGGCTACGGTTCTGATTTTGATCTGCCGGTTCCATTTGTATGGCTACGGTTCTGATTCTGTTTCCGGTCCCACGTGTAGTGGCTACGGTTCTGTCTGCTCTTGTTACTTCGGTAATAGGAGAATATAGCTATGTGTGGTCGGCCAATGTTTTATCCGTTGTTATTTTGTTTTATGATTCTTGTTTGTCTATGCTCATTATAATCTTTGAATTTATTAATGTTTAAGAAATCGATCTTTTATCGTATTGTCTCTATTATTCAGGATTTTAAATATATTCCCAATTAATAAACGTTTTACGTAATCTGTTATCTTTTTAAGATATTTATGTTTCAGATACGGTTCATTTATTTGCTTTGATAATTATGTTCAGTCTTTCAATCGTTTTATCATGGTTTATTACTATTATTGTTTAGACTCTTTAAATGAAATTACAATGATTCCAACGGATTTTATAAATGCCCATTTCCATATTACTTGTTTATTTGCTTGCCAGACCATCGTGTCTGACCCTGTTTGTTTGGTGCCAGATTTCTCTTCCATTGCTTTTTAGGTGTTTGATTGGAGGAGGCGGTGGAACCGCCGGTCTGACGTGAGAGGATGCCCTTTGATGTCATATAGATGTCAAGTTTGGCACCGGAGCTCGTAATATCACTTGGGGTAGTGTTTTATTTAGTGGTTTATTTGTATGGCTTTGTTAGCCTTTTTCATGGGAGTTGTAATTAAGACACTTGTGTTTTGTAACTTTAACATATGTGGGAAATAAAATATCCTGTTACTGCCAGCTCAGTATTCTATGATTTATGATATGTACCAGTCTGCTTATGTGATGGCTTTATGATATTGGTTGAGTGCGACATGGAATCCGATGGCCACGGACTCCGGGTCGCAACACCATGATTAGCTTCCGCAAAATATTCAGGACATGATGGAATTTTATTATCCTCATTCACGCGGATCTTGGGAAATACAACAAAAATTTTAATCAATCCCAAAATTTCGCATCCCGAGGTCGGATCACTGCAGGGCCCGGTTTCGGGTTGTGACACTAATCCACGCCCCCGCATCATCCATTCACCCTACCATAGCTCCGTGGCCTTTTTCGACCTGGGCCTTTGATATCATAGGACCCCTGGCCCCTACCTTAGAGAACACACAAAATAAGGCATTCATATTGACAGCCACAGAATATCACACTAAATGGGCAGAAGCAGAGGCATATGTTAATATTAAGGATACCTCTGTAGTCAAATTCATTAAAAAGAATATAATAGCCCGGTTTGGCATCCCTAAAGCATTCATAACAGACAATGGCCCACAGTTTATATCCCAACAAATGAACGAGTTGTGCACAAAATATGATATAAAACTGCATCATTCAACCCCATATTATCCCCAAGCGAATGGTCAAGCCGAAGCAACCAACAAGACCTTACTGAAGGTCATCAAGAAGACTGTGCAAACCGCCAAAGGTAGTGATTGGCCAGACCGTTTGGTTGAAGCATTGTGGGTGTACCGGACTTCCATAAGAACTCCTACAGGAGAAACCTCATACTCTTTGACCTATGGAATGGAAGCAGTCCTTCCCCTCGAAGTTCTTCATCCATCACTGCGCATCCAGCTAAATGAAGATATAACAGAAGACCAGAGGAGAGAAGCATTGCTACTTCAGCTAGACCTACTCGACGAGAAAAGAATGAAGGCAGCAGAGCAGCATAAGTATACCGGAAGCGAATTGCCAGAGCCTACGACAAACATGTCAAACAAAGAAAATTCAAGATTGGCGACTTTGTGCTAAAGCGCATCACTCCATCCCAGGTTCCGCATCCTAGAGGTAAGTTACGACCCAATTGGGAAGGCCCTTATGTAATTAAGGAAGTATATTCTAGAAATGCATGTAGACTAGTGAATGCAAAAGGGGAAGAGCTCCCTGATCCATGGAACGCTATGTACCTGAAAAGGTACACAGTATGATCCCTCCCTATTTCTTGCGGAGTATGACACTCCTTGCTGCTTGGCGTAGTTGTAGAAATCCCGTAGGAGGACCGAAGAGATGCACTCTGATCAAGCTTGGAACTCGAACACACACCAACACTTAAAAATACACAAAATGGTGAGTCTGCCCCACACAAATTCCACACGGTTAAACCCATCCAATGTGAAGATTTGTAGGTAAGTTTGCCCATGTCATGAAAGCATTTTGATCTTATGTTTAAGAAAAAAAAAGGTATTTAGTTAGAATTAGTCTTAAAAAGAATAAAAAGTTTCGTGACTAGTTTGGGTTCGTAGCCTTTTTAACCCGGGCCAGTAAGCCCGTCGGGGTATTTACATGCCTAGTGCCCTAAAGCCATTTGGTTTGGGAGTCACTGGCCTAATGCTCATTACATGGGTTAATTAGAAAGCTTAAGGGACCTAGACATTGCACAGTCATATGCTTAAAAAAAAGTGTTTAGTTAGATCTTGAAAAGAATAAAAGTTTTGTGACTAGCTTGGGTTCGTAGCCTTTTTAGCCCGAGCCAGTAAGCACGTAGGGGTATTTACATACCTAGTGCCCTAAAGCCATCTGGTTTGGGAGTCATTGGCCCAATGCTCGCTACATGGGTTAATTAAAAAGCTTAAGGGACCCAAGCATTGCACATGTCCAACAAAAAAAAAATCTATTAGAATTAGGCTCGCTGGAGTGACATGGGTACTCATTAGGCGAACTAAGCAGAAGGTGGTCTAAAACCACAACACTAAGGAAGCACGATGACTCACCACCCCCACACACGGAACACCACTCACAAATGAGGCCCGAAGGCGGTCAAGTATTTTCTAAAGTTCAGCTGAAAAGACTAAGCAGCTACAAGAGGGCGCCTGTGAGGGCTCGACCTCTAAAGGATAGTTAGGGAAAATTATGTTGCCACCAAGGTGACAATCATGGATCGAGAGGCTAATCCACTTTCACGCCCTCGCCCATAGCCAGAATAAACACTAGTCTTATGCTGGGGCATTTTTTATATATATACATACAAATATATGCTTATCTCACATGGCTTCCCAATCTGGGTCCTCATCCCATACACGATTGCCACGAGCACTCACTAGCCTTCACACACTCACCTCATGCATGCTTTATTACTAATGACTTTCGGTTGGACGCAGGAAAACATATTCCCTAAAGTACCAATTCTATCTTGTTATTCTCTAAGCTTGAGTGCCAAAATGTCCCCATGACATTTTTACCGAGAAAGAAAAATACTACCTTAGCCAAACTATGCAGGGGGCCTAAAAATATTAAACTAACATGTCCGTTTTGAGACCTTGCAGGGAACCCAACCCCAATCACATCCAAAACATCCCACAAGCAGGGGCATTTTTTTTTTACGGGTATTGTTTCGTGCACAACTCCTCACGACTTCAAAGATTAGAGTTATGGTAACCAAATTTGGGATATATAAATTATGTCTGTCGTGATATTCTATGATGAATTTGATTATAGATGTATGCAATGCACATCCTTTTATGATATCATATATTGTGCGATTCAAAAATGCAATTTGAAAATGCAGTTATCTTGAATCTCTGCCTTTGTACTTACGGCTGACAATGTGAATGCCTTAAAACATAGAATTGCTTAGGCCACAAGCCTTACACACCCAGGCACTCCCCATTGTTTGAAAACCCTGAATCTCTATATTGTTTCTCCAAGTCAAAGTTGATATGATATTTTATTTGCTTGGTCTAATATATGGATTTCATTTTGTTTGTCCTTAGTTACTAATGTTCTTTTTTCACGAGAACTGTGCTAGAGCACAAATTTTGAGAAATTTTAGAAAAATTTCGACAGCACTTCCCTTTGTTTTTAGACCCCGGAAAATCTCCGGATACAAAAAAACCTATTACCTATGAAAGAAGTACATTTCATATATTCCTGACACCCCACAAAAGCTCTTCATCAATCAACCACACATGCATGGTACACACTATCTCAATTACAAATACATAATACACATGTGCACAACATACACATCAGATCAAGTACACACCGTGAGCTAAGACAAGACAGAATGACATAGATACAAGACCAGCACATATATGGATACAACAAGGATGCACAAAAGGCAGATCCTGGAGAGATCAATCAAAGAATGATAACCCTATGGAGCAGCTCCCTCATGACGAGCTGATGAAGCAAACGAAGATGGACCACGAGCACGCTGAGAAGGGGCGCGAGTCGAACTCGAAAATGCATAACCTCTCTCCTCTGCCCTCTGGCGATACCGATCAAGACGCCTCCGCAAGTCGGCAACCACCTCATCATGACTTAGCTTCATGCGGTCCATGCGCTGAGCGTATTGATCATGAATGAGAGCCGTCTCCTCGCTCAAGCTAAGGGGTGGAGGAACAGAAGCAACAATAGCACCGCTCTATAGGACGACATACAAGGAAGCGTTACATTCATAAAAACTCGTAGCAGGAAATATGGAATTTAAAAGGAAGGAAGGATGCTCACCTGCACAGAGGTCTCAAAACTCCTGAGCTTGGCACGTAAGTCCTCGATCTGCACCCAACAAGATTACGAAGCATGTCAATGTTAGAATAATCAAATCGAGTCATCGCATGAGTAAGGTTCATACCTGCGCCGCTGAAGCAACTCTCTCCGTAAATGCCTTGTCATGCTCGCTACGAAGCTCTGCCTGAAGGTCACAAAAATAAATGGTTAAGAATTAGTCATTATACGCCTTGAATACAAGGGCAACAAACTGAAACCCAAATTTCGTTAACCTACAGTCGATCCACCTCAGCCCGCAGAGTAAGAAGATCACTCTCCACCTGGCTCCTCATAGCCTCAGGCATGTCTCGCTCCCTGTTACCCTGTATAGTGACCAAAGGTCATGAACAACAATTCAAAATGGACAACTTACCCCATGACCTCGTACCTCATGAGCATCTGCCAATGCGTCGATAATCGCTTCATTTTCCTGGCGGCGCTCCTGTTATCAAAGCATTGTAGGTAAAGAAGGTATAAAAGAGACAACATGTGGCCAATAAAGGTTGACAATTCTCGTACCCTCTCGGCTGACAATAAGGCCTTCAGTCTCGTGACCTCCGCATCCTATGAAGTACCAACCATGCCAATACGTCAAGAATGATAAGGATTACTATAGAAGATGAACACCGTTTGATTCAAACACTAATCCAAGTAGTCATACCTTTTTCTCTACTAGGTGAGACAATCGAAGTACTTCTCCCCTGAGGATGGACTCCGCATCGGATGCTACGCCCCCAGATGTCCCCTGTCACACATGAGAGTTACGATTAGAGGAATAGGAGAGGCATATGTCTTTGAGATTACAAAGCTTATAAGCAAGATTGGAAGTCTCATGAACCCTCACCTCACACTATCCTTCAGATGGTGGATGTGCCTGCCGATGCCCTGCTCCAGCCGGTATCTCCCCATGAAAAATAAAGGAAGAAACAATATGATTCACAATGGAAAGAAGACAACGTTAAAGTGAGCAAACTTCAAGGGTTACCCGAAGAGATGACGAAGCCTCAGCCGCTTCTGCGCAATTGCTAACGGAATATGAAGCCCCACAAGAGTACGACTCCGGGAGTATATACCGATGCAAAGCTGTCTTCCAATATGCCTCATAATCACTCCAGGCACTAGCATCCACGCCAAAAATGGCCTTCCTCCCTTTTGATCTCCAATTTTTTATTTCTCTCCGGCAGGGATGGCGGCGCTTGAACATTTTTGGACCCCACCCGGGGTATGAGCCGTTCGAATTCGAAACCCAACTAACAGACAGAACAGACAGACCCGATAGACAAATGGAGGTAACATGCCTCCCAGGGGTTTCGAACTCATGACCTTTAGCTCTGATACCATGTTAATAACCAGTAACACCAAAAGCTCGAGCTATAGTGAACGGCATCATAACATTATTTCAACATGACCGACGCATGACAGCCTTTTCCGAGGGAACAACTTGATGGCGTCCCAGTGGCGTGCGACTCTGCTGACGACCAATCTAACTGCTACCTGAGGGGCATGGAGCCATATGTCCCTCTCAAATAAGGCACGCCCCTCCTGGACTACAGCCATCTCATCATCCGGTCCACCCTGACAGGGCTGCCAAATCACCTGAAAAACCATGGTATATGCAGCAAATGAGAACTAGGAGCAGTAAGTGTTTAATGTTGCAAGTGGATAAGGGACAATACATACCTCATGATTTTTTAGTTCATTCAAGATGAACTGGTAACCTTGCTCACCCAGCCTCATCTTGAGGGCTTTAATACGCTCGGCCATTTCTGGAGGTAAGATGTCAGTGAAGCCTCGTAAATTAGCATTAGGGTACCACTGCGAAGCCCGGGGAATGCAACTCAGCCTCGCGGGCAAGCGCTCGGGCCGACACTGGACGATGTGCTCCCAGAGCCATACCTACTCAAAGTTAAGGCTCTATTATTACAAAAGATGAAGCATGAGACATGATAAGAAAAGAAAACTACTGGAGGTCACAACACATGGGAATAAGGATTTAACCTGCAAGATCGGCACGAACCCTCGAAGGCCCTTGCATCCAGACTGAACGCGGCACCTCGAATCTAGACTGTGGAAAAGAAGGGAAAGGGTGGCCGCACCCCAAGCGTAATCGCCAACCTTATCCAAGTCTTGCACAAATCGAATGAGGGTACCGGATGCTCTATTACCAGTTGCATTGGCGAAAAGGCACCTCCCCAAAAAGAACAATAGAAAATCCCTGAGATGCTCATCGTCACCCAACCGTGCTGAAATCAACCTGGGTCTCCTTAAGCGACCTTCAGATTGCCTCTCCTGCTTTTGCTCTGTACAATGCCAAATCGACATAAGGAATTCACCCAATGATGGAAATAAGGAGCAAAATAGTTGCCAAACATTTCAGTGCTCACTCGCGACTTGGAACACCTCACATGGTATCCCTACCCTCTTTCGGCGAGGATATCCATCAACTGGCACCTCCCGCCAATCATACCCTGAAACTAAAAGAGAAAGTACATGAAGAACAAGGTTGAAAAATACAAGGCACCCGAGATCGGTTGAAGAAAGCCAGATCGAGCATTTACCCTCGGAAGGCCCGGCATCATCCCCCTTGTCACCTTCGCCCACATCTTCATCACCTCCCTCGTCAATATCGATAGCGGCGACCCGACGAGGCCTCACCCCCTCATCCTCACTATCCCCGTCATCAATTTCATCATCTCCATCGTCAGACGCAGCAACCTCGCCCTCTGACTCGTGGAAATCCGCATCATCATCACTCCTATCCATCTCCTCATCACTATCAACGGCGTCCACCACTGCTACATCATCATCATCGGGGCCGCTTGCATATCGAGATCCGCCTGAAGATGGGCCCTCACCTGTCAGAAAAGTTGTGGATACTGTCAGCAAATGGTTAATATAAAAGGTGCTAGTCTCATGGGAATTTTCTACTCAAGATCCAATTCAAAAGGAAGGAGGAATTGAATTTTACCAGTGTTGACCCTAGCCTGGACCGCTGCGGGAACTGGACCTCCCTCATGACCTTCGACCGACGGACCTCCCAAAGCCAGTATCCTTGCCCTCAACTTGGCAAAGAAGTCTGCCTGGTTCCGAGCCCACTCTGAAATGAATTAAGGAGAAGTGATTAGCAAAAGTAATGGAAAACAAAGGATACAATGCTACAAGGGCGTTAGTGGAATACTTACTATTTAGGATCCTTCTCCTCTCTGGGCTATACGCTTCTCTCAGCAACTCAGCATCAATCTGACCCACACCAGATTAGGGGCATGCCCCGAACATCCTAAGCAGACGTAACCGAGTGATGGAGGCCTTGGCATCACTCGCCTTTGAGAAAATGGGGAGGCCCGTCACCCTCAAACCCCAGCACCGCGCAATGTCCTCCAATGTGATCGTCATCTCCCCGGGCGGGAAATGGAACGTGTGTGTCTCATCTCTCCATCTTTCAGAGAGAGCACAAATGAGAGCACTATCGGTGCGGAAGGAAACGATAGACATGAAGTCTCCAAACCCCATCGCTCGCACTCAATCCCTCAAGCGATCGGGGAGCTCGATCCACCAATCCCTCATTTGTATCCAACTCACCCTATCCCGAGCAAAAGGGACAGGATGCATTGCAAACAATAGAGGAAAGAATGTCAATGATAGTAGAGACCAACCAAGTATAACATTTATAAAGGCAGCTAAAAATTTACCCGGCCAGCTCTTATCTCATCTGCAAGATGGGGCTTCTTCTCCAACTTATCCTCACCCCTTTGTTTCTTTCTCAGGGGAGCAATGACTGGTTCCGCCCCAACCTCTTCCAGAGTATCCATCGGCGTAGGATCACGCTTAGTGGCCTTCTTAGTCCTAGCCATCTGACAAACCCATGCCCAAAAGTTAAAATGAGAGGTTGAGCATGAAAACATATTAGTCCATATCAGCATGAGAGACAAGCTGATCCCAAGGTGGTAATTTGTGTTTCTGATATAGAGGTGATGAACCTCATTGGTTAAGTGATAAATAGAAAGGAGGCCAAAGACCATGACCCTTGATCCAACCTGAAGACTAAAACAAAACAGATCCCACTTGCCAAACTAGCCTCATTAAGACACATGTTCCAGACCTACAATGAAATGAAAACACATTCAATCCAGCCCAATTTTCCCACTTATTCTTAACTACACACTCCAAAATCCATGGCCACATCACGAATCCAAGTATCCACACCCAGATCGATTTGAATGCCAAAAAAAAAAAAAAAACCATTATGGCCACTCTAATATCCTGTCAATCCCAATTAGTCACAGTGGCTGCCTATTTTCCACTCAGACTGATTGAGCCCAAAACTCCTACTGTGAGATATTTCAAAACATGAATCAAGGGAGTGGGTTTACAAGCCTCACAGTTGAGCTGACTCCACATCTTCCTCCCTCACCAAAATTCGCCATTTTCAAGGGCGCCCATGGCCAAAATCGAGCCCAAAACCCCCATCCTGCAGCCATAGTTCAAAAAAAAAAAAAAAACAAAAGAAGGGGAAGGGAGAAAGGTCGTGGGGCCCACATACCTTGACACTGCGAGACCCGCGCTGCTCCTCCCCTCTGCTTCACTCTCCCCTTCACTCGGCCTCCACTTGCAACAGTAGCAGCAACAGCATAAAAAAAAGAGAAGAATGGAAGGAAGGAAGATCGTGGGGCCCACGTACTTGAGCCAATTGTTGAACTCCCCTCCACTTCCTCCACTCTGCTTCACTCTCTCCCTGCCCACTCAGTCTCCACCTGCAAACAACAGCAGCAGGGTTAAAAAAAATGTTCGAAAAAAAAGAAAGAGAAGAAAGAAAGAAACAGAATGGGAATGAAACCCATGTACCTGGCTGTCTCTCTCTCTCTCTCCCTCCTATCCTCACCTTACTCGGCCTCAACCTGAAATGGCAGCAGCAGGGTTCAAAAAAAAAAAAGAGAAACAGAAAGAAGAGAAGGAATGGAAGAAGAAGAAAGGGCGGGACCCACATACCTGGACCAAGGCTAAGCTTCCCCCACTCTCTCTGCTGCTCGTTCTCCACCTGAAGCCATGGCAGCAATGGGATTCAAACAAAAAAAAAATGAAAAAAGAGAGAAAATAGAGAAAATAAATAGAATAGGGTTGAAACCCACATACCTGGCCCTTTCCTCCTTTCCTTTCCTCTTCTCCACCTTGCCAACGATCTGCTCTCCACTCTCCCCTGCCTCACCTGATACAGCAACAAGAACGAAAGAAAAGAGGGGGAAAGAAAGAACGAAAAAAGAGGGGGAAAAGACCCCAGCCCTTGTGACCTAAAATGCCCAAAGATGGGCGCAGAATGGTCCAGCCCCATCACGTGGTGGGGTCCCTCTCTAAGAGGGACCCACCTGAAAAGTGGCCCTGTGTCTTTCACCCAACAGATTTTTAAAAAAAATGGAGAGATGGTCTTTGATGAAGATAGAAACAAGTGCTGAACTGAATTAGGATAATGAACAACACTAATGAGAGGTAGAAAGGTCCCACAAGCTGAAACCTGAGATTAGTCCAAACATCAATGGAGACAGAGGACCAGCCTTTGGCTTTAGCAAAATTTCAACACGGTAATCGGCAACACAGTGATGATCCATTCCAACTTACTGAGGAAGGGCAGCACCAACAAGACAGGCAGGTCAGTTGATCCAATTCAAGAAAACATACCATTGACTCATGAATCATGCATTAATTGTTCATGCATCATTCCAGAATCGAAATCCATGCATTTACCTCATTATATGTTAAGTAGGGTGCACAGTCACATGTCCCAAAAACAAAAACAAAAACAAAAAAAAGACAGGTCACTTGGGCGCCCCAGGGGTGACGCCCAGGTCTATTTCAATGGATTCTCCCTGAAGAGTTCAGTTTCAGCTATGGTCACTCTACTGAGCCATCATGAATCTGTGGGAAGTATTTTCAGAGGTACTGCAGGGCTGTCCTAGGCACCTTTTAAGAGCCAAAAGTCCAAACTACTGTTGACACCAAAAATGTCACTTTGCCTCTTCAAGATCCAAAGAGCTACATGAAGTCGCAACCTGCCATAAATAGACAATGCTTCTTCCAAAAAATCAAATCTTGTCAGAATCAAACAAAAACTGCAAGATCCTTCAAGACAGCCAAAAGAGGAGTACACAAGAAGTTTCGGGCCATTTCAAAATCATTTGGCCTAACTTCGCTTCTCCGGCAGCTGAAAAGGAGCTCCCGGCGGCGAAAGCATCGGAGACACCAAATCTTCGATCAGAGCTGATGGATGGTCTCAAAATACATCCAAAAGGCTCCACGTCAAGTTCCGAGTCAAACCGACAACGTTTGACCCTACATCAACCCTCGAACAGCTAAATCAAGCCTCTCGGTGGCAAGAACCACCGAGGCCATCACTCATCAGATAGAGCACATGGACGGCTTCAAAATGCTTACAAAGGGCTACACATCAAATTTCAGGTCATTTCGACAACATTTGACCAGACTTTGACGCTCGGAAGCCAAATCAGGCCTCTCGACGGCGAAGCTTCCCGGGACCATGGTTTCCAAGACAAAGCCTATGGATCATCTTAAAATGACTCCAATAGGTTCCCTGTCAAATTTCAAGTCAATCAAACATCGGTTGACCGCACATCAAGCCGCGACATCTTCATCGCGACAAAAGCAAGTCTACTGGTGATAGGACCCCAAACGGCTTCAAAACTCAAACAAAAGCCTATGATTGGTCTTATTTATTGCTCAGCAGGCTTCACCCCAAATCTCAGGTCATTCTGACATCGTTTGACCCAGTTTCAGCTTCTGACGAAAAATCGGCAGCTCTGCGCGACAAAGTCTTCGGCTTTCTCAGAAAATTGGAAACTTTGCAAAACAAAATGCAAGGATTCTCATCAGGTTTTCTACAGGGAAATCAGGCCAATAAATGATCAAAAATATCAAAGAAAAATACAGAAGAAAAAAGAATAAAAAAACAGCAAAAGCGGACACAAAACGGGACAAAAGGGGGGAAAACCCCCCTAGGGTCGCAGACCCTGCGACCCTGGAGCCCGGGATCACCGGGAGGGCCCCGGAAACCCGGTTTTTCACTGTTTCTTCGCGATTCGAAGCGTCCGGCCTTTGGTATTTTCCAAAGTTCATACTTTTGAGACATAGAATCCTCTGACATCCGTCAAAATCATGGGTCAATCATCAAGAGTATCGAAATCAACATTGATCGCCAACTGGTCAACCAAAAAAGTGTGCTTTCTACCCAACCGATCGAGAAATCGACAGGACAGATGGCACCGACCCGCTGTTGGCAACCAATACCTGAAGTTACATGGTCATCCGATGTCGATCTACATGAAGATCCATCGATGATCATCACCGGAAGAATCCCAAAAGACGCGGCACGACCCGCGACACTTCAACTGCTCGGCGACCACTTAATGCGATTAATTGACTAGCTTTATTACAGTCATTAATCCATTTCTTTAGACGGCCCAATCAGAAGCAAGCATCCGGGAGTTACAAGTCAAGAGATTCATGGCATTTAACCCATGAAACTCCTCCCATCATGGCGATTAAAGGCGATTAAATGCCCTCAATCTGCTCCGGCCAATCAGAAGCCAAGTAAAAGGAGTTACAAAATAAAGGAATTAAATCCTGTAACTCCTCCCATTATGCGGCTTAATGACAATAAAAGCCCATAAACCCTCCTAAATGGCTACCAAAAAGCCTATAAATAGGAGAGCACTCCAAGAAGAAATGACACAACACAGAAAACACACAACAGACTGCAGAAAATCCGGAAATTCAGACAGAAAAAGGCACAGAAAACCAGAGAAAGAAAGAGAGAAAACTCTGCGGAAGTTCTACACCGACCACCGCTACAAGGTGACAAAAGTCCCTTGGGGGGTACCCCCCCCCAAGGTCCTTGCCTTCTCCTTCTGCCTCCAATGGCTTAGACGTGGCTTTTCAGCCCGTCTACTTGGCTTTTTATTGGACATAGGACCTCCTCTTGGTCTTTGTCCTCTAAAAACCTGAGGTTATAGCCAAGCCAAGCGAATCAATAACATCCTCTGTTCTCATCTGCATGGATGATGGCGAAGTTCACACATGGCTTGCGACCGTCAATCTGAACGAATCCCCCACAATCTCCTGAGAAGTTAGATCCTCCTTTTCTTGCTTTTCATTGTAGTTTGTATTTTTTTTAAGAGACAAAAATCACAACTCTTGTCTTTCATTATTGATAAGAATTGTAAATCGGCTATAAACGCCAAAATCGGCGATAAACGCAAAAAATCAGCTATAAACGCCAAAATCGGCTATAAATGCCAAAAAAATCGCCTTTCACAGCAAATCAAGAAAATGTCTCTTTTCTTAAATATATGTGCAATGGAAAACTTGAAAGAAGTTGATTTCCTTTTTACTTGCGAAGGTTGATCTCCGGATCACCACTTGCAATTCCAAGTAAAATAGAAAATCTGGTACACCCACACAAAAGAAATGTTGATGCACGCCTCTGCCCCCCTCCGGTTACGAAAGGGTCGGACCCAAACGGACTCCCACGTCCGCCGACCTCGGTAGAACCGAGCGGGCAAAATGCGCTGGTCCATCAAGCTGGCTCCACCCGGTGGGACCCGTTCATTTGAGAACACGATGCTAGAAATGAAATATTTGCATATCATATCTATTGCTCTATGCTTATACTTCTTCTCTTGATTCCTTGGCTACTTTCTAATTGGTGGCCTATGTTGGATTCCGCATCTAAAAAAAAATGAGATGAGATTTTTTGGAAATTTCTAATTCTTTGAATTTATTTCCACTATTTCTCTTTTCAACAAAAAAAAATCGGACCTTTGGATTCAAAATTGAGAAACCTTGATCCTTTCCTATCGTTCATCGTGCTTGCAGAGATGTTGAGCCTGTTCGACTAAGGTTTTGGGCCATCGTTTCTCTTCGATGAGTTCATTAAAAAACAAAAAAAAAAAATCGGATTTTTGGATTCAAAATTTAGAAACCTTGATCCTTTCTTATCGTTCATCGTGCTTGCAGAAATATTGAGCCTGTTAGACTAAGGTTTTGGGCCATCGTTTCTCTTCGATGAGTTCATTAAAAATCTAAAAAAAAAATATAAATGAAAAAAACAAAAAATCAGATTTTTCAGTTTGGATTCAAAATTGAGAAACCTTGATCCTTTCCTATCGTTCATCGTGCTTGCAGAAATGTTGAGCCTGTTCGACTAAGGTTTTGGGCCATCGTTTTGTTAGACCCTAAGTTGTTTGCAATTTGATGTCTTGCATTTGCATTATATTCATCTCATTACCTTCATTGTCATTTCACAAAGTTTCTTCTTGAAAATCATCTTTTGAATTAACCTACTCATGTTTTATTTAAACACTTTTTGGTTGATTTGAATCTTGATTTTAATCATGTTTTTCTTGATGAAACAATTTATAAAAACACCTTTCAAATCTGAGTTTACAAATGGTTTCAAAGTTTCACTCTTCAAAAACTTCAGATCCTCAGAAAATTAACCTGACCACACTGTCGGTCAGGTTGTCGGTCCGTATCGGTTAACCCACAAATGAACCAAGGTCAACCGATGGCTCTGTCAGTTCCATTTCCAGAGAGCTACATTTTCAGAGCTTCTCTGTCGGTCAGGTATTCGGCTCCTATCGGTCAACCAACAATGCATGAATTGTAAGACCGAGAGCTCGTCGGTTCCAAAAACAGACAGCGTCTTTTTCAACATCTTTGTGCTATCGGTTCATCTATCGGTTCCTTGTCGGTCAACCGATAAATGACGGTCAACCGACAAGTGCACATGGGTCAGAAAAACTTTCAAAAATATGACCGTTGCATGTGATCGTTGAGCTATCGGTCGACCAACACCTTGTTGTCGGATGACCGACAGGCATCCGTTGGACCACTTTTTCTCTAAAAAGCAAGTTCATTCCAAAGAAATAAGTGACGAGAAAAGAGGCCATTTTTTGTGTTTTTAGTGCCCAAGCAAAGGGAATGAATTAAGGAAGCTTAATTGGTCCAAATGGAAAGCTAAAGCTTGATTACAAGAAGTTATATTCTAGTAAGCTTTGTTTTAAACCTTTGAAAAATATTTTCTAGCATGCTAACTATGTTGTGTGGAATCCATATCTTATTTAATCTTTGATTCACATGTTTTGGATTCCACCTCTTGATTCAAACCAAGTTATATTTCAATCTTTGGTAATCATGCGTTTGAAAATCTTTGATTTCTCTTGTAGCATGTTTTATTAACTTGTTTGATTTCTTCCTTGTTGTTTCCAATCATTTGAACTTTAGTTAAATCTTGTTTCTTGAAAACAACATTGGATTTCCATTACATGTTTAGTCATACCTTTTTATATAACTTGAATCTTTGATTTTCATATCTTCTTCAAGTTAGTTTTTATACATGTGATTAGCATCATCTTCAATCAAATCCTTGTGTCTTAACTTTCAAATGCTTTTAGCATACATTGATTAAACTTTCACTTTCAAATTTATTGAAGTCTTCACACACACACACACACATCATGTCCATTCATCTTTGCATCTCATTGAGTGTTGTGTGCGGTTATTTTCACTTTCATATTTGGCTAATTAAGAGGCATCTTTTTAGAGCTTAATCTATTTCTCTTCTAGTATGTAGACACTTTCTTGAGAAAGAAAATTATTGTAGAGGTTATTGCTTAGCCTAAGAAAAGCATAGTGTAGAGGTTATTGCTTAGCCTAAGAAAAGCATAGTGTATAGGTTGTTGTTTAGCCTAGAAAAACAACTTTGTAAAGGTTATTGCTTAGCCTATTGCAAAAGCATAAATAGTGGAAATCCGGTGGGTTGTTGAGCACAAGCCGGTAGTGGATGTAGCCATTGAAGCCGAACCACTATAAATCTTTGTGTAATGGTGAATGGCTTGTGGTGATTGATTTGTTTATCTTCCGCACTTACTCACATAATCATCACTAGTTAAAAGTAAATTGGAAAGAAATTAAAATTGGCCATTGAATTGAAGATCACCCTATTCACCCCCCCCCCCCCCCCTCTAGGGTTAGGATCCCTTGGACTTTCACGTTTCTCTTCGATGAGTTCATTAAAAATCTAAAAAAATAAAAAAATAAAAAATAAAAAATCAGATTTTTCAGTTTAGATTCAAAATTGAGAAACCTTGATCCTTTCCTATCGTTCATCGTGCTTGCAGAAATGTTGAGCCTATTCGACTAAGGTTTTGGGCCATCGTTTCTCTTCGATGAGTTCATTAAAGATCTAAAAAAAAAAGAAATAACAAAAAAAAAACAAAAAAGACATAGACCACTAAGGTTAAACCAACTACGTTCTTTGATCATGGTTGATTCAAGAAAAGCCTTGTCCAGAGTGTGGAGACAGCTTGACTGTTCTAGGCAAGGGTCCTCTAGACAGGTTCATTAAGTAATCATACCCTTACCTGGGGGCAATTCTATCAATCAAGATTTCATAAGACCGAGTTAGGAGGCCTATGTGTACTCTCTCGTCTTTTAAATAAAAGAAATTCAAAATAAAAATTTTAAAATAAAAAATAAAAAATAAAAAATTTTCAAAAAAAAATCTTAAAAAAAAATTAAAATTTTTTTAAGAAAAAATCTTCAAAAAAAAAAACTTCCGTCATTTTAGGTTTAGATTGGAGAAATTTTGGTCTTCTCCTTTCTGAGCACTGGCGCTCGTGGAAATCGCTGAGCCCGTGTTCAGATTGGAGTGCATTTTGCTCTATTTGATGAACCCGATATTGGCCTTTCAAAAAAAAAAAAAAAACTCGTCATTTTTGGATTCAGATCCGAGAAATTAAGGTTCATTTCCTTCTGAATACTGGCGCTCGCGGAAATCGTTGAGACCGTATTTGGATCGGAATACCATCTGCTCTCTTTGATGAATCCAATCTTGACCTTTCAAACCAGGGAATCTCATCTCATGGATGCGGTCTCCAAACATTTGTGTCTAGCGGTACTAGTTCGCCTTTTCAGGGTCTACTGTATTTGCGACCGGCACATTTGTAACTCCAACTTTACATTCTTCTTACCACGAGCAAGCTCCGTTTCTCGATAAGTCGAATTGAAGTTCACAATTGCTTCTAGCAGTCTCTGGGATGCTTATTCTGGGCTTACCATACCTGCGATCAGAACAATTGTACATTTTATGGCTTTCTGCCTTCTTCATATTGCTTGGGTCATTTTCCTCGAGCAATTTGAAAAGACAAAACCATAGAACTTCCCATTGATGATAATTTTATTCTTGTGATTACTAATGGATGTGGTCTTGTTTCAGAAACTTTTCGAAAACTAACAATGGCAGCTTCACTAACCATTACCTTCGACGAGAACAAGCACCAACTTATGCTTCAACAGAAGCAAACCACGCGCACCTACAAGCGCCCCATCAGCTGCCGAAGCGTCAACTCCCTCGGCAACTCTCTGAACTCCGGGTCAACCTCGACTCCCGGGACTATTGTCTTTGGGACGCTGGGACCATTCCCACTTCCCGAAGAACAAACTGCTCCTTCCAAGAAGCAGAAACTCGCCTCTCAACGTGTCACTACCGTGACACCAAAGGCAAGCACCAGAAGGCCCGAAGCCCGTGGCAGCCCCACGAAGCCTCGACAAGCAAACGACCAGGTCTATCCCAAGACTTGGTCCCCAAGACCTTCACCAAAATAAAGAAGGTCTCAAACATCCACCAAGCCAGCATTCCTGTCCCCACTCAAGGAGAACCAGTTCTACCCTCTTGCCTACACGAAAGAGGAGAGACCCATCTCCAATCTGACTCTCAAGTCAACCCAGCGTGAGCCGGCTTGTTCCTACAAGCCCAAAATCAAGTCATGCATCACAAGGCCTCTGCAAGCACCTACTAAGGCCTACAAACCTGCAGTTCGACCCTTCATCTCTACAGGGGCTGAACTTGAAAAATTCAAAGCTTCGTTGCAACAGGCGAAGGACAGGGTTCGCATCCTGTCCTTGCCCAGATACAAAGAAGATAGGCTCGGCTGCTGCGCCCGAGGGAGCACATCCTTCGTTGTCAAAGCCCAGCCAGAGTTGACCAAAGCTCAAATTGCTCGTCGTTTACGCCGCCGCACATCGTATCGACAAAAGAGACTAGAGAAGCAAAGGACCCAGCCTCCTACACTTCAAGTCTCTCCCAAATGGGTCGAAAAAGAAAGACCCAACCAAGTTGCTGCCGTCCATATGGTTGGAAAAACTAGAAGACGCCAAAAGTCAGCAACAAAAATCCATGTCCGACGTCTGATGACCCACGGCGTCTCCAGGACAAGAAGACATTCAGAAGAATCCCCTACTCCTTCAAGCAAAGGACGGTAGAGTGATCCTTCCTCAAGCTCTTCTTCAAAAAGAATGAGCCCTAGCTCAGTCACCAGGATAGTTTCTTCGTTCGAATCTCGAGGGATGAACGTCCTGGCTACAAATTCTGAGCCACCACCCCGCAATCCATCTCAAGATGATGCGATCACATGCATCTAGCAGTTGGAACAAGGCCAACAGAGGATTGAAACTCTGATGGAAAACCTTCTCCTCGCCTTCCAAAATCAGGCGAACAATGAACCTCCTCCGAATCATCAAGACGATGAGGTAAATGGAGAAGAAAATAAGTCACGCGCCCTTACCAAAAAGGACATAGACAGTATCCTCGCCAAAGCAAAAGAAGAGGATATACTCAAGGAGCATGGGACCAAGCCACCATATCCCTTATGGATAGACTCGATCCCGTTCCCCACAAAATTCAAGCATCCTACTCTCCAAACATATACGGGGAAAGGATCAACCAGACAGCACGTCATCCACTTTAAGATCCTGACGGGAGCTATCGCGGATCAAGATGCACTCAAGATCCGCCTCTTTTCAAGTACCCTAAAAGGTACGGCCTTCGATTGGTACTCCACTCTGCCAGAGGACTCCATCCAAAACTGGGCCATGCTAGAGACACGCTTCCTGACTCACTTCAAAGGTGAGGATCATCCCGCTACTATGGCTCAGCTGTGCAGCCTATTTCATTCATAAGTGGAAAGCAATGCCATACAAATGTTTTGATGTATTGCCACAAGTGTCGCTAGTCGACATCTGTCGAAACAACATGAGAGCTAGAATCCGCTCCATGATCATCGGCAACAAATCAAAAAACCTGGGAGAACTCCTAGAAGCTTCCATGGAAGCTGAAACGGTGATTAAAGACCTCAACAGTCAGAAATCATCAAGAAAAGAGCCAACTGCCATTGCAACCTCTAAACCAAAGAAGAAAAAGGTCCTCAATGTGCAGACCTAAGTCAGCTCCTTAGCCATCAAAGAAAGCTGAAAACAAAGCTGCTTGGTAAGAGACCTGAACTCTCTGATGCCTTCAAAGAACGAGTAGAGAATAAATACCCGTTTGATGAAGATGTTGATGAAATCTTCGGGGCTCTTGTGGCAAACGGCAAGCTCACCTTGCCTGAACCAAAAGGACCGGGTGATGTTGGCAAAACCAACGATCCTCGGTACTGTCCATACCATCAGATGATCTCGCATCCTCTCAATCAATGCTTCATTGTGAGGGAGAAAATAAACGAGATGTGGAAAAATGGAGTCATCACCTTTGACAAAAACTATGGGTCTGCCTCCGTCAACATGGTGACTTGTTGACAAACATCAAAATCACCGAAGAAGAAGATCACTACTTCCTTCAATGTGATAAACTCAATCCAAGCGTCCGAGAACTGGTTCCTTACCCGACACCAGACGGACAACCCATATGGGTACATCCCGATCTCCTGAAAGATGAAATTGGGAGGTCGTAAAAACAAGCTTACAGCTCAACAAGCGAAGGCAGCTAGGAAATATCTCCTCAAGCTCAAACTGCAGGAGAAGACCCAGCCAAAATAAGAAGTCAAAGAAAAGGCAGAGGCTTCCTCTACCGCTTCATTGGAGGCAACAAAAACATCCCTTCTAGAGACTTCAAAAGGAGTAAGGAAATTCACTCTCAGTGATTTCATGCCACCTCAATTCAAAGAAGCCACGCAGGAGGCATCATACTCTTGCAATTCGGTAGTTTGGATTCTCCATTGATGGATACGAGTCCAGCTACACCGATGATGGATTCGAATCCAACTACACAGACGAATGGGAGGAGTCCCTTGAAACAGGAGAATATCTCTCCGATGAATAATGGGTTCCTGAGAATCATCTTATGCCAGTAATCTAGTATAACCCCTACAGCCACAAGGATCCTGGTCTGATGATGAAGAAGACCAAGAGGCTGTACAAGAAAATGTTGTTGAACCAGCACCCCTCATTGCTCCAGTGGAAATCAACAGTGTTGACACCAAAAATGTCACTTTGCCTTTTCAAGATCCAAAGAGCTACATGAAGTCGCAACCTGCCATAAATAGGCAATGCTGCTTCCAAAAATCAAATCTTGTCAGAATCAAACAAAAACTGCAAGATTCTTCTAGACAGCCAAAAGAGGAGTACACAAGAAGTTTCAGGCCATTTCAAAATCATTTGGCCTAACTTCGCTTCTCCGACAGCCAAATCAGACCTCTCGGCGACAAAAGCTCTCCGGGACCATGGTTTCCAAGACAGAGCCTATGGATCATCTTAAAATGACTCCAATAGGTTCCCTGTCAAATTTCAAGTCAATCGGACATCGATTGACCGCACATCAAACCGCGACATCTTCATCGCGACAAAAAGCAAGTCTACAGGTGATAGGACCCCAAACGGCTTCGAAACTCAAACAAAAGCCTATGGTTGGTCTTATTTATTGCTCAGGATGGCTTCACACCAAATTTCAGGTCATTCCGACATCGTTTGGCCCAGTTTCAGCTTCTGACGGAAAATCGGCAGCTCTGCGCGACAAAGTCTTCGGCTTTCTCAGGAAATTGGAAACTTTGCAAAATAAAATGCAAGGATTCTCATCAGGTTTCCTACAAAGAAATTAGGCCAATAAATGGTCAAAATGTCAAGGAAAAGTACAGAAGAAAAAAGAATCGAAAAAACAGCAAAAACGGACGCAAAACGGGACACGAAAGGGGGAAAACCCCCCCAGGGTCGCAGGCCCCTGCGACCCTGGGCCAGGGTCGCCGGCGACCTTGGAACCCGGGGTCGCCGGGAAAGCCCCGGAAACCCCGGTTTTCGCCGTTTTTTCGCGATTCGAGGAGCCCAGCCTCTGGTACTTTCCAAAATTCATGCTTTTGAGACACCAAGTCCTCTGACATCCGTCCAAAACACGGGTCAATCATCAAGAGTATCGAAGACAATATTGATCGCCACCCGGTCAACCAAAAAAAGTGTGCTTTCTACCCGACCGATCGAGAAATCGACAGGACAGATGGCACCGACCCGCTGTTGGCAACAAACACCTGAAATTACATGATCATCTGATGTCGATCTACATGAAGATCCATCGATGATCATCAACAGAAGAATCCCAAAAGACATGGCACGGCCCGCGACTCTTCAGCTGCTCGGCGACCACTTAATGCGATTAATTGACTAGCTTTATACAGTCATTAATCCATTTCTTTGGACGGCCCAATCAGAAGCAAGCATTCGGGAGTTACAAGTCAAGAGATTCATGGCATTTAACCCATGAAACTCCTCCCATCATGGCGATTAAAGGCGATTAAATGCCCTCAATCTCCTCCGGCCAATCAGAAGCCAAGAAAAAGGAGTTACAAAATAAACAATTCAATTTTGTAACTCCTCCCATTATGCGGCTTAATGACAATAAAAGCCCATAAACCCACCTAAAAGGCTACCTAAAAGCCTATAAATAGGAGGGCTCTCCAAGAAGAACAGACACAACATCACAGAGCATCAGAAACATCAGAGAAAAAAGCACAAGCACACAGACAGAAATCCAGAGAAAGGAAAAAGAGAGAAAACTCTGCGGAAGTTCTACACCGGCCACCGCAACAAGGTGACAAAAGTCCCTTGGGGGGTACCCCCCCCAAGGTCCTTGCCTTCTCCTCCTGCCTCCAATGGCTTAGATATGGCTTTTCAGCCCGTCTACTCGGCTTTTTATTGGACATAGGACCTTCCTTTGGTCTTTGTCCTCTAAAAACCTGAGGTTATAGCCAAGCCAAGCGAATCAATAGCATCCTCTGTTCTCATCTGCATGGATGATGGCGAAGCCCGCATATGGCTTGCGACCGTCAATCTAAACGAGTCCCCCACAATCTCCTGAGAAGTTAGATCCTCCTTTTCTTGCTTTTCATTGTAGTTTGTATTTTTTTCAAAAGAGACAAAAATCACAATTCTTGTCTTTCATTGTTGATAAGGATTGTAAATCGGCTATAAACGCCAAAATCGGCTATAAACGCCAAAAATCGGCTATAAACGCCAAAATCGGCTATAAATGCCAAAAAAAATCGCCTTTCACGGCAAACTAAGAAAAATGTCTCTTTTCTTAAATATATGTGCAATGGAAAACTTGAAAGAAGTTGATTTCCTTTTTACTTGCGAAGGTTGATCTCCGGATCACCACTTGCAATTCTAAGTAAAAATAGAAAATCTGGCACACCCACAAAAAAAAAGAAATGTTGATGCACGCCCCCCTTGCCCCCGGTTACGAAAGGGTCGGAACCAAACGGACTCCCACGTCCGCCGACCTCGGTAGGAACCCGGGCATCCGGGAGCGCGGTCCATCAAGCTGGCATCACCCGGTGGGACTCGTTTATTTGAGAACACGATGCTAGAAATGAAATATTTGCATATCATATATTTTGCTCTATGCTTATATTTCTTTTCTCGATTCCTTGGCTACTTTATAATTGGTGGCCTATGTTGAATTCCGCATAAAAAAAAATGAGATGAGATTTTTTGTTTGGAAATTTCTAATTCTTTGAATTTATTTCCACTCTTTCTCTTTTCAAAAAAAAAAAAACAAAAAAAAATCAGATTTTTCATTTTTGGATTCAAAATTGAGAAACTTTGATCCTTTCCCTTCTGGGCACTGGCGCTCGCGGAAATCGCTGAGACCGTGTTCGGATCGGGGGTTGGGCCATTGTTTCTCTTCGATGAGTTCATTAAAAATCTAAAAAAATATATATATATATAAAAAAAATTTTAGATTTCTCAATTTGGATTCAAAATTGAGAAACCTTGATCCGTTCCTATCGTTCATCGCGCTTGCAGAAATGTTGAGCCTGTTCGACTAAGGTTTTGGGCCATTGTTTCTCTTCGATGAATTCATAAAATAAAAAAAAATATATAAAAAAAAAAGACATAGACCACTAAGGTTAAACCAACTGTGTTCTTTGATCATGGTTGATTCAAAGAAAAGCCTTGTCCAGAGTGTGGAGACAGCTTGACTGTTCTAGGCAAGGGTCCTCCAAACGGGTTCATTAAGCAATCCTACCCTTACCTGGGGGCAATTCTATCAATCAAGATTTCATAAGACCGGGTTAGGAGGCCTATGTGTACTCTCTCGTCTTTTAAATAAATTTTTTTCAAAAATAAAATTTTTAAAAATAAAAATTTAAAATAAAAAATAAAAAATAAAAAAAAATTTTCAAAAAGAAAAAATCTTAAAAAATAATAATAATAAAATAAATAAATAAAAAAATAAAAAAAAAGATTTAAAAAAAAAAAAAATTCTTCAAAATCTTCAACAAAAAAAAAACTTCCTTCATTTTGGGTTTAGATTAGAGAAATCTTGGTCTTCTCCTTTCTGAGCACTGGCGCTCGCGGAAATCGCTGAGCCCGTGTTCAGATTGGAGTGCCTTTTGCTCTCTTTGATGAACCCGATATTGGCCTTTCAAAAAAAAAACTCGTCATTTTTAGATTTAGATCCGAGAAATCATGGTTCATTTCTTTCTGAGCACTGGCGCTCACGGAAATCGCTGAGCCCGTGTTCAGATTGGAATACCATCTGCTCTCTTTGATGAATCCAATCTTGACCTTTCAAAACAGAGAATCTCATCTCATAGATGCGGTCTCAAAACATTTGTGTCTAGCGGTACTAGTACGCCCTTTCAGGGTCTACTGTATTGCGACCGGCACATCTGTAACTCCAACTTTATATTCTTCTTACCTCGAGCAAGCTCTACTTCTCGATAAGTCGAATTTAAGTTCACAATTGCTTCTAGCAGTCACTGGGATGCCCATTCTGGGCTTACCATACCTGCGATCAGAACAATTGTACCCTCTATGGCATTTTGCCTTCCTCATATTGCTTGGGTCATCTACCTCGAGCAATTTGAAAAGACGAAACCATAGAACTTCCCATTTATGATCATTATATTCTTGTGATTACTAATGGATGTGGTCTTGTTTCAGAAATTTTCGAAAACTAACAATGGCAGCTTCACTAACCATTACTTTCGACGAAAACAAGCACCAACTCATGCTTCAACAGAAGCAAACCACGCGCACCTACAAGCGCCCCATCAGCTGCCGAAGTGTCAACTCCCTCGGTAACTCTCTGAACTCCGGGTCGACCTCGACTCGCCGGACTATCGTCTTTGGGACACTGGGACCATTCCCACTTCCTGAGGAACAAACTGCTCCCTCCAAGAAGCAGAAACTCGCCTCTCAACGTGTCACTACCATGACACCAAAGGCGAGCACCAGAAGGCCTGAAGCCCGTGGCAGCCCCACGAAGCCTCGACCTGCAAACAACCAGGTCTACCCCAAGACTTGGTCCCCAAGACCTTCACCAAAACAGAGAAGGTCCCAGACATCCACTAAGCCAGCATTCCTGGCCCCACTCAAGGAGAACCAGTTCTATCCTCTTGCCTACATGAAAGAGGAGAGACCCATCTCCAACTCGACTTCCAAGTCATCCCAGCATGAGCCGGCTTGTTCCTACAAGCCCAAAATCAAGTCATGCATCACAAGGCCTCTACAAGCACCTGCTAAGGCCTACAAATCTGCAGTTCGACCCTTCATATCTACAGGGGCCGAACTTCAAAAATTCAAAGCTTCGCTGCAACAGGCGAAGGACAGGGTTCGCATCTTGTCCTTGCCCAACTGCAAAGAAGACAGGCTCGGCTGCTGCGCCCGAGGGAGCACATCCTTCATTGTCAAAGCCCAGCCAGAGCTCACCGAAGCTCAAATTGCTCGTCGTATACACCGCCGCGCGTCGTACCGACAAAAGAGACTAGAGAAGCAAAGGACCCAGCCTCCCACACTTCAAGTCTCTCCCAAATGGGTCGAAAAAAAAGACCCAACCAAGTTGCTGCCGTCCATATGGTTGGAAAAACCAGAAGGCGCCAAAAATCAACAACAAAAATCCATGTCCGACGTCCAATGACCCGCAGCGTCTCAAGGACAAGAAGACATTCAGAAGAATCCCCTGCTCCTTCAAGCAAAGGACAGCAGAGTGATCCTTCCTCAAGCTCCTCTTCAAAAAGAATGAGCCCCAGCTCAGTCACCAGGACAGTTTCTTCGTTCGAATCACGAAGGATGAATGTCTTGGCTACAAATTCTGAGCCACCACCCCGCAATCCACCTCCAGAAGATGCGATCACCCGCATCCAGCAGTTGGAACAGGGCCAGCAGAGGATTGAAACTCTGATGGAAAACCTTCTCCTCACCTTCCAAAATCAGGCGAACAATGAACCTCCTCCGAATCATCAAGACGACGAGGTAAATAGAGAAGAAAATGAGTCACGCGCCCTTACCAAAAAGGACGTAGACGGTATCCTCGCCAAAGCAAAAGAAGAGGATATACTCAAAGAGCATGGGATCAAGCCACCATATCCCTTATGGATGGACTCGGTCCCGTTCCCCACCAAATTCAAGCATCCTACTCTCCAAACATATACGGGGAAAGGATCAGCCAGACAGCACGTCATCCACTTCAAGATCCTGACGGGAGCTATCGCGGATCAAGATGCACTCAAAATCCGCCTCTTTGCAAGTACCCTAAAAGGTACGGCCTTCGATTGGTACTCCACTCTGCCGGAGGACTCAATCCAAAATTGGGCCATGCTAGAGACACGCTTCCTGACTCACTTCAAAGGTGAGGATCATCCCGCTACTTTGGCTCAGCTGTGCAGCCTAAAACAGGGGGAGAATGAATCAACATATGACTTCATTCACAAGTGGAAAGCAATGGCATACAAATGCTCTGATGTATTGCCACAGGCGTCGCTAGTCGACATCTGCCGAAACAACATGAGAGCCAGAATCCGCTCCATGATCATCGGCAACAAATCAAAAAACCTGGGAGAACTCCTAGAAGCTTCCATGGAAGCTGAAACAGTGATTAAAGACCTCAACAGTCAGAAATCATCAAGAAAAGAGCCAACCGCCATTGCAACCTCTAAACCAAAGAAGAAAGAGGTCCTCAATGTGCAGACCAAGTCAGCTCCTCAGCCATCAAAGAAAGCTGAAAACAAAGCTGTTGGTAAGAGACCTGAACTCTCAGACGCCTTCAAAGAACGAGTAGAAAAGAAATACCCGTTTGATGAAGATGTTGATGAAATCTTCGGGGCTCTTGTGGCAAACGGCAAGCTCACCTTGCCTGAACCAAAAAGACCGGGTGATGTTGGCAAAACCAACGATCCTCGGTACTGTCCATATCACCAGATGATCTCGCATCCTCTCAATCAATGCTTCGTTGTGAGAGAGAAAATAAATGAGAAGTGCAAAAACGGAGTCATCACCTTTGACAAAAACTATGGGTCTGCCTCCGTCAACATGGTGACATGTGGACAAACATCAAGATCACCGAAGAAGAAGATCACTACTTCCTTCAAGGTGATAAACTCAATCGAAGCGTCCGAGCAACTGGTTCCTTACCCAACACCAGACGGACAACCGATATGGGTACATCCCGATCTCCTGGAAGATGAAAATTGGGAGGTCGTGAAAATAAAGCCTACAGCTCAACAGCGAAGGCAGGCTAGGAAACATCTCCTCAAGCTCAAACGGCAAGAGAAGACCCAGCCAAAACTAGAGGTCAAAGAAAAGGCAGAGGCTTCCTCTACCGCTTCACTGGAGGTAACAAAAACATCCCTTCCAGAGACTTCAAAGGGGGTAAGGAAATTCACTCTCAGTGATTTCATGCCACCTCAATTCAAAGAAGCCATGCAGGAGCCATCATACTCTTGCAATTCGGTAGTTGGATTCTCCATTGATGGATACGAGTCCAGCGACACCGATGATGGATTCGAATCCAACTACACAGATGAGTGGGAGGAATCCCTTGAAACAGGAGAATATCTCTCCGATGAAGAATGGGTTCCTGAGTCTCATCTTATGCCAGTAATCTGGTATAACCCCCTACAGCCACAAGGATCCTGGTCTGATGATGAAGAAGACCAATAAGCTGTACAAGAAAATGCTGCTGACCCAGCACCTCTCATTACTCCAGTGGAAATCAACCATGTTGAGCCACAAAGAGATGATGAAGAAGAAGATCCGGCTCCCATGCCTGATCTTGAAGAATATGCAAGGATCTTGCAGCGACTCGCTCTAGAACAAGAGCAAGAACGCGTCAACGAGCCTCCTCGCAATCCAGAGCCTGAAGTCCCTGAAGACCACCAGGTACATCCTCCCTTAACTCCTGAAAATGGAGAAAATTGCTGGATAGACGATCCTCTCACATCCGAGGATGAGTCTGACTCCGATCAGGCAACGTCTCCCGTCAGAGCTTCCTGTAATGTGATAATTCGGGATTATAGCTCTTCCGCATTGTATTACCTCAGCCGCGTGCTAGTAGGTGCAGAGCATCGCTACTCTCCAGTCGAAAAAGAATGCCTTGCTGTGATGTTCGCCGTACAAAAGCTGCGTCACTACTTGCTTTCCAACACAGTCTACCTGGTCTCGAGGGTCAACCTCTTGAAGGTCCTTGTCACAAAGGCAGGTTCTCTCAATGCTCGACTGGCAAAGTGGTCCATCCTTCTGTCACAATTTGATATTAGGTATGTACCACAAAAAGCAATCAAAGGGCAAGCTCTAGCGGACTTCCTCGCAGAACATCCATTGCCTAAAGATTCTCCACTCAGAGATGATCTCCCAGACGAACCAGTCTACAATGTGGAGACTTTCTCACAAAGTGCCTCCTGGGATATGTACTTTGACGGTGCAACCAGGACAAATAAAAAAAGACAGCTGATCTCGGGAGTTGGCATCCTCTTTGTTAGCCCCGACAAATACATGATTCCACACGCTTTCTCGCTACTGGAACCATGCACAAACAATGCAGCTGAATATCAAGCTCTGATCTTAGGATTGGAACTCGCCATCGAATTCGGTATCACCATGCTGGAAGTCTTTGGAGACTCTCAACTGATCGTCAACCAGATGAATCAAAAATTTGAAGTCAGGAAGCCAGATTTGTTGCCCTACTACAACAAGGCACAATCACTTCTGCAAAAGTTTGACATCTGTCACATCACCCACATTCGTAGAGGTGAAAACATACGTGCAGATGCCCTAGCCGGACTTGCCGCATCCATGGCAATCCAGGAAGGGGAAAACATGCAAATCACAGTGTGTGAAAGGAGAATCCTTCCTCTTCTTAACACACACCAAGCAGTTGCTGAATGCCACCAAGTGGTCGGAAGTCGGATTTCAATCCTTCAAACTTCAATTGGCGACTGGAGGGATCCGTTCATTGATTACATTATGTTCGGAATCCTACCTGAAGATCCAAAAGAACGGGTAAGCATCCAAAGGCGAACCCCAAGCTTCCATTTGGATATTCCTTCAAAAATCCTTTACAGGAAATTCTTCAACGGAGTACTTCTACGCTGCTTGTCACAACAAGAGGCTGAAGAAACACTCAAAGAAGTTCATGCTGGTCTTTGCGGAGCTCATCAGGCTGGACCTAAGCTCTATGATCAGATAAAAAGGTTAGGATATTACTGGCCTACCATGGTAGCTGACGCAATGCAATTTGCTAAGCGCTGCCAATAATGCCAAGATCATGGAGATTACATTCACATGCCTCCAAAATGGTTGCATCCTACAGCGATCTCATGGCCTTTCGAAGCCTGGGGTATGGACATCATAGGTCCTATTTCTCCCCCTTCAAGCAAAGGTCATCGCTTCATCTTCGCCGCTACGGATTACTTCTCCAAGTGGTCAGAAGCATTTGCGTTTAACGAAATGAAGACCTCATCAGTCCTTCAGTTCCTGCGCATCAACATCATTTGTCGTTTCGGCATACCCAAAAGATTCGTCCATGATAACGGACCACAGTTCCGGGATCATCGATTCTACAGGTTCTGCGACAAATACAAAATCCAAAGCTGTCCTTCGACTCCATACAATCCGGCAGCAAACGGGTTAGCAGAAGTGTAAGATCCCGACCCCAGTTCTTTTGTTTAGTATTGATTTAATCGTGGTTTGGCTTTTTAAGCGAGATTTGATTTAGTTTGATCTTGTTTTTGAGTTTGACTAGATTTTCCCTTAGTCTTTGAGATTTTGTAGACCGTTGACTTTGGTTTGACCCGGTCCATATGATTTGTATTTTTATGAGGAATCACTTCGGATTTCTAAAAATTCTGGATTTGGTGTATTTTGACTCATTTTATGAAGTTTAACAACTTTCATGTTTTGACCATTATGATTTGATACTCAGAAATCACGTTTTTCGAGGAAAATGGGCAAAAATGACATTTTCACTAAATCTGTCCATGAATTTCGAAAATTTCAGAATTTGGGGAAAATATACTTTTTGGAAAGTAGATATTTCGCCGATCGTTTTTGTCTTCTTCGTCGTTTTCGTTCGGGGCCCGCAAATGTTAGTTTCAGCCTTGTGAAGTTTGGGGCCCATGGGGCCCAACCCATTGTTCTCTTTATAAGGAGCCATGGGCTCTTGTCTTCCCCATTCTTTTCCTTTTTCCTGCAACAAGGGGAGTTAGGGTTTTCTCTCCCGGCCCTTTCTCTCTCCTCATGTATCCCTTTTTCTTTGATGCTAAATGGAGATTTGAGCTTCCCATTTTCTTCTCCTCTCTCCAAGCTTTCCATAGATGTCTTTTGCAAGAGATTTGGGCTAGGAGAGACCACCTTTGCATGCATTTCTTCTTGGTTTGAGCTTTTATAAGGTGAGCAATGGATTTCTTTCTCCAAATCTTTGTTTTCCAAACCATTTTGAAGGGTTTTGTCATTTATGCAATGGGTTTTCATGGAGATTTACAATGGATTGATTTCTAGGGTTTCTTTTGAGCTATTTTGGGGGTTTTATGATTTTGGAGCTTGAGGCTTTAAGAGCACCTTCATGGAGTGTTTTGCACCTTCTCTTGACCAAGGCAAGTAGATTATCCAACTAATATGATGATTCTTGCTTGGTATGAATAATCCCATGGATTTTTGTTCTACATTGTTTGCTTCTTGTAAATGGATAAATTTAACTTTGAATTTTTGCACATTGGTATTGCTTATGGCTTTCCAAATTGATGTTTTAACTACTTAAAAATCATTTGGTGATGCATCTTCTTGGATCCACTAGGACTGTCTTTATGCTAGTATTTTTGACATAGAAAGGTTTTGTTTGTATTTGATTCATTTGATGGGAATAGAATCCTTTAATGCATTAGTGTTTTAATGAACTTGAATTGGCAAGGGGAAGCCCAACCATATGTGAAAATGTGTAAGAAGGGAAGAAGGGAAAGAAAAATCAGAAAAATGCAAAGAAATGGAGAACATGCACAGCCGGGCTGGACTGGGCAGGCCCAGTCCGCTCGAGCGACCCACTGGGTCGCTCGAGCGGACCAGGCACTGCCTGGCCCTCGCTCGAGCGACCCACTGGGCCGCTCGAGCGACCCAGCTACTGTCTGGGTCCGCTCGAGCGGACCTGGGTTCGCTCGAGCGAGGCCCAGCTCAGCCTGGGGTTGGTTTGGGCCCGAGTCTGGATCATTTTGTGGGCTGGATTGTTGGGGCTTCCTTGGGCCTGATTCAGGCAAGTCTTTGGGCCATTTTAAAACCTGATGTTGGGTCATTTTAGGGCCTGACATTGGGCTGTTTTAAAATCTGTTTGTGGGCCTGGTTCAGGTCTAGTTTTGGGCCGATTTAAAAATCTGTTTGTGGGCCTGGTTCAGGTCTAGTTTTGGGCCGATTTAAAAATCTGTTTGTGGGCCTGGTTCAGGTCTAGTTTTGGGCGGATTTAAAAATCTGTTTTGTGGGCAATTCAAGTTCGGTTTTGGGCTGTTTTCAAAACCTGTTTTGTAGGTCATTCAAAGATTAGTTTGGATTAGTTTTTAAGAATTTGTTTGTGAGATATTCAAGGATTAGTTTTGGACCGTTTTAAAACTTGTCTTGTAGGCTTGATTAAGGTTGGTTTTTGGATTGTCATTAAGGACTATTGGACTTGGATTAGGGCCAGCTATGGGCCTGTTTTAAAGAGATTTTGGACTACTTGTATTACTTGGAAATTCGTGAAATGGGAATGATGTGAGGATGAGTGTATGTGGAATTACCCGGGGATCGTTCGAGTCTCAATGCGCACTTTATCATTTAAATATTGTGGATTTTCATTGGCATCAAACACATTCTCTATCAATCAATGTTTAAAGGTTAAATGTGCATTGAGATGGTTCCTTGGTAAGTCATTAAGTCATTCTCCATTGTCCATTCCATTTCAAGTCAGAAGAATGTATTTGTATTTGTATTTGTAATTGTATTTGTTTTCTTTGGTGAACTAATTTAAATAGCATCGATGATTTGTTATAAAATCATGTGGTTTTCCACGTTCGAAAGGATTGACCGTATGATTTTATACAAATCACCTTGATGCGTATTGGAACGGTTTACCATAGATATTCGTATGTTTTTCTCCGATTCGATTTGAAAAGAGATTGGATTATGTTTGTCACATTCGGGATTTCTTCGATGAGATTATTGTTTTGATAAGATTAGCATTTGAAAATAAAAACCTCGAGGCAAGACGGGGCCAGAGCTATGTGGTGCGAGCCCATGAGCCAAAGAGGCTATGATTCCGAAAACAAAACCCTGAGGCAAGACGGGGCCAGAGCTATGTGGTGTGAGCCCCTGAGCCAAAGGGATTAGTATTATGTTAGATTTGTATCGGTTTGAGTTTGAAAACTAAAGGCACCACTAGGCTTAGGTCACCTTGTCGGGCTGATCACCCGGCTTGGGATCTTTAATTCGTCCGCCAGCTGCAGCTTGGATTCTGTCTGTACCGACCATGGCAACGGTTTTGTCTGCCGGTCCCATTTGTATGGCTACGGTTCTGATTTCTGATCTGCCGGTCCCATTTGTATGGCTACGGTTCTGATCCCATTTTTAGTACCACGTTCAGTGGCTACGCTCTGTCTGCTCTTATTACTTCGGTAATAAGAGGATTTAGCTATTTGTGGTCGCCAAGGTTTTATCTACACATTACTTTAGTTTATGATTCTTGTTGGTTATACTTTTTATGCTTTGATTTGTTTAATGTTTACGATATCGATCTTTATTGTATTGTCCCTACTATTCAGTTTTAAATGTATTTCCAATTATTAAATGTTTTGCTTAGGTGGTTATCTCTTCGAGACATTTATGCTTTAGAGACTGTTCGTTTATTTGTCTTGATATTTATGTTCGGTCTTTTGATCGTTTTATCGTGATTTATGGTTATTATTGTTTAGACTCTTTATTCGGTTTTACGATGATTTCGTCTGGTTTTATGTATGTTCCTTTTGTTCATATTACTTGTTTATTTACTTGCCAGACCGTCGTGTCTGACCCTTATTTGTTTGGTGCCAGATTCTGCTCTTTTTGTTTTTAGGTGTTTGATCAGAGGAGGCGGTGGGACCGCCGGTCTGACGTGAGAGGCTGCCCGTTGATATCATTTAGATGTCAAGTATGGCACCGGAGTTCGTATCTAATATTGAGGGTAGTATTCTGTCTAGTTGGATATTTTCATATGGCTATGTTAGCCTTTTTCTTTGAGTTGTAATTAAGACACTTGTTAATTGTAATTTGAACATGTGGGAATTAATTAGTCTTGTTACTACCAGCTCAGTGTGTTCTGATATATGATTTATGCCAGTCTGCTTATATGATGGCTTTATGGAATTGGTTGCGTGCGACACGGAACCCGATGGCCACGGATTCCGGGTCGTAACACCATGTTTAGCTTCCGCGAAAAATATACTCTGATGGTGTTGGAATGTGATTATCCTCATTCACGCGGATCTTGGGAACTATAACAAAAAGTTTCAAATTATCCCAAAATTTCGCACCCCGAGGTCGGATCACTGCAGGGCCCGGTTTCGGGGTGTGACAAGAAGCTTTCAACAAGACACTCTGCAAAATCCTCAAAAAAATGGTCTCTAATCACAAAAGAGACTGGAGCGACAAAATGTCTGAAGCTTTGTGGGCCTATCGAACCACCGTTCGAGGACCAACCCATAGCACACCATTCTCCTTGGTCTATGGATGCGAAGCTGTCGTGCCCTTGGAAGTACAAATTCCTTCCTTGAGGGTATCCTTGCAAAATGACATGACTCAAGAAAGCAATGTCAAATTGCGGCTCCATGAGCTGGACAATCTCGATGAGAGACGGCTCGAAGCTCAACAAAGCATTGAACTTTACCAAGCACACATGGCAGGATCTTTCGATAAAAAGGTCAGGCAACGCGCCTACAAAAAGAGTGACTTGGTTCTTGCGGTAAAAAGACCAATGGTCTTCGCTCACAAGTCCAAAGGCAAATTTGAGCCAAAATGGGAGGGACCCTACGTCATCGACAAAGTTTTCTCCAATGGCGCATACGCACTCCTAAACATGGAAGGTGACAGATGTATGCTGCCCATCAATGGCAAGTTCTTAAAGCGGTACTACCCTTGAAGACTTACCCAACTGGGTAAGAGCAATGTCTGTACGGCCAAAACCGGTTTCCAGGTACACGCTCGCTAAACCCACCCTTTTTTAGAATTTTCATGTCAAATATTGAAATTTCTAGAAATCTAAAACAATGCTTACTTTCATCGTTTCATTGTTCAAAAAAATATATATATCCAAGTTTAGGAACCTTTCCCTAACTTGACCAAAATTTTCAACCCT
The DNA here is from genome assembly GCA_012931725.1 of Litsea cubeba. NCBI lineage: Eukaryota > Viridiplantae > Streptophyta > Magnoliopsida > Laurales > Lauraceae > Litsea > Litsea cubeba. Next base: position 18,909,965 of record CM022955.1, on the reverse strand, counting down.
TGAACCCAAAATTCATGGTTTGAAACAAAATCCGGATTCAGGCATTTCCACCCTAGTCCACCCTGCCTTTTACCGCCAAAATGGTTTTAGGTCAAAACTTATGACCCTCGTGTCTTTAAACAAAAAAAAAAAGGTTTTTCAAAAACCGCGAGGAAGCGACGCTTAGTCGATTCTCGCACAAATCGGAAGCAAGCGAACCACGTTCGACACTTCCAAAATCGCAGGGAAGCGACATTTCGTCGATACTTGCAAAATCCAAAAATCGTGGAGATGCAACATTTCAGTTGATATCCACAACCCAAATTTCAAAGGTTCGAAAAAACCTAAAAAATTGTGGAGATGCAACATTTCAGTTGATATCCACAACCCAAATTTCAAAGGTTCGAAAAAACCTAAAAAACTGTGGAGACGCAACATTTCAGTTGATATCCATAACCCAAAGGTTCGAGAAAACCACAAATTTCAAAAATCGTGGGGAAACGACATCAAGTCAGTACCCGCAAAACCAAAACTTTGAAAAGCAATGATGCGACATTCCATCGATACTTGCACCCAAATTCGCGAGGATGCGACATTCCATCGATACTCGCAACCGAATGAGCAATGATGCGACATTCCATCGATACTTGCAAGAACATTCAGCAGGGAGGCGACTTTTAGTCGATACTTGCATTTTTTTGAAATCAAAACAGGCTATAAATGCCACAAACAGGCTATAAATGCCACAAACCGGCTATAAATGCCATCAAAACAGGCTATAAATGCCACAAACCGGCTATCAATGCCACCAAAACAAAACCGGCTATCAATGCCACAAACAAAAAAAAACTTGGATTTCAAAAAAAAAAAAAAATGGCTATCAATGCCACCAAAACAAAACAGGCTATCAATGCCACCAAAAACCGGCTATAGATGCCACAAAACAAACCGGCTATCAATGCCACCAAAATTGGCTATAGATGCCACAAAAAAAAAAACTCGGCTATCAATGCCACAAGAAAAGCTGGCTCTCATGCCAAAATTGGCTTCCATGCCACAAACAAAAAACCTGGCTTCCATGCCAAAACAATCACTTGACAAAAGATTTTTCACAAAATGACAACCTTTTGATCAAATCCCATTTAGCAATTACTTTTATCACAAAAAGATTCAAGTGAGCGTAGGGATAACAAAAAAAAGAAGAGCATCCCATTTAGCAATTACTTTTATCACAAAAAGATTCAAGTGAGCGTAGGGATAACAAAAAAAGAAGCATCCCATTTAGCAATTACTTTTATCACAAAAAGATTCAAGTGAGCGTAGGGATAACAAAAAAGAAAAAGAAAAAAGAGTACCAAAAAAATACATGTGGTACCAAAAAAAGAGAGAGAAAGTGTTCACAAGCACTACAAAAAATAAGTACCAAAAAATACAAGTGGTACCAAAAAAAAAGAAAAGAGAGAAGGATGGTTTCTGTAAAAAAAAATATACAGGAGCTCAATCAAAAATGGTCTCCAGCCAAGAGTTCAGCTCCCCAAGCAAACTTTTAGCCTCAGCCGTCAAGGATTCCAAGGCACGCTTCTTCAGGAACCTGCCATGAGATGCTGGAGTGGGCTGTACCCCTTCTCTCACACCAGGAAGCTTACCTCGAGCAGTTTGCCATTGTTCCTCCTCATCAGACTTTCTTTTGAGAACCCGTTCGGCATCTGCAACCTGGTGAATCAGGGCACTCTCCCTGTCGCGAGCCTCTATTATGGCAGTCCACTTGGCAGCAACTTGTGCCTGCAAATGCTCAAGACGTTTCCTGGCCTCATCGACCTCCCTGTCAAGGATGTTAAGGTCATGAGTCAGCCTGATGATGGCTATCTCTTCTAAGTTCCTCTTTCGGACTGCCTGCTTCTTGCTTTCTGTAGCCTCATCCAGGTCAGACTTAGCCTTATCAGCAGGGTCCAGGAACATCTCCTTGAAGAACTGGTCATCAGCCAAACTCACGGTCTTAAACCACTTGTCACCCAGTGCAATGATCCTATCAACGATCGCCCTGGCACCTGTGACATCCAGACCAGCCTCTTCAGCATCACTGAGAATCTCCTGCACATGCTGGATCATGCCAAATCCGGCTTCCAAGTGCCCAGAAAAGAGAGTCTCAATCCAAGAACTCAGAACTCGCATCACCACCTTCTTCGCAAAAAAAAGAGATGGCCCAGCTGAGGATTCGCCCAACTCCGTTGGTCGGCTACTCATATCATCATCTGTTGAAAGAGTAACAAAAGAACTCTTTCCAGCTGAATCTACTCCTGCTCGGGAAGGGATCTCAGCGCGAGGAATCTCCTCAATATTGTCAGAGCTGGTCCCAGGAATCTCTACCTCTGGATCAACCTCTGGCATCTCTTGCTCTGGAAGCGACGGATCCTCCTCTGCCACTTCAAAACCTGCAAAGGAAACACAAAAAGGTATGAATATGACCCTGTTTGAAAACCATTATCAGAGTTATAACTACAAAATACCTTCTTCGACGACTGGCGGAACACTTTCTTCCTCCATGAACTCATCGAAAGCATCATCAACATTTGCGTCGATCGATGGTTCAAAGTCATCAGAACCCTGTGGCAAGTCAGCTGACAAAAAAAAAAATGTGTTAGCAAACCGAGTCACAAACTCAAAAAAAAAAAAAAGGGCAAAAGAAGTCGTACCAATTGGAGATTCTGGATTTACTCCGGAGTCCCTCGGTTCTTCTTCAGGTGCCTCGACAGGATCCATCACCACCTCATCGGTTGGGACCTCAGGCATCACCAAGTCTTCCTCTGCTAAAAAAAAAAAAAGAAAAGTAGAAACAAGAAGCAAATCATAACATGGAAAAAAAATCCCATGAAAAGAAATGGAAAGAGAAAAAGGAAGAATCATACCTTCACCGACGGTCTCTTCTTCTCGGCTTCTCTTCTCTGGAGGCTCGTCAGCATCCACTGGCACATCCTCATTGATAGTAAGAGGAACTTCCAAGTCAGGAGAATCCTCATGCTGCCCCTTGCTGCGATGATGACTCCTCCTCCTCTTACCTCTGCGGGCTCGCTTCTTAGAGGAACCTGCCCCGCTGTCAGAGTCAGGTTTCCCACTTGACTCATCACTGGATGGTCTGCTCTTGCCAAAAGACTCCACGGAAGCTTGCCTCTGTGCCGCTTGCATCCAAGCGCCAAGTTCGGCTTCCTCCTGTTCTAGCTGCTCCAAAGCCTCATCAGGTATTTCTCGAACAGCTTCAGAACCGATGACGCCCTGGTCACCGAGAAAGCCTATCTTGTGCTTCTCTCCAGAAAGGAAGGCCCAAACTTCCTCTCGCCGGATGCCATCCGACTTTCCAAGGCCCTTTCCAGATGCCAGCTTCACATCAAGCTCCTTCTTGGAAAGTCCCCGATATGCCGAAAAGCTCTCCGCGAACCACTTCGCAAAGCCGGCAGTCCGGGAAGTCAGCAACACAGGATGAGAAATCATGGCTGTAGTGTCTTCAGCACTATAGAAAGCCCATGCATTTCTCCCGTCCTGTAAGCCTCCAAAGCGCTTCACCATACTTGAAGGCGCTCCAACAACGCCTTGAGAAAAGCCAAGCTGCAAAGCAAAGCGAGAGGGTACATACGGCTGGATGTCGACGAAAAGATGTCTACGGTACACCATCGTGCCGACACGTATGCTGAAAAGCCACTCTCTCTCTGCATTTGTCAAGGAATAATGCCTTCCCGACCCCGCCCTGGTAGAGTCTCGGGAGGCACCAAAATCAAAAGCCTTCTTCCGCAACTCCGGAGAAAGCTTTACTGAAGATTGCCCCATCTCGACGTCCCTGAACCGTCGGATCCTCATGCGGGCAAACAAAAGTGATTCGGACACGGCTTTGCCTTTAGCCAGTCGAATCATCAGAGGATCATCATCCTGAGCAGCACCCAGCCGATGGAAGCCAGGACAGTGGTATACATACCACGAATAAAAGATATGGGCTGAAAATACCCTATTCATGGGAAGCCCAAGCCGAACCAAAAAAGCAGCAGCCTGCAGTTCGGTACACAAGTAGGAGTAAAGAGCTGGCACCAAAGCAAGATGCTCTCCAAACGCCATCTGACAAGCCGGAAAAATACAATGCGGCCTGATGTGCGTTCCATCTCCTCCAGCAAAAACAGCCTCACCAAGCCAATAAGTGAGGTAAACAGCGAGATCTCTCCGCGATGCAATGTCAGGACATATGGCGTTTGTACTTGCACAGAAATCTCTCAACTCTTCTTGCATGGCCAAGATCTTCTTTGGATCCTGAGCTCCAGCTTCCTGGGTCACGCTATCAGAAGACTCCCTACTATCAAAAAAGTTGGGGAATGAAGAGCTAAAACTCTTCCAACTGCTGGATCTAACTTTCAAACCCCCCTTCTCCTTCAAAAAATCATAGAAGGCGACGAGCTGAAAGTATAAAAGCCTGAACTCCTCAGACTGCCCCTCGAGGACGCTGTCAATCGGCATAAACTCCTCATAGAGTTTGCCGAGGATGGGCAATCCGGTAATGGCGCTCAGCTCCTTCAAAGAAAAACCAATCTCACCATTCGTCACAACGAAGGTATTGGTTTGTGGGAGAAATGACTCCAGCATAGCCATGAAGGCCTCGTCGGAAAAGATCACGGTCTCCCTAAAGGCGCGGACCGCATCAAAAATCCCGGCTTCCTTCAAAACGGCGCCACCAATCAGCAGGACGCGATCAGTCCACGACTTCCACTCAGAGTCAGCATTGAAACGACCTCGAAGTCGGAAAGGCTTGATCCAATTGCTGCCGTCACCGCTGAAAATACCAAGGCCCACCGGTCTCAAATCGACCGACGGATAAGCAGAGCCCTGGTAGCCGCTGGATGGCATCAACAGATCCATATCAACAGGCGACCTCTCCGTATATCCAGGAGAACCGCCAACAAAAACCCCGGTCTTGATTACATTTGTCCTTCTCACCCAGCTTGGAGGATCTTCCCTCTTAGGGCACGTGGGGGCAAGGCTCAGAATCGAGACGGTGCGATCAAACGTCGACCGGGTAGCAACAGTCTTCTTCTCACCATCTGCTGTGAAAGAAAACTGAAAACATCTCCTCTGGTATGTCATGTCATCAGGGACTGCATCACCAAAGAAGAAGGTAGGCTTGGGCAAAACGCTCTGATCTTCCATCACCCATGGACGACTGCTTACCATGATCTTATAGAATTCCTCTCCCTTGAGAGTGATCAGTCGCTGCCTCATCTCATCTCTGTTGAGGGAGTCGCACTCTTCCAGATTTCTCTCAACATACTGGACCTTCTCAAAAGCCTGCTGAACGACCGGATTAGAAGATCTAGAAGATCGACGAGGTACGCTTGTAGCAGGCTCTTTACCCTTGTTCACTCTGGAGGAACCACCTGAAAAGGATGGAAAAGAAAAAGATCAAACATCAAATGACAGAATCTCGCTAAAAAAAATCTGGCGAAATTTTGACATGATGACGGGGCAATTCCGAAGAAAAGGAACTATCCCGAAAGAAATAGAAAGCTTGAAGATGGGCTCAACATCGCTGCGAGCTCCGAAACTCCAAACTTTCGAAACCTCAAAGTCTCCGCAAAATCAGGAAGGGCTCAACATCACTGCGAGCTCCAAGTTCCCAAATTTGCAAAAACTTTCAGGTATGCTATCACATCATGCTACAAATTTAATTTACAAATTGAATACATGCATGAACATCTTGGTTTGCGAAAAAAAATGCATTATCATGATGAGCAAAAAAAAAAGAAGAAAAGAAACTTTCTCTAAAAAAAAAAAGGGGAAAGAAAACAAAAAAGAAAAGAAAAGAAACTTTCTCTAAAAAAAAAGAGAGGGGAAAGAAAACAAAAAAAGAAAGAAAAGAAACTCTCTCAAAAAAAAAAGGGGGGAGGAAAAAAAAAAAAAGAAAAAAAAAAAAAGAGGGCTGGCCCACAGGCCACGTGGCCGTACGGCCAGATCCGTACGGATCTGTCCGTACGGCCCACACACAAAAAAAAAACATGAAAAAAAAAAAGAAAGCAAAAAAAAAAAAAAACCGTGTGAAAAAAAAAGGGGAGGCAAACACGTGGAAAAGAAAAAAAAAAGAAGAAAAGAAAAGAAAGAAACAAAAAAAAAGAAGAGAAACAACTTTATTTTTCCTACAATGGAGTTTTCTTGAAAAAAAGGGAGAACTTACTTGAAGCCATTGATGGAGAAGAAGAAGAAAAGTCTTGAAGATCTTGAAGAAGAAGAACTCTTGGTCTTGAAGCCCTCTTGAGATTATTGCAAAAGAAAGTAATAAGAGCAAGAGATCCAACCTTCTCCTTGCTTTTATAGAGGAGAGCAAACCAAAGAAGGAAAGAAGAAAGAGGTAAGTGTTACTAATTAGTAACCTTACCAAAAGAAAGAGATTAGAAAGATTCTTTCCCAAAAGAAAGATATCTTGAAGGATTTTCTCCCAAAAAGAAATCGATGACGGATTCTTTCCCAAAAGAAAGATATCTTGAGATATCCTATCCCAAAATAAAGGGATCATGAGAGATTCTCTCCAAGTAAAGATATTCTTAGATATTCTCTATCCAAAAGAGATATTTTTGGATATTCTTTACAAAAATGACACCATATGAGATCTAAGCCATTTCAAAAAGCTTAAGGTCCCATGGGTTAGCCCATATGAGCCAGGTTTGACCACCTAGGCACACAAAAAAAAAAAAAAAAAAAAATAAATTTTGGGCTTTTAGTCAAAGAGAAATCCCTCTTACCAAGAGCATACAAAAATGGTTCCATGCCTCTTTTGAGTTGATTGGACCATACAAAAGAAAATTCCAAGCCCCATGAGCTTCCAAAAATCAAACCATCCAGCCTCATCTACCAAATTGAGCCAAAAGCTTGAAATTGACATTCCATCAAACCAAATCCTGGTCCCCTAACTTGCCACATACAGCCTGTTAGGTCACAAGACCAAAACCAAAAACCAAAACCTGATCCCCTAACTTGCCACATACAGCCTATTAGGTCACAAGATCAAAACCAAAATTGATCCCCCAACATTCCACATACAGCTTGTTGAGTCACACGATCAAAACCAAACCCGACCCCCTAACCTGCCACATATAGCCTGTTAGGTCACAAGGTCAAAACCCAAATCCACATCCCTGATGTCATCTTCAAAACTTTGCCTCGAGATGGTACGTGATCCCTTTCACTACCATAAAATTCCCCTGGAAGCTCAAAAGGCTACAAATACCAAAAAGAAAGACTGCTCAAAGACTCTTGGTCAAGTCACAGGCTCTCCTTCAAAAAATCTCTTCGAGGCACATCGACTACAAAAGTTAAGCAACTCGCCGCTGTACCTCGAGGGGGCATTTGTTGACACCAAAAATGTCACTTTGCCTTTTCAAGATCCAAAGAGCTACATGAAGTCGCAACCTGCCATAAATAGGCAATGCTGCTTCCAAAAATCAAATCTTGTCAGAATCAAACAAAAACTGCAAGATTCTTCCAGACAGCCAAAAGAGGAGTACACAAGAAGTTTCAGGCCATTTCAAAATCATTTGGCCTAACTTCGCTTCTCCGACAGCCAAATCAGACCTCTCGGCGACAAAAGCTCTCCGGGACCATGGTTTCCAAGACAGAGCCTATGGATCATCTTAAAATGACTCCAATAGGTTCCCTGTCAAATTTCAAGTCAATCGGACATCGATTGACCGCACATCAAACCGTGACATCTTCATCGCGATAAAAAGCAAGTCTATAGGTGATAGGACCCCAAACGGCTTCGAAACTCAAACAAAAGCCTATGGTTGGTCTTATTTATTGCTCAGGAGGCTTCACACCAAATTTCAGGTCATTCCGACATCGTTTGGCCCAGTTTCAGCTTCTGACGGAAAATCGGCAGCTCTGCGCGACAAAGTCTTCGGCTTTCTCAGGAAATTGGAAACTTTGCAAAATAAAATGCAAGGATTCTCATCAGGTTTCCTACAAAGAAATTAGGCCAATAAATGGTCAAAATGTCAAGGAAAAGTACAGAAGAAAAAAGAATCGAAAAACAGCAAAAACGGACGCAAAACGGGACACGAAAGGGGGAAAACCCCCACAGGGTCGCAGGCCCCTGCGACCCTGGGCCAGGGTCACCGGCGACCTTGGAACCCGGGGTCGCCGGGAAAGCCCCGGAAACCCCGGTTTTCGCCGTTTTTTCGCGATTCGAGGAGCCCAGCCTCTGGTACTTTTCAAAATTCATGCTTTTGAGACACCAAGTCCTCTGACATCCGTCCAAAACACGGGTCAATCATCAAGAGTATCGAAAACAATATTGATCGCCACCCGGTCAACCAAAAAAAGTGTGCTTTCTACCCGACCGATCGAGAAATCGACAGGACAGATGGCACCGACCCGCTGTTGGCAACAAACACCTGAAATTACATGATCATCTGATGTCGATCTACATGAAGATCCATCGATGATCATCAACAGAAGAATCCCAAAAGACATGGCACGGCCCGCGACTCTTCAGCTGCTCGGCGACCACTTAATGCGATTAATTGACTAGCTTTATTACAGTCATTAATCCATTTCTTTGGACGGCCCAATCAGAAGCAAGCATTCGGGAGTTACAAGTCAAGAGATTCATGGCATTTAACCCATGAAACTCCTCCCATCATGGCGATTAAAGGCGATTAAATGCCCTCAATCTCCTCCGGCCAATCAGAAGCCAAGAAAAAGGAGTTACAAAATAAATAATTCAATTTTGTAACTCCTCCCATTATGCGGCTTAATGACAATAAAAGCCCATAAACCCACCTAAAAGGCTACCTAAAAGCCTATAAATAGGACGGCTCTCCAAGAAGACACAACATCACAGAGCATCAGAAACATCAGAGAAAAAAGCACAAGCACACAGACAGAAATCCAGAGAAAGGAAAAAGAGAGAAAACTCTGCGGAAGTTCTACACCGGCCACCGCAACAAGGTGACAAAAGTCCCTTGGGGGGTACCCCCCCAAAGGTGCTTGCCTTCTCCTCCTGCCTCCAATGGCTTAGATATGGCTTTTCAGCCCGTCTACTCGGCTTTTTATTGGACATAGGACCTTCCTTTGGTCTTTGTCCTCTAAAAACCTGAGGTTATAGCCAAGCCAAGCGAATCAATAGCATCCTCTGTTCTCATCTGCATGGATGATGGCGAAGCCCACATATGGCTTGCGACCGTCAATCTAAACGAGTCCCCCACAATCTCCTGAGAAGTTAGATCCTCCTTTTCTTGCTTTTCATTGTAGTTTGTATTTTTTTCAAAAGAGACAAAAATCACAATTCTTGTCTTTCATTGTTGATAAGGATTGTAAATCGGCTATAAACGCCAAAATCGGCTATAAACGCCAAAAATCGGCTATAAACGCCAAAATCGGCTATAAATGCCAAGAAAATCGCCTTTCACGGCAAACTAAGAAAAATGTCTCTTTTCTTAAATATATGTGCAATGGAAAACTTGAAAGAAGTTGATTTCCTTTTTACTTGCGAAGGTTGATCTCCGGATTACCACTTGCAATTCCAAGTAAAAATAGAAAATCTGGCACACCCACAAAAAAAAAGAAATGTTGATGCACGCCCCCCTTGCCCCCGGTTACGAAAGTGTCGGAACCAAACGGACTCCCACGTCCGCCGACCTCGGTAGGAACCCGGGCATCCGGGAGCGCGGTCCATCAAACAGTGTTGAGCCACAAAGAGTTGATGAAGAAGAAGATTTGGCTCCCATGCCTGATGTTAAAGAATATGCAAGGATCTTGCAGCGTCTCACTCTAGAACAAGAACAAGACCGCGTCAACGAGCCTCCTCGCAATCCAGAGCCTGAAGTCCCTGAAGACCATCAGGTACATCCTCCTCTTAACACACACCAAGCAGTTGCTGAATGCCACCAAGTGGTTGGAAGTCAAATTTCAATCCTTCAAACTTCAATCGGCGACTGGAGGGATCCGTTCATTTATTACATTATGTTCGGAATCCTACCTGAAGATCCAAAAGAACGGGTAAGCATCCAAAGGCGAACCCCAAGCTTTCATTTGGATATTCCTTCAAAAATCCTTTATAGGAAATCCTTCAACGGAGTACTTCTACGCTGCTTGTCACAACAAGAGGCTGAAGAAACACTCAAAGAAGTTCATGCTGGTCTTTACGGAGCTCATCAGGCTGGTCTTAAGCTCTATGATCAGATAAAAAGGTTAGGTTATTACTGGCCTACCATGGTAGCTGACGCAATGCAATTTGCTAAGCACTGCCAACAATGCCAAGTTCATGGAGATTACATTCACATGTCTCCAGAATGGCTACATCCTACAGCGATTTCATGGCCTTTTGAAGCCTGGGGTATGGACATCATAGGTCCTATTTCTCCCCCTTCGAGCAAAGGTCATCGCTTCATCTTCGCCGCTACGGATTATTTCTCCAAGTGGTCAGAAGCATTTACGCTCAACGAAATGAAGACCTCATCAGTCCTTCAGTTCCTGCGCACCAATATCATTTGTCATTTCGGCATACCCAAAAGATTCGTCCATGATAACGGACTACAATTTCGGGATCATCAATTCTACAGGTTCTGCGACAAATACAAAATCCAAAGCTGTCCTTCGACTCCATACAATCCGGCAGCAAACGGATTAGCAGAAGCTTTCAACAAGACACTCTGCAAAATCCTCAAAAAAATGGTCTCTAGTCACAAAAGAGACTGGAGCGACAAACTATCTGAAGCTTTGTGGGCCTATCGAACCACCGTTCGAGGACCAACCCATAGCACACCATTCTCCTTGGTCTATGGATGCGAAGCTGTCGTGCCCTTGGAAGTACAAATTCCTTCCTTGCGGGTATCCTTGCAAAATGACATGACTCAAGAAAGCAATGTCAAATTGCGACTCCATGAGCTGGACAATCTCGATGAGAGACGGCTCGAAGCTCAACAAAGCATTGAACTTTACCAAGCACGCATGGCAGGATCTTTCGACAAAAAGGTCAGGTAACGCGCCTACAAAAAAGGGTGACTTGGTTCTTGTGGTAAAAAGACCAATGGTCTTCGCTCACAAGTCCAAAGGCAAATTTGAGGCAAAATGGGAGGGACCCTACGTCATCGACAAGGTTTTCTCCAACGGCGCATACGCACTCCTAAACATGGAAGGTGACAGATGCATGATGCCCATCAACGGCAAGTTCTTAAAGCGGTACTACCCTTGAAGACTTACCCAACTGGGTAAGAGCAATGCCTGTACGGCCAAAACCGGTTTCCAGGTACACGCTCGTTAAACCCACCTTTTTTAGAATTTTCATGTTGAAATTTCTAGAAATTTAAACAATGCTTACTTTCATCGTTTCATTGTTCAAAAATCCAAGTTTAGGAACCTTTCCCTAACTTGACCAAAATTTTCAACCCTTGAACCCAAAATTCATGGTTTGAAACAAAATTCGGATTCAGGGATTTCCACCCTAGTCCACCCTACCTTTTACCGCCTAAATGGTTTTAGGTCAAAACTTATGACCCTCGTGTCTTTAAATAAAAAAAAATGGTTTTTCAAAAAACCGCGGGGAAGCGACGCTTAGTCGATACTCGCACAAATCGGAGGCATGCGAACCACGTTTGACACTTCCAAAATAGCAGGGAAGCGACATTTCGTCGATACTTGTAAAATCCAAAACCGTGGAGATGCAACATTTCAGTTGATATCCATGACCCAAAGGTTCGAGAAAACCACAAATTTCAAAAATTGTGGGGAAACGACATCAAGTCAGTACCCGCAAAACCAAAATTTTTGAAAAGCAAGGATGCGACATTCCATCATACTTGCACCCAAATCCGCGAGGATGCGACATTCCATCGATACTCGCAATCGAATGAGCACAGATACGACATTCCATCGATACTTGCAAGAACATTCAGCAAGGAGGTGACTTTTAGTCGATACTTGCATTTTTGAAAACCAAAACGGCTATAGATGCCACCAAAACAAACCGGCTATAGATGCCACGAAAACAAACCGGCTATCAATGCCACAAAACAAAACCGGCTATCAATGCCACAAAACAAAACCGGCTATCAATGCCACAAAAAAAAATTGGCTTTCAAAAAACCCGGCTATCAATGCCACAAACCCGGCTATAGATGCCACCAAAGCTGGCTCTCATGCCAAAAATCGGCTTCCATGCCACAAACAAAATCTGGCTTCCATGCCAAAACAATCATTTGACAAAAGATTTTTACAAAATGACAAGCTTTTGATCAAATCCCATTTAGCAATTACTTTCATCACAAAAAGATTTAAGTGAGCGTAGCGAAAACAAAAAAAAAAACATCCCATTTAGCAATTACTTTCATCACAAAAAGATTTAAGTGAACGTAGGAAAAACAAAACAAAAAAAAAAGAGTACCAAAAAATTCATGCGGTACCAAAAAAAAAAGAAGTGTTTCCAAGCACTACAAAAAAAAGAGTACAAAAAAAAATACATGTGGTACCAATAAAAAAGAAAAAGGGAGAGAAGGATAGTTTCTGTTACAAAAAAAAAAAAAAAAAAAAAAAAAAAAACAGGAGCTCAACCAAAAATGGTCTCCAGCCAAGATTTCAGCTCCTCAAGCAAACTTTTGGCCTCAGCCGTCAGGGATTCCAAGGCACGCTTCTTCAGGAACTTGCCATGAGATGCTGGAGAAAGCTGCAATCCTTCTTTCACACCGGGAAGCTTATCCCGAGCAGTTCGCCATTGTTTGTTCTCTTAAGACCTCCTTTCAAGAACTCGATCAGCATCGGCAACCCGGCGAATCAAAGCACTTTCCCTATCGCGAGCCTCTGTTATTGCAGCCCACTTCGCAGCAACTTGTGCTTGCAGATGCTCAAGACCTTTCCTGGCCTCATCGACCTCCCTATCAAGGATGTTAAGGTCATGTGTCAGCCCAATAATGGCTAGTTCTTCTAAGTTCTTCTCTCAGACTATCCGCTTCCTGCTTTGTGTAGCCTCATCCAGGTCAGACTTAGCCTTATCAGCAGGATCCAGGAACATCTCTTTGAAGAACTGGTCATCAGCCAATCCCATGGCCTCAAACCATTTGTCACCCAGCTCAATGATCCTATCAACAATCGCTCTGGCACCTGTGACATCCAGACCAGCCTCTTCGGCATCACCGAGAATCTCACGCACATGCTGGATCATGCCAAATCCGGCATCCAAGTGTCCAGCAAGGAGAGTTTCAATCCAAGAGCTCAGAACCCGCACCACCACCTTCTTCGCAAAAAGAAGAGATGGCCCAGCTGAAGATTCGCCCCGCTCCGTCGGTCGGCTGCCCATGTCATGTCCCGTTGAAAGAGGAACAAAAGAACTCTTTCCAGTTGGAGCTGCTGGAGAAGGAATTTCAGCACGAGGTATCTCCTCAATAGTGTCAGAACTGGTCCCAAGAGCCTCTACCTCTGGATCGACCTCTAGCATCCCTTGCTCTGGTTCTAAAGGAAGCAACGGACTCTCCGTTGTCACCTCAAAACCTGCCAAAGAAACACAAAAATGTATGAATATGATCCTGTTTGAAAATCATTATCAGGGTTATTACTACAAAATACCTTATTCGACGACTGGCGGAACACTCTCTTCCTCCATGAACTCATAGGAAGCATCATCAACATTTGCGTCCATCGATGGTTCAAAGTCATCGGAATCCTGTGGCAAGTCAGTTGACAAGAAAAATGTTAGCAAACCAAGTCACAGACACACAAAAAAAAAGAGAAAGCAAAAGAAGTTATACCAATTGGAGATTCTAGATTCACTCCAGAGTCCCTCGGTTCTTCTTCAGGTGCCCCGACAGGATCCGTCACCACCTCATCGGTTGGAACCTCAGGTATCGCCAAATCTTCCTCTGCTAAAAAAAAAAAAGGAGCAGCAGGAAGAGAAAACAAATCAAGACATGAAAAAATCCCATGAAAAGAAATGGAAAGAGAAAGAGGAAGAATCATACCTTCACCGACGGTCCCTTCTTCTCGGCTTCTCTTCTCTGGAGGCTCGTCAGCATTCCCTGGCACATCCTCATTAATAGTAAGAGGGACTTCTATGTTAGGAGAGTCCTCATGCTGCCTCTTCCTCTTACTTCTGCGGGCTCGCTTCTTGGAGGAACCTGCCCCGCTGTCAGAGTCAGGTCTCCCACTTGACTCCTCACTGGATGGTCTACTCTTGCCAGTAGACTCCACGGAAGCTTGCCTCTATGCCGCTTGCATCCAAGTATCAAGTTCGGCTTCCTCCTGTTCTAGCTGCTCTAAAGCCTCATCAGGTATTTCTCGAAGACCTTCAGAACCAATGTCGCCCTGGTCACCGAGAAAGCCTATCTTGTGCTTCTCTCCAGAAAGGAAGGCCCAAACTTCCTCTCGCCAGACGCCATCCGACTTTTCAAGGCCCTTTCCAGATGCCAGCTTCACATTAAGCTTCTTCTTGGAAAGCCCTCGATATGCCGAAAAGCTCTCCGCGAACCACTTCGCAATGTCAGCAGTCCGGGAAGTCGACAACACAGGATAAGAGATCATGGCTGTAGTGTCTTCAGCACTATAGAAAGCCCATGCATTTCTCCCTTCCTGCAAACCTCCAAAGTGCTTCACCATGCTTGAAGGCGCTCCAACAACGCCTTGAGAAAAGCCCAACTGCAAAGCAAAGCGAGAGGGTACATACGGCTGGATGTCGACGAAAAGATGTCTGCGGTACACCATCGTCCGACACGTATGCTGAAAAGCCACTCCTTTTCTGCATTCGTCAAGGAGTAATGCCTTCCCAACCCCTCCCTGGTAGAGCTCGAGTGGCACCAAAATTTAAAGCCTTCTTCCGTAACTCCGGAGAAAGCTTCACTGAAGACTGCCCCATTTCGACGTCCCTGAACCGTCGGATCCTCATGCGGGCAAACAAAAGTGATTCGGACACGGCTTTGCCCTTGGCCAGCCGAATCATCAGAGGATCATCATCCTGTGCAGCACTCAGCCGGTGGAAGCCAGGACAGTGGTACACATACCATGAATAAAAGATATGGGCTGAAAATACCCTGTTCATGGGAAGCCCAAGCCGAACCAAAAAAGCAGTATCCTGCAGTTCGGTACACGGGTAGGAGTAAAGAGCTGGCACCAAAGCAAGCTGCTCTCCAAACGCCATCTGACAAGTCGGAAAAATACAATGCAGCCTGATGTACGTTCCATCTCCTCCAGCAAAAATAGCCTCACCAAGCCAATAAGTGAGGTAAACAGCGAGATCTCTCCGCAGTGCAATGTCAGGACATATGGCGTTTGTACTCGCACAGAAATCTCTCAACTCTTCTTGCATAGCCAAAATCTTCTTCGAACTTGGATCCTGAGCCCTGGCTTCCTGGGTCACACTATCAGAAGACTCCCTGCTATCAAAAAAGTTGGGGAACGAAGAGCTATAACTCTTCCAACTGCGGGATCTAACTTTCAAACTCTCATTCTCCTTCAAAAAAATCATAGAAGGCGACTAGCTGAAAGTACAGAAGCCTGAACTCCTCAGACTGCTCCTCAAGGACGCTGTCGATCGGCATAAACTCCTCATAGAGTTTGCCATGAAGGCCTCGTCGGAAAAGATCACGGTCTCCCTAAAGGCGCAGACCGCATCAAAAATCCCGACTTCCTTCAAAACGACGCCACCAATCAGCAGGACATGATCAGTCCACGACTACCACTCGGAGTCAGCATTGAAACGGCCATGAAGTCGAAAAGGCTTTATCCAATTGCTGCCGTCACCACTGAAAATACCAAGGCCCACTGGTCTCAAATCGACCGACGGATAATCGACCGACGGATAATCAGAGCCCTGGTAGCCGCTGGATGGCATCAACAGGTCCATGTCAGCAGGCGACCTCTCCGCATATCCAGGAGAACCGCCAACAAAAACCCTGGTCTTGATTACATTTGTCCTTCTCACCCAGCTTGAAGGATCTTCCCTCTTAGAGCACATGGGGGCAAGGCTCATGATCGAGACGGTGCGATCAAACGGCGACCAGGTAGCAACATCTGCTGTGAAAGAGAACTGAAAACATCTCCTCTGGTATGTCATGTCATCAGGGACGGCATCACCAAAGAAGAAGGTAGGCTTGGGTAAAACACTCTGATCTTCCATCACCCATGGACGACTGCTTACCATGATCTTATAGAATTCCTCTCCCTTGAGAGCGATCAGTCGCTGCCTCATCTCATCTCTGTTGAGGGAGTCGTACTCTTCCAGATTTCTCTCAACATACTGGACCTTCTCCCAGGCCTGCTGAACGGCCAGATTAGAAGATCTAGCAGATCAACGAGGTACGCTTGTAGCAGGCTCTTTACCCTTGTTCGTTCTGGAGGAACCACCTGCAAAGGATGGAAAAGATCAAACATCAAAATGACATAATTTCGCTAAAAAAAATCTGGCGAAATTTTGACATGACTCCGGGGCAATTCCGAAGAAAAGGAATGATGGACCGCGCTCCTGCTCGGGTTCCTACCGAGGTCGGCGGACGTGGGAGTCCGTCGGGTCCGACCCTTTCGTAATCGGGGGGCAGGGGCGTGCATCAACATTTCTTTTTTTGTGGGGGTGTGCCAGATTTTCTATTTTACTTGGAATTGCAAGTGGTGATCCGGAGATCAACCTTCGCAAGTAAAAAGGAAATCAACTTCTTTCAAGTTTTCCATTGCACATATATTTAAGAAAAGAGACATTTTTCTTGGTTTGCCGTGAAAGGCGATTTTTTTGGCATTTATAGCCGATTTTGGCGTTTATAGCCGATTTTTGGCGTTTATAGCCGATTTTTGGCGTTTATAGCCGATTTTGGCGTTTATAGCCGATTTACAATCCTTATCAACAATGAAAGACAAGAATTGTGATTTTTGTCTCTTTTAAAAAAAAATACAAACTACAATGAAAAGCAAGAAAAGGAGGATCTAACTTCTCAGGAGATTGTGGGGGACTCGTTTAGATTGACGGTCGCAAGCCATATGTGGGCTTCGCCATCATCCATGCAGATGAGAACAGAGGATGCTATTTGATTCACTTGGCTTGGCTATAACCTCGGGTTTTTAGAAGACAAAGACCAAAGGAAGGTCCTATGTCCAATAAAAAACCGAGTAGACGGGCTGAAAAGCCACATCTAAGCCATTGGAGGCAGGAGGAGAAGGCAAGGACCTTGGGGGGGGTACCCCCCCAAGGGACTTTTGTCACCTTGTTGCGGTGGCCGGTGTAGAACTTCCGCAGAGTTTTCTCTCTTTTTCTTTTCTCTGGATTTCTGACTGCTGTCTGATGTTTGTTGTGTGTTTTTTCGATGTTTCTGATTTTTTCTGATGTCCTTTCTTCTTGGAGAGCCCTCCTATTTATAGGCTTTTAGGTAGCCTTTTAGGTGGGTTTATGGGCTTTTATTGTCATTTAAGCCGCATAATGGGAGGAGTTACAAAATTGAATTGTTTATTTTGTAACTCCTTTTTCTTGGCTTCTGATTGGCCGGAGGAGATTGAGGGCATTTAATCGCCTTTAATCGCCATGATGGGAGGAGTTTCATGGGTTAAATGCCATGAATCTCTTGACTTGTAACTCCCAAATGCTTGCTTCTGATTGGGCCGTCCAAAGAAATGGATTAATGACTGTAATAAAGCTAGTCAATTAATCGCATTAAGTGGTCGCCGAGCAGCTGAAGAGTCGCGGGCCGTGCCACGTCTTTTGGAATTCTTCTGTTGATGATCATCGATGGATCTTCATGTAGATCGACATCAGATGACCATGTAATTTCAGGTGCTTGTTGCCAACAGCGGGTCGGTGCCATCTGTCCTGTCGATTTCTCGATCGGTCGGGTGGAAAGCACACTTTTTTTGGTTGACCGGGTGGCGATCAATACTGTCTTTGATACTCTTGATGATTTACCCGTGTTTTGAACGGATATCAGAGGACTTGGTGTCTCAAAAGCATGAATTTTGGAAAGTACCAGAGGCTGGGCCCCTCGAATCGCGAAAAAAACGGCGAAAACCGGGGTTTCCGGGGCTTTCCCGGCGACCCCGGGGTCCATGGTCGCCGGCGACCCTGGCCCAGGGTCGCAGGGGCCTGCGACCTTGGGCCAGGGTCGCAGGGGCCTGCGACCCTGGCCCAGGGTCGCAGGGGTCTGCGACCCTGGGGGGGTTTTCCCCCTTTTTGGTCCCGTTTTGCGTCCGTTTTTGCTCTTTTTTGATTCTTTTTTCTTCTGTACTTTTCTTTGACATTTTGATCATTTATTGGCCTGATTTCTTTGTAGGAAACCTGATGAGAATCCTTGCATTTTATTTTGCAAAGTTTCCAATTTCCTGAGAAAGCCGAAGACTTTGTCGCGCAGAGTTGCCGATTTCCCGTCAGAAGCTGAAACTGGGTCAAACGATGTCGGAATGACCTGAAATTTGGTGTGAAGCCTGCTGAGCAATAAATAAGACCAACCATAGGCTTTTGTTTGAGTTTCGAAGCCGTTTGGGGTCCTATCACCTGCAGACTTGCTTTTTGTCGCGATGAAGATGTCGCGGTTTGATGTGCGGTCAACCGATGTCCGATTGACTTGAAATTTGACAGGGAACCTATTGGAGTCATTTTAAGATGATCCATAGGTTCTGTCTTGGAAATCATGGTCCCGGAGAGCTTTACCGCCGAGAGGCTTGATTTGGCTGTCGGAGAAGCGAAGTTAGGCCAAATGATCTTGAAATGGCTTGAAACTTCTTGTGTACTCCTCTTTTGGCTGTCTGGAAGAATCTTGCAGTTTTTGTTTGATTCTGACAAGATTTTACTTTTGGAAGCAGCATTGCCTATTTATGGCAGGTTGCGACTTCATGTAGCTCTTTGGATCTTGGAAAGGCAAAGTGACATTTTTGGTGTCAACAAATGCCCCCTCGAGGTACAGCGGCGAGTTGCTTAACTTTTGTAGTCGATGTGCCTCGAAGAGATTTTTTTTTGAAGGAGAGCCTGTGACTTGACCAAGAGTCTTTGAGCAATTTTTCTTTTTGGTATTTGTAGCCTTTTGAGCTTCCAGGGGAATTTTATGGTGGTGAAAGGGATCACGTACCATCTCGAGGCAAAGTTTTGAAGATGACATCAGGGATGTGGATTTGGGTTTTGACCTTGTGACCTAACAGGCTATATATGGCAGGTTAGGGGGTCAGGTTTGGTTTTGATCGTGTGACCCAACAAGCTGTATGTGGAATGTTGGGGGATCAATTTTGGTTTTGATCTTGTGACCTAACAGGCTGTATGTGGCAAGTTAGGGGATCAGGTTTTGGTTTTTGGTTTTGGTCTTGTGACCTAACAGGCTGTATGTGGCAAGTTAGGGGACCAGGATTTGGTTTGATTTTTGTGGAATGTCAATTTCAAGATTTTGGCTCAATTTGGTATATGAGGCTGGATGGTTTGATTTTTGGAAGCTCATGGGGCTTGGAATTTTCTTTTGTATGGTCCAATCAACTCAAAAGAGGCATGAAACCATTTTTGTATGCTCTTGGTAAGAGGGATTTCTTTTTGACTAAAAGCCCAAAAAAAAATTTTTCTTTTTTTTTTGTGCCTAGGTGGTCAAACCTGGCTCATATGGGCTAACCCATGGGACCTTAAGCTTTTGAAATGGCTTAGATCTCATATGGTGTCATTTTTGTAAAGAATATCCAAAAATATCTCATTTGGATAGAGAATATCTAAGAATATCTTTACTTGGAGAGAATCTCTCATGATCCCTTTATTTTTGGGATAGAATATCTCAAGATATCTTTCTTTTGGGAAAGAATCCGTCATAGATTGATTTTAGGAGAAAATCTCTCAATATCCCTTTATTTTGGGATAGGATATCTCAAGATATCTTTCTTTTGGAAAGAATCTTTCTAATTTCTTTCTTTTGGTAAGGTTACTAATTAGTAACACTTACCTCTTTCTTCTTTCCTTCTTTGGTTTGCTCTCCTCTATAAAAGCAAGGAGAAGGTTGGATCTCTTGCTCTTACTACTTTCTTTTGCAATAATCTCAAGAGGGCTTCAAGACCAAGAGCTTTTCTTCTTCAAGATCTTCAAGAGTTTTCTTCTTCTTCTCCATCAATGGCTTCAAGTAAGTTCTTCTTTTTCAAGAAAATTCCATTGTAGGAAAAAAAAGTTCTTCTCTTTTTTTTTTGTTTCTTTATTTTCTTTTTTTTTTTCTTGTTCACGTGTTTGCCTCTCTTCTTTTTTTTTCACACGTTTTTTTTTTTTGCTTTCTTTTCTTTCTTTTTTTTTTTTTCATGTTTGTTTTTTTTTTTTTTTATGTGGGCCGTACGGACAGATCCGTACGGATCTGGCCGTACGGCCACGTGGCCTGTGGGCCACGGCCTGTGGGCCAGTCCTCTTTTTTTTTTTTTTTTTTTTTTTTTTTTTTTTTTTTTTTTTTTCCCTCCCTTTTTTTTTGAGAGAGTTTCTTTTCTTTCTTTTTTTTTTTGTTTTCTTTCCCCTCTTTTTTTTAGAGAAAGTTTCTTTTTTTTTTTTTCATCATGATAATGCATTTTTTTTCGCAAATCTAAATGTTCATGCATGCCTTTAATTTGTAAATTAAATTTGTAGCATGATGTGATTGCATACCTGAAAGTGTTTGCAAATTTGGGAACTTGGAGCTCGCAGTGATGTTGAGCCCTTCCTGATTTTGCGGAGACTTTTAGGTTTCGAAAGTTTGGAGTTTCGGAGCTCGCAGCGATGTTGAGCCCATCTTCAAGCTTTCTATTTCTTTCGGGATAGTTCCTTTTCTTCGGAATTGCCCCGTCATCATGTCAAAATTTCGCCAGATTTTTTTTTTTAGCGAGATTCTGTCATTTTGATGTTTGATCTTTTTCTTTTCCATCCTTTTCAGGTGGTTCCTCCAGAGCGAACAAGGGTAAAGAGCCTGCTACAAGCGTACCTCGTCGGTCTTCTAGATCCTCTAATCCGGCCGTTCAGCAGGCTTTCGAGAAGGTCCAGTATGTTGAAAGAAACCTGGAAGAGTGCGACTCCCTCAACAGAGATGAGATGAGGCAGCGACTGATCACTCTCAAGGGAGAGGAATTTTATAAGATCATGGTAAGCAGTCGTCCATGGCTGATGGAAGATCAGAGCATTTTGCCTAAGCCTACCTTCTTCTTTGGTGATGCGGTCCCTGACGACATTACATACCAGAGGAGATCTTTTCAGTTTTCCTTCACAGCAGATGGTGAGAAGAAGACTGTTACTACCCGGTCGATGTTTGATCGCACCGTCTCGATTCTGAGCCTTGCCCCCACGTGCCCCAAGAGGGAAGATCCTCCAAGCTGGGTGAGAAGGACAAATGTAATCAAGACCGGGGTTTTTGTTGGCGGTTCTCCTGGATATACGGAGAGGTCGCCTGTTGACATGGACCTGTTGATGCCATCCAGCGGCTACCAGGGCTCTGATTATCCGTCGGTCGATTTGAGACCGGTGGGCCTTGGTATTTTCAGCGGTGACGGCAGCAATTGGATCAAGCCTTTTCGACTTCGAGGTCGCTTCAATGCTGACTCCGAGTGGAAGTCGTGGACTGATCGCGTCCTGCTGATTGGTGGCGCCGTTTTGAAGGAAGCCGGGATTTTTGATGCGGTCCGCGCTTTTGGGGAGACCGTGATCTTTTCCGACGAGGCCTTCATGGCTATGCTGGAGTCGTTCCTCCCTCAAACCAATACCTTCGTTGTGACGAATGGTGAGATTGGTTTTTCTTTGAAGGAATTGAGCGCTATTACCGGATTGCCCATCCTCGGCAAACTCTATGAGGAGTTTATGCCGATTGACAGCGTCCTCGAGGGGCAGTCTGAGGAGTTCAGGCTTTTATACTTTCAGCTCGTCGCCTTCTATGATTTTTTGAAGGAGAAGGGGGGTTCGAAAGTTAGATCCAGCAGTTGGAAGAGTTTTTGCTCTTCATTCCCCAACTTCTTTGATAGTAGGGAGCCTTCTGATAGCATGACCCAGGAAGCTGGAGCTCAGGATCCAAGTTCAAAGAAGATCTTGGCCATGCAAGAAGAGTTAAGAGATTTCTGTGCAAGTACAAACGCCATATGTCCTGACATTGCACTGAGGAGAGATCTCGCTGTTTACCTCACTTATTGGCTTGGTGAGGCTATTTTTGCTGGAGGAGATGGAACGCACATCAGGCCGCATTGTATTTTTCCGGCTTGTCAGATGGCGTTTGGAGAGCAGCTTGCTTTGGTGCCAGCTCTTTACTCCTACCTGTGTACCGAACTGCAGGCTGCTGCTTTTCTAGTTCGGCTTGGGCTTCCCATGAATAGGGTATTTTCAGCCCATATCTTTTATTCGTGGTATGTATACCACTGTCCTGGCTTCCATCGGCTGGGTGCTGCACAGGATGATGATCCTCTGATGATTCGACTGGCTAAGGGCAAAGCCGTGTCCGAATCACTTTTGTTTGCCCGCATGAGGATCCGACGGTTCAGGGACGTCGAGATGGGGCAATCTTCAGTAAAGCTTTCTCCGGAGTTGCGGAAGAAGGCTTTTGATTTTGGTGCCTCCCGAGACTCTACCAGGGCGGGGTCGGGAAGGCATTATTCCTTGACAAATGCAGAGAGAGAGTGGCTTTTCAGCATACGTGTCGGCACGATGGTGTACCGCAGACATCTTTTCGTCGACATCCAGCCGTATGTACCTTCTCGCTTTGCTTTGCAGCTTGGCTTTTCTCAAGGCGTTGTTGGAGCGCCTTCAAGCATGGTGAAGCGCTTTGGAGGTTTACAGGACGGGAGAAATGCATGGGCTTTCTATAGTGCTGAAGACACTGCAGCCATGATTTCTTATCCTGTGTTGCTGACTTCCCGGACTGCCGGCTTTGCGAAGTGGTTCGCGGAGAGCTTCTCGGCATATCGGGGACTTTCCAGGAAGGAGCTTGATGTGAAGCTGGCATCTGGAAAGGGCCTTGGAAAGTCGGATGGCATCCGGCGAGAGGAAGTTTGGGCCTTCCTTTCTGGAGAGAAGCACAAGATAGGCTTTCTCGGTGACCAGGGCGTCATCGGTTCTGAAGCTGTTCGAGAAATACCTGACGAGGCTTTGGAGCAGCTAGAACAGGAGGAAGCCGAACTTGGCGCTTGGATGCAAGCGGCGCAGAGGCAAGCTTCCGTGGAGTCTACTGGCAAGAGCAGATCATCCAGTGATGAGTCAAGTGGGAAACCTGACTCTGACAGCGGGGTAGGTTCTTCTAAGAAGCGAGCCCGCAGAAGTAAGAGGAGGAGGAGTCATCATCGCAGCCAGGGGCAGCATGAGAATTCTCCTAACTTGGAAGTTCCTCTTACTATCAATGAGGATGTGCCAGTGGATGCTGACGAGCCTCCAGAGAAAAGAAGTCGAGAAGAAGAGACCGTCGGTGAAGGTATGATTCTTCCTTTTTCTCTTTCCATTTCTTTTCATGGGATTTTTCCATGTTATGATTTGCTTCTTGTTTCTGCTTTTCTTCTCTTTTTTTTTTTTTAGCAGAGGAAGACTTGGTGATGCCTGAGGTCCCAACCGATGAGGTGGTGATGGATCCTATTGAGGCACCTGAAGAAGAACCGAGGGACTCTGGAGTAAATCCAGAATCTCCAATTGGTACGACTTCTTTTGCTCTTCTTTTTTTTTTTTGTTTGTGACTTGGCTTGCTAATCACATTTTTTTGTTGCCAGCTGACTTGCCACAGGGTTCTGATGACTTTGAACCATCGATGGACGCAAATGTTGATGATGCTTTCGATGAGTTCATGGAGGAAGAAAGTGTTCCGCCAGTCGTCGAAGAAGGTATTTTGTAGTTATAACTCTGATAATGATTTTCAAACAGGGTCATATTCATACCTTTTTGTGTTTCCTTTGCAGGTTTTGAAGTGGCAGAGGAGGATCCGTTGCTTCCAGAGCAAGAGATGCCAGAGGTTGATCCAGAGGTAGAGATTCCTGGGACCAGCTCTGACAATATTGAGGAGATTCCTCGCGCTGAGATTCCTTCCCGAGCAGGAGCAGCTTCAGCTGGAAAGAGTTCTTTTGTTACTCTTTCAACAGATGATGACATGAGTAGCCGACCAACGGAGTTGGGCGAATCCTCAGCTGGGCCATCTCTTCTTTTTGCGAAGAAGGTGGTGATGCGAGTTGTGCGCTCTTGGATTGAGACTCTCCTTTCTGGGCACTTGGAAGTCGGATTTGGCATGATCCAGCATGTGCAGGAGATTCTCAGTGATGCTGAAGAGGCTGGTCTGGATGTCACAGGTGCCAGGGCGATCGTTGATAGGATCATTGCACTGGGTGACAAGTGGTTTGAGACCGTGAGTTTGGCTGATGACCAGTTCTTCAAGGAGATGTTCCTGGACCCTGCTGATAAGGCTAAGTCTGACCTAGATGAGGCTACAGAAAGCAAGAAGGTGGCAGTCCGAAAGAGGAATAGAGAAGAGCTAACCATCATCGGGCTGACACATGACCTTAACATCCTTGACAGGGAGGTCGATGAGGCCAGGAAACGTCTTGAGCTTCTGCAGGCACAAGTCGCTGCCAAATGGGCTGAAATTACAGAGGCTCGTGAAAGGGAGACTGTCCTGATTCACCATGTTGCAGATGCCGAACAGGTTCTCAAAAGGAAGTTTGATGAGGATAAACAATGGCAAGCTGCTCGAGGTAAGCTTCCTGGTGTGAGAGAAGGGGTACAGCCCACTCCAGCATCTCATGGCAAGTTCCTGAAGAAGCGTGCCTTGGAATCCTTGACAGCTGAGGCTAAAAGTCTGCTTGGGGAGCTGAACTCTTGGCTGGAGACCATTTTTGATTGAGCTCCTGTATACAGAAACCATCCTTCTTTCTCTTTTTTTTTTTTTTTTGGTACCACTTGTATATTTTTTTTTTTGGTACTTATTCTTTTGCAGTGCTTGTGAACACTTTTTTTTTTGGTACCACTTGTATTTTTTTGGTACTCTTTTTTTTGTAGTGCTTGTGAACACTTTCTTTTTTGTTATCCCTACGCTCACTTTAATCTTTTTGTGATAAAAGTAATTGCTAAATGGGATGCTTTTTTTTTGTTATCCCTACGCTTACTTGAATCTTTTTGTGATAAAAGTAATTGCTAAATGGGATTTGATCAAAAGGTTGTCATTTTGTGAAAATCTTTTGTCAAATGATTGTTTTGGCATGAAAGCCAGGTTTTTTGTTTGTGGCATGGAAGCCAATTTTGGCATGAGAGCCAGCTTTTCTTGTGGCATTGATAGCCGAGTTTTTTTTGTTTGTGGCATTTATAGCCAATTTTGGTGGCATTGATAGCCGAATTTGTTTTGTGGCATCTATAGCCGGTTTTTGGTGGCATTGATAGCCTGTTTTGTTTTGGTGGCATTGATAGCCGTTTTTGAAATCCAAGTTTTTTTTTTTGTTTGTGGCATTGATAGCCGGTTTTGTTTTGGTGGCATTGATAGCCGGTTTGTGGCATTTATAGCCTGTTTGATGGCATTTAGCGTTTGGTTTTCAAAAAATGCAAGTATCGACTAAAAGTCGCCTCCCTGCTGAATGTTCTTGCAAGTATCGATGGAATGTCGCATCCTTGCTCATTCGATTGCGAGTATCGATGGAATGTCGCATCCTCGCGGATTTGGGTGCAAGTATCGATGGAATGTCGCATCCTTGCTTTTCAAAAAATTTGGTTTTGCGGGTACTGACTTGATGTCGTTTCCCCACGATTTTTGAAATTTGTGGTTTTCTCGAACCTTTGGGTCATGGATATCAACTGAAATGTTGCGTCTCCACAGTTTTTTAGGTTTTTTCGAACCTTTGAAATTTGGGTTGTGGATATCAACTGAAATGTTGCATCTCCACAGTTTTTGATTTTGCAAGTATCGACGAAATGTCGATTCCCTGCGATTTTGGAAGTGTCGAACGTGGTTCGCTTGCTTCCGATTTGTGTGAGTATCGACTAAGTGTCGCTTCCTCGCGGGTTTTTGAAAAACCATTTTTTTTTGTTTAAAGACACGAGGGTCATAAGTTTGACCTAAAACCATTTTGGCGGTAAAAGGCAGGGTGGACTAGGGTGGAAATCCCTGAATCCGGATTTTTGTTTCAAACTATGAATTTTGGGTTCAAGGGTTGAAAATTTTGGTCAAGTTAGGGAAAGGTTCCTAAACTTGGATTTTTGTTGAACAATGAAACGATGAAAGTAAGCATTGTTTTAGATTTTTAGAAATTTCAACATTTGATATGAAAATTCTAAAAAAGGGTGGGTTTGGCGAGCGTGTACCTGGAAACCGGTTTTGGCCGTACAGGCATTGCTCTTACCCAGTTGGGTAAGTCTTCAAGGGTAGTACCGCTTTAAGAACTTGCCATTGATGGGCAGCATACATCTGTCACCTTCCATGTTTAGGAGTGCGTATGCGCCGTTAGAGAAAACTTTGTCGATGACGTAGGGTCCCTCCCATTTTGGCTCAAATTTGCCTTTGGACTTGTGAGCGAAGACCATTGGTCTTTTTACCGCAAGAACCAAGTCATTCTTTTTGTAGGCGCGTTGCCTGACCTTTTTATCGAAAGATCCCGCCATGCGTGCTTGGTAAAGTTCAATGCTTTGTTGAGCTTCGAGCCGTCTCTCATCGAGATTGTCCAGCTCATGGAGTCGCAATTTGACATTGCTTTCTTGAGTCATGTCATTTTGCAAGGATACCCTCAAGGAAGGAATTTGTACTTCCAAGGGCACGACAGCTTCGCATCCATAGACCAAGGAGAATGGTGTGCTATGGGTTGGTCCTCGAACAGTGGTTCGATAGGCCCACAAAGCTTCAGACATTTTGTCGCTCCAGTCTCTTTTGTGATTAGAGACCATTTTTTTGAGGATTTTGCAGAGTGTCTTGTTGAAAGCTTCTGCTAAACCGTTTGCTGCCGGATTGTATGGAGTCGAAGGACAGCTTTGGATTTTGTATTTGTCGCAGAACCTGTAGAATCGATGATCCCGGAACTGTGGTCCGTTATCATGGACGAATCTTTTGGGTATGCCGAAACGACAAATGATGTTGGTGCGCAGGAACTGAAGGACTGATGAGGTCTTCATTTCGTTAAACGCAAATGCTTCTGACCACTTGGAGAAATAATCCGTAGCGGCGAAGATGAAGCGATGACCTTTGCTTGAAGGGGGAGAAATAGGACCTATGATGTCCATACCCCAGGCTTCGAAAGGCCATGAGATCGCTGTAGGATGCAGCCATTCTGGAGGCATGTGAATGTAATCTCCATGAACTTGGCATTGTTGGCAGCGCTTAGCAAATTGCATTGCGTCAGCTACCATGGTAGGCCAGTAATATCCTAACCTTTTTATCTGATCATAGAGCTTAGGTCCAGCCTGATGAGCTCCACAAAGACCAGCATGAACTTCTTTGAGTGTTTCTTCAGCCTCTTGTTGTGATAAGCAGCGTAGAAGTACTCCGTTGAAGGATTTCCTGTAAAGGATTTTTGATGGAATATCCAGATGGAAGCTTGGGGTTCGCCTTTGGATGCTTACCCGTTCTTTTGGATCTTCAGGTAGGATTCCGAACATAATGTAATCAATGAACGGATCCCTCCAGTCGCCAATTGAAGTTTGAAGGATTGAAATCCGACTTTCCGACCACTTGGTGGCATTCAGCAACTGCTTGGTGTGTGTTAAGAGGAGGAAGGATTCTTCTTTCGCACACTGTGACTTGCATGTTTTCCCCTTCCTGGATTGCCATGGATGCGGCAAGTCCGGCTAGGGCATCTGCACGTATGTTTTCACCTCTACGAATGTGGGTGATGTGACAGATGTCAAACTTTTGCAGAAGTGATTGTGCCTTGTTGTAGTAGGGCAGCAAATCTGGCTTTCCTGACTTCAAATTTCTGATTCATCTGGTTGACGATCAGTTGAGAGTCTCCAAAGACTTCCAGCATGGTGATACCGGATTCGATGGCGAGTTCCAATCCTAAGATCAGAGCTTGATATTCAGCTGCATTGTTTGTGCATGGTTCCAGTAGCGAGAAAGCGTGTGGAATCATGTATTTGTCGGGGCTAACAAAGAGGATGCCAACTCCCGAGATCAGCTGTCTTTTTTCATTTGTCCTGGTTGCACCGTCAAAGTACATGTCCCAGGAGGCACTTTGTGAGAAAGTCTCCACATTGTAGACTGGTTCGTCTGGGAGATCATCTCTGAGTGGAGAATCTTTAGGCAATGGGATGCTCTGCGAGGAAGTCCGCTAGAGCTTGCCCTTTGATTGCTTTTTGTGGTACATACCTAATATCAAATTGTGACAGAAGGATGGACCATTTTGCCAGTCGAGCATTGAGGAGAACCTGCCTTTGTGACAAGGACCTTCAAGAGGTTGACCCTCGAGACCAGGTAGACTGTGTTGGAAAGCAAGTAGTGACGCAGCTTTTGTACGGCGAACATCACTGCAAGACATTCTTTTTCAACTGGGAGAGTAGCGATGCTCTGCACCTACTAGCATGCGGCTGAGGTAATATAGAGCAGCTTCTTTTCTTTGATCATTTTCTGCGCAAGCAGAGCTCCCAGAGAGTGATCAAGGGCTCTTGTGTACAAGATGAATGGTTTTCCAGTGGTAGGAGCAGCTAACACTGGAGGTTTTGTCAGGTATGACTTGATGTCTTGGAAAGCAGCTTCACAGTCAGCATCCCAGACAAAGTTTACACCTTTTTTCATCAACCGGGAGAATGGACGACATTTCCCCGAAAGATTGGAGATAAACCGTCTGATGTAGGCTAATCTCCCTTGAAGCCCTTTGAGTTCTCTCAAGGTTCTTGGAGAGGGCATTTCTAGAATGGCTTTGACTTTTATGGGGTCAAGCTCTATTCCAGCTTTCCGAACTAAGAATCCGAGGAACTTACCCGACGAGACGCCGAAGAAGCATTTCATGGATTCATTCGCAGTTTGTGTTTGCGAAGCCGGAGGAAGACTTCTCGAAGGTTTTCGAGATGATCTTCTTTTCTTTTGCTTTTGACGGCGAGATCATCAACGTAACATTCAACCGCCTTGTGCTGCATATCTTGGAATATTTTCATCATAGCCCTCTGATATGTGGCACCAGCATTCTTCAAACCGAATGGCATGACAGTGTAGCAATACACGCCAAATGGGGTTCGAAAGGATGTATGTTTTTCATCCTCAGGATGCATCTTTATCTGATTGTAGCCAGAGAAAACCATCCATGAATGTCATTCGCTCGAAATCCACAGGTATTATCAATCATTACCTCTGGTATGGGGAGCGGAAATTCATCTTTTGGGCATGCGCCATTCAGGTCTCTATAGTCAATACAGACCCTGATCTGCCCATTTTTCTTTGTCACGGGGACAATGTTGGCCACCATTCAGGATGTTGTTCCTCACGGATGAAGCCGACGCTTTTGAGTTTTTGAACTTCTTGTTCAATTTATCCATCACATCTGGACGGAATCTTCTTTGGCCTTGCTTGACAGGCTTGATGTCTTCTTGAAGATTGAGTTTGTGAACTGCTATTTTTGGGGTCTAAGCCTGGCAATTTCAGCATAAGACCATGCAAAGCAATCAACGAACTCACGAAGAAAAGCGATATACTCGGGTAACTCATCATCCTTTATATTCTTGCTTATGAATACAGGACGTGGGTATGGTGTTCCCAAGTCTATCTTTTGAACGAGGATCTTTCCGTTGGAAGGTTCGAAGGTGGTTCCTCCACAATATTTTCGGAGGCTTCCAGCTCACGAAACCTTCTGGGGTTTCAAGGGCATTTCCAGACCAAGGTTTGTTCCTTTCCACGGGTCTTCTTGATCGTAATTTTGTCCCAAGGCTTGCTATGAGATGATCCCAATCGCCTGTTGAAACCGAGTCGAAGTAGGCTATTTCTTTTGGAGATGAGGGTTCTTCTGAGTCAGAAGTCCACACGTCTGTTCCATCGGACAACTCCTCTTCATTTTCGGAGAAATCGTACCAATTGGATGAGCTTCCTGGATCTTTGTCAGGTGACTCATCAAAGAGATATCCAGGGAGATCGATGTCTTCAATGGACTTGAGATGTTGAGGCTTGGTCAGCATATTGACTTTTAAGCCTTTGTGTCAACTGTCTCAAGGGAGTGTCAGGATCATACCCTAACCCGTGTGAGACTTTTCTACATAGCCGTAGAGTCTCCAATCTTCCAGCCTGGCTTTTGGTCAAGACGGGCCCCAATGGTGTGAGAATACCGCGTCCTTCTCCCAAACCGACTGGGTTTTGAGCGTCATAGCCCATTTTCTTCATAATAGCTTTGTGCCACATAGAACTGTATAAGGATAGTTGAGGCGTACCTTTATTTTGGAAAGGTTCAAGCATGGAGTTTGATGAAGAAGCTATCCGATCTATGAAAAAGATCGTCTTTTCCTTTGCTGAAGTTGCTGGAACAACGAAGGAAGCTGACGTAGGATCTTCTATGTCAGAAGTTGTCTCATTGGAGTAAGAGCAGGCTGAACTTGCTGAGTGTCAGCTTGGCTTGACGATGTTGTCGTCTTCTGGCTCTGAATCCCGAGTCCGTGTCTTGCATGATAGACACGAAAGAGACAAACAAATTTGCCCCCAGGCTTTTGTTTTGCCTTCTCACGTTAGTTGTGATGACCAAAGGCTTGAAGGATTTGAGGGAGATGATGAAGGGAGTTTGCATGCTCTCTTCAGAATTACCGGATGGTTTGTTTTCTTCCGGTGATTGTTGAAGAGCTTTGCCTTTATCTTTCTGGAGACTTTCGGCAAAGGATGCTGTATGCTTCTCCTCTTCTTCTTTTTCACCTTCATACATCTGTGAGTCTGCGAAGTGGATTTCTTTACCTTTGAAGGGTTTTCTATCCGCAAAGACTCGATGTATCATGCCGTCGTCGCCAACAAACTTGATGCATTGATGTAGAGTTGAAGGGACAACACCATTCTCATGGATCCAAGGGCGTCCGAGAAGGATGTTGTAGCATGAAGGGGTCTTTATTGCATACACTGTGACCTCAGAGATAAGATCACCGATCCTTGCAATTTGAACCTGATTTTGCCGATAGGCCTTTGAGTACTTCCCATCGTATCCAAAGATAGATACAGATGTGTGGCTCAGTTTGTGGGTGGGATGCCCAACTCTTCAAGAGCCGATGTGGAGATAAGGTTGAGTGCAGAACCTGGGTCGATCTGAACTCTATGCATGGGCATTTCCTTGATATACCCTGTGAAGTACAGGGGTCGTGTTATGCCTGGTTTCGCCAAGTAGGAGGTCGTCCTTTGTGAAGGCGATGTTGCACTGGCTTGCTTTTTTTAACCGAGAGGCATTCAATGCAATGAACCCTTCAGTTTCTTCTTTTCTCCCTTTGAGGAGGCTTCTGAGTTTTTGACCCGGTAATCCATTTCAATTTGGAGGACTTGCGGGGCATGTTTGTCGACATCCTCATTCAGTTTTTGTAATTCTGAGATGAGATTATCACGAGTGTGCGGAGACATTCGCAACAAATCTAGGATGTGCAGACGTGCAGGTATGTGCTTGAAGTGTTCAATCAAGTCATACTTGAAAGCCTCCTTAGGGCCTGCATGTTCATCATTGTTGCCACTAGGGGCGCTTACAACATCTTTTCCCGAAGGATTTACATATGTAAAGGAAGATTGGTTGTAATTTTTGTGGTAGTCCCGGCCAGAGCGGGTGCCTCTACCAACTTCGAGAGCTTCTTGAGAAGGGTCTTCGTTTGGAAGATTGTCTTCAGGATCAAGAGGCTGTCGTTTTTCATTTGCTGAGGATGCATCAGCAGCAGAGTTACCATCCTCAGTGATTGTGTTGCATGGAGCATTTTCCGGGAACAAGTCCTGAACAGCATCCAGCAATCTTTCTTCTTCGTTGACTAATTCATCGTCCCAAGCATCAATAGCTGGGAATTCTTCAGTCAGGAAGGGTGTGAACTTTGAAGTCACAGTCTCAGGAGAAGAAACCTGAGAGGGTGTCATCTCAGTGAAAGTCACGTGAGACGAGGTGGCTCCAGAAGATATTGCTAGGCGTCGCCGGAGTGAAGTGCTCTCATCAGACGATGCTTCGGAAGAGCTATAATCCCGAATTATCACATTACAGGAAGCTCTGACGGGAGACGTTGCCTGATCGGAGTCAGACTCATCCTCGGATGTGAGAGGATCGTCTACCCAGCAATTTTCTCCATTTTCAGGAGTTAAGGGAGGATGTACCTGTGGTCTTCAGGGACTTCAGGCTCTGGATTGCGAGGAGGCTCGTTGACGCGTTCTTGCTCTTGTTCTAGAGCGCGTCGCTGCAAGATCCTTGCATATTCTTCAAGATCAGGCATGGGAGCCGGATCTTCTTCTTCATCATCTCTTTGTGGCTCAACATGTTGATTTCCACTGGAGTGATGAGAGGTGGGGTCGCCAGCATTTCTTGTACAGCCTCTTGGTCTTCTTC